>JAQSUU010000620.1:1200000-1606686 GCA_038087645.1 Saccharum hybrid cultivar R570
CTTGGGCCAAGGGTCCCCGGGTTCGAGCTCCGCTCGTCCTCCTTTTGGTTTGACGCTGCTTCGGGCCGTCAAACTGGCCCAAACCCTCGAGGGGCTACTGTTGGGGGAGGCCCTCGATGTGCCACCCCGTCCTAGCCTTGCCCAAACACTGAACCCTCGACCGCTCTTTTCCTTTACATGCATCCAAGGAAACAGCCGCCGTGGCTCTGTCCGATGGGGCCCAAGGACGACCCTCAGCGGGACCCTCGCCGCCACGTTCAGCGGCACCCTCAGCGAAGGGTGCCGTGCTAACGCTCAAGACGAAGGAAACTTTGGTCCTGTATCTTTGCAGGTCGAGTGTCGCTCGCAAGGTGTTTTATTCTCCGACCAATGTTCCACTTATTATCTATGATGTAGGTCAGGCGATCGAGTCTCCTTAACCGAGGAGCAACGACAATTCGAATCGATTATACCCAACTGGGGATCTCTAACCACACGACATATGTAGGACTCTAACCGACATATATCAACATTCACTCGAATCCACCAAAATGTAACTAGGTTCAGCGCCACTCGAGAGTACAGTACACATCTAATCCAGCCCTTGCCCACGAGGGTACATACTACTCTCGCCATCTCTCCACCCTCAATGCGTGGTTGGCCATTCACATGATGGCATCACTGAGGTTTTAGGCTTACCAAAGCATGCGGTCAGTTGCAAAGTCTCAAAACACAGGCGGGCCTACAACGGTATGGTCCTTAACCGACACAATCGGAGACACTACATTGGAACTCCTTTCCCGATGCAAGTCCACCGACCGATCTTAAATTAACATCATCATTCAGTTGTTTCACAACAACCCTTCAAACTTTGCTAAACATTTTCAAAGTTTTCTCATTAAGTAAGGCTAAGCATACTAAGTATTTTCAAATAAAACAGTAACAAGGATAATATTGAAGTATCAAGGATGGTAATGCAGTAATTAGGTCATCACTCAACTCCTATCACCGAATGCAATCAAGCATTAACAAAGTGAAGTAAAGCTTTTCGAAACACAAGGAAGGTTTAAATGCATCCGGGGCTTGTCTTGGTCGACAGGAAGTTCAGGTTCTAGGTCAGTACCACAAATGTCAAATCTCACCTCCACGAACGTTGGCTCTTCTTCGGGGACGGATTCAACTTTGGTAATCTCCTCGTTCATGGGGACTACATGCGATGACAATGTATGTTTAAAATGATGAAGTACGAAACATGATGCTCGGTACATGCAGAACACGATTACAAAGTTGAGTACAACTTTCCTTCAACGTACCGTTGTAAACAATAACACTAAGCTAACCCTAAAGTAGGGTTTCAAAAGGTCAACTACTTCGTCAATGACTTTCGTTAATCACATGAAATAATACCACTTAAGTCTTAACAAAAATGATCAATAGAGCTCAAACAATCAATTAAGGGTGCTAAAGGTCATTAAGTGTTAATGACCCAAATTCAACACTCAATCATAAAGTCAAACAACCCTAAGTCATTAAGTCATAATTACATGATTAACTAATTAATTAATAAAACATAAATTAAGTATAAAATCAAAGTTGTCCAATTAAGCTCAAATTTTTAATTTAGGAAGCTTACATCATAACTAAGTGGCAAAACAATTTTCATAATTTTTGGGTAATTAATTAAGGCTAGGAAAATTATGGAAAATCCATTTAATAATTAATTGAGCTAATTAAATAACTTACAAAAAGGAATCAAACTTGGCATTTCATATTTTTCCTAAATAGTACACAGTACAAAGAGGCTTCACAAAAATTTTTAATAATTTTGGAGCTCTAGCAATTTCATAATGAAATAAACAAAAACTGTTACTATTTCATATTTTTGAAAAAGAAAAACAAAACTTCAACGCGGGCCGGCTACCCCTTCTCCTCCCTCGCTCGGCCCAACACGGACGTGCGCGCGCTTGCAACCCACCCGCGCGCACGTGCCTCTCTTCCCTCTCCCTCAGCCCGCTTCTTCCCCTACCCAGCCAGCCAGGTCAGGCCGCGCGGCCCACTCGCTCTCGCTCGCTCTCTCCCTCTTCTTTCTCTCCTCCGCCTGCCAGCCATGGAACCATGGTAGCCGGCCGGTGGCCACGACACCGGTGACGAAGCTCCGACTAGACTAACTCGAGCATCACGACCTACACGACACCGCGAACACCCTCAGACACTCCACACGGCCACAGACACCTCGGAGGGAGCTCTACTTCGACCATGGCGACTTGATGGCCGCGGTTCTCGTCGCTCCGGTGAGCAGGGCCGGTAGAGCCTAAATGGAACGGACAAGGAGCATCAGCAACTCACCACGGACGCGGTTGAGCAAACGGTTGGCGTAGAGAGGCATTGGAGGTGGCTGGCCACGGTGGCGGGCTTGCGGTGGCACTGTGAACGGCGCTAGAGAAGATGGTCGCGCACGCTCGGCTCAGGCAGCAAGGCTAAATGCGAAGGGACTCAATCAATGCGCAACGACGTTGCGAACAACAGGGCAAGAGGGAGCGGACAGAGGGGAAGTGATGGTGGTGGTGTGTGTCGGCGGCCGAGAGAACGACAGCGACGGTGAGGAAGCAGAGGAAGAAAAGAAAAACACGATGACAACGGCGTTGGCACTTTTATAGAGGTGGCCGAGCAAAAAGATGGCGACACGCGGGGCAGACTGGCCAGCGCGAAGTAGCAGCTGGTGACCACGGCGCGCCTTGAAGCGGTTAGAAGATCACCGGCGACGGTAGGAGGTGGCGCCCTGTGGTTGGAGACTGATTTTGAAATATTTACCAAACTACCACTGACTCAAATTCACAAATTACTCTCAAATTTTCTGTAAAAGTTGAAAATCTGTAAAAACAAAAGTTGCTCAATTTTCAACGTTCTACAACTTTCTCAATATAAACTTTTTCAAATTCAGCTTGGATGTTGAAATTTGAATTTGAAATCAAAAGGGGACATTTTTTGGAATTTGGCAATTTCAAAATTACTTTAAATTTTATATTGAAACTTTGAAAACTCAAAATACCAAAGTTGTACATCTAGCCAATACCTACAACTTTTCTATTCAAACCATTTTCAAATTTTGCCTCCATTTTGAAATTGGTACAGGGAAATAAAAAGGGGCAAATCTGGGATTTGAATCTTTTCAAAATTACTCCAACTTTTACACTAAAACTTTAAAAACTCTAAAAACCAAAGTTGTACAACAAGACTAGATCTACAACTTTTCTTTTTGGCCCACCCCCAAAATTTGCTTAGATTTTGAATTACGCAAAAGGGGTAAAACTAGGGTTTTGAATTTTAGGGTTTTTGGGAGAATTTCAAATTGAAACTTGTTGCTACATTAATTGGTGATTATTTAGTGATCACACCATCATCCAATGGCATCATTGAGTCAAGCATCACATGTTTGACCAAATGCCACTCTTGGTTGACTAGGTTGACTTTGAAAAATCTTTTAATAATTCCTCAACTTTGAATTCAAATTCGAATCGGAAAACTTGCAACAAGTTTTGGATTCCAAATTCAAACTCAAACTTGAAGCTTTATTTTATGGGTTGGACTTGAGCTCATACCCTACACTTGACACTAGCGTACAACACAGTCGTACACCTCAACTTACATAGGGCACAAACTAAGCATTTGCGGTGACATTCAAAATTAGGGTTTTTGATTCGAGTCACACATCACAGAAACACATTCAACCTAAGAAATGTAACTTATTTTAGTTGATGCACATCATGGTTAACTTAATCACGAATGCTTTGCAGTGCATATGATGACATGACAAATTTTTAGTTTTTAATTACTGTAAATCTTTGATGTTTAGTTTCGTAAGTCGATTCATGCATCATGATTAATGAACCTGTTAATTACCTTCCTTGATAATGTGGTTTGGGTTAAGTAGCATCAATCCTATTCATGCTGACCTTCAGATCCTCCCCAGCTATCCTTACTAATTCTATCTTTCCCGCTACAGGATGGCACGTACTAAGTTGACGCCCCGGAAGTCCACTGGACCCAAGGGTGTTCCTTGTCGCCAGCTTGATCCTAGGAATGAGGGTGCTAGCAAAAGCAGTAGCAGGCCTGACCCTTAGGCTGAGATGGAGAGGCTCTCCACAGAGTTAGCCTAGGCTACCAGAGACAGGGTTAGTGATGCTATCTAGGTTGGGAGTTATAGAGTCAGTTACGACATCTCACTGGGGCTCATCTGAGCTATGAGCGTATGATGGGTCGCCTGGTCAAGGAAAGGAATGAGGCGTGGCACCGAGAAGATGTTGCCAGGGATCGTGCTGAGGAGCTAGAGTTTTATGTCCATGATCTAGAGGGAGATAATCAGATTCTCCATGAGGAAGTGCATCAGTTGTTCTATCAACTGCATCCTCCTCCTGGTGCAGCTGAGTTAGACCCTGGTATCATTCTTGCAGATGGTGGTGAATCTGAGGAGGAGTCCAAAGTAGAAGATCCTAAGGAGATGTAGCTTGTTGATGAAAGTGACGATGAAGGAGGTCATGTTTTAGGAGTGGACACCAACCACGAGGACTGAGGGGGGGTCAAGTGTTTATGTTAAGTTAGAAGTTTGTGTAAGTTTGTTAGCCTTAGTTAAACTGGGTAGTCCGGCCAGAGTGTAGACTTGAGTAATAAATAAATGAACCTGTGTGGTGTGTGTGCTTGTAGTAACTTTTTGAGTTCAATAAAAGTTTGTGAATAAAGTTTGACTTGTTTTAAATAGATGGCTCATGCTCATGCTGATGATGGTACTGAAATCTCATGGGGTGGCAGTGATGCTCCAAATCCACCACCCGTTCCACCAAATATGGCAGAGGCCATGTTCGCTCTTGTTAATGCCACTACTGAAAATGCTTGACTGCTGAGAGAAATGGCCCAACATAATCATGATGTACCATAGGGCAATCGGGGTCAGTATAATAATAGAAATGAGACCACTTAAGTGGACTTTACTGATACCCGTCATCCAGTATTCACTAGGGCAGACGAACCTCTGGAAGCAGATGACTGGCTCCGTACTATGGAGCAAAAGTTTGATCTTATCGACTGCACTGAATACCAGAAGCCAATATTCGCAACCTAATAGCTTAGAGGTGCTACAGGAGCTTGGTGGGGAAACCATCTTGCCGCACAGCTAGCTAGTCACCGTGTGACCTGGGTGGAGTTTCGTGAAGCTTTTCGTGCCCATTTCATTCCAGATGGGATTATGCTAAGGAAGTTGGAGGAGTTCCTTGCTCTAAAGCAAAGAGATCAATCAGTTATGCAGTATGTGGGCAAGTTTAATCACCTGTCACAATATGCTTCTGACCAGGTCAATTCAGATCACAGAAAGCAAGCCTATTTCATGAGGGGTCTGAATTCTAAGATTCGAACAATGATGACTGGTTGCCTCAATGTTACGTATCATGAGGCCATCAATATTGCTCTTTCTTCGGAAGAAGAGTATCGTAAGCACAAGGACGCCAAGAAAAAGAAAAATGTGATATTTGGATCTTCTGGTAGCAACCAAAAGCACCAGAAGATAGTTTATCATCCATAGAGTCATTTTTGTCCTCCCTTTTGTCCACCACAGTTCCAGGCTCGGCAATAGGCATTTGTTCATCCTGTTGCAGCTCTACCATATCCACGACAGCCGAATGCTCCTGGCATTCGTACCCCAACCCCGTAGGGCAACAACAACTATCCCTGCTATAATTACTGAAAGATGGGGCACTTCTTGAGGGAGTGTCCATACCCAAGGCAGTACAATTCAAATTTCTAGAAAGCTCCTGTGCCTCAATAGCAGAATCAGAACCAGAATCGGGGCAACAATTAGAATGCCCAGAAGGGCAAGGCTGACAAGAAAACTAGATGTGTCTTCTACATGCAAGCTAGAACAATTACCGAGGGAGAGCCCATCATGATGGGTATGTTTCCTGTTGCAAATCACCCGCAGTTATGCTTTTTGATTCTGGTGCATCACATATAGTCATCAATCGAACATTTATCATGAAACATGAAATTCCAATTGGGGAAACAAAAGAAAATTTCTTTATACAGTCACCCAGGGGACGTCTGTGTACTAAGGAAATATTGCATCAGGTGCCTATAGAATTGGGTGGTCATACTTTTCCCACATCCATGATAATTATGAAGGATCAAGATATAGATGTGATCCTGGGTATGAACTGGATGTATCAGCGTGGAGCTGTATAGATACCTTGAATAGAACAATAAGGTTGAACTTACCTGATAGTAGTTCTCAGCTTCTCATCTAACTCCAAACACCTAAGAGGCCAGTCGAAAGAGTCTATGTAACCTCCGTGAAAGAGATCAGAGATATTCTAGTAGCCTATGAGTTTTTAGATGTTTTCCCAGATGATCTGCCTGGTCTACCTCCTGATAGAGATGTAGAGTTTGTGATTGAGTTGAAGCCTGGCACTGCCCCAATATCTAGAAGAGCATATAGAATGCCACCAAAAGAATTAGCAGAACTCAAGATACAGTTACAAGGGTTGCTTAACAAAGGATTTATCCAACCTAATTCTTCACCGTGGGGATGTCCAGCCATTTTTGTGAAAAAGAAGGATAAAATCTTGAGACTGTGTGTTGATTATCGTCCATTGAATAAGGTGACTATCAAAAATAAGTATCCTCTTCCTCGCATTGATCTACTCTTTGATCAACTTGCTGGAGCCAAAGTGTTTTCTAAGATTGATCTCCGATCTGGCTACCATCAAATAAAAATCCATCATAAAGACATTCCTAAGACTGCTTTCACCACTAGATATGGTCTTTATGAATATCTAGTCATGTCCTTTGGTCTTACTAATGCACCAGATCATTTCATGTATCTCATGAACTCTGTTTTCATACTGGAGCTCGACAAATTTATCGTTGTCTTCATCGATGATATCTTGGTCTATTCCAAAAACAAAGAGGAACATGTGGAACATTTACGCATTGTTCTAAGTCGCTTGAGAACATCAGTTATATGCTAAATTTAGCAAATGTGAATTTTGTCTCAATGAGGTGCCATTTCTCGAACATGTTTTATCTGCCGAGGGTGTTGCTATTGACCCTGGCAAAGTAAGGGATATTCTGGATTGGAAGCCACCAACCACTGTTCACCAAGTTCGTAGTTTCCTAGGAATGGCGGGTTATTACTGTCGATTCATCCCTAACTTCTCAAAGATATCGAAGCCTATCACTGAACTATTGAAGAATCAAGTCAAGTTTATCTGGTCACCAGAATGTGAGAAAGCTTTCTAGACTCTGAAAAAGTTGCTGACCACTACTCTAATTCTAGCTCAACTAGACATTGAGAAGCCATTTGATGTCTACTGTGATGCTTTAGGTACTGGTATTGGATGTGTATTAATGCAAGAAGGCCGAGTGATTGCTTATGCTTCTCGACAACTCAAACGCCATGAAGAGCACTATCCAACTCATGATTTAGAGTTAGCAGCTGTTGTTCATACTCTAAAGATTTGGTGAAATTACTTGTTGGGTAATACATGTCACATCTATACAGATCATAAGAGTTTGAAGTATATATTTACTCAAGCTGATTTGAATATGCGCCACAGAAGATGGTTAGAGTTGATAAAGGATTATGATCTTGAAGTACATTATCATCCGGGTAAGGCAAATGTTGTTGCCAATGCCCTTAGTCAGAAGACACATTGCAATTGTTTGACAGTGAAGCTGCTTGATATTTCCTTGTGCCATGAGATAGAAAAGTTGGGCATTGAAATAGTTCAACAAGGCAGTGTAGCCAATATCACCCTTGAATCAACTATCCGAGATCAGATTATTGCTGCTCGGAAAGAAAATAAGGGTATAGTCCACATAAAAGAAAAAGTTAGAAAGGAAAAAGCCTTGTGTTTCAGAATTGATGAAGCAGATGTCCTATGGTTCAAGAATCGTCTGGTCATACCCAAGGTTCTAGAACTACGTCAATTAATCCTTGATGAAGCACATTTAACCAGATTCTCTATCCATCTAGGAAGTTGTCGATGAAATATGGTCGGCAGTCTACCTAGGGGTATGCCCAAGGTAGTAGATTATCGGCAGACAGATGCGCAAGCTCCAAACAAGATGGTGACGCAAGGCAGACACGAAGTTTTATCCAGGTTCGGCCGCCAAGAAGGCGTAATACCTACGTCATGCGTCTGATTTGTATTGTGGTATGTCAATGAGAGATGTTTTTTAGAGGGGTCCCCTGCCCGCCTTATATAGTCCGGGGGCAGGGTTACAGATCTGGAAACTAATCCTAGTCAGTTACAATTGCCATATGTAGCCGGATAAGGATTCCTATTCTAACCGACCAGGATCCTGCTTGGTCACCAAATCCGTCTTGATTCCTTGTGCGGGACTCTGATCAGGTTAACTGGGCCGCATGTCACCTTTTGGGTAGACTGAAACCATCGATCCAGGCCAGCCCAAGCTTAGCCATAGGGGTATAGGGGTTAATACCCCCACAGCTAGTCCCCGAGCATCATATATTCTGATACGACACGCCATCTTGACCTTCTCCGAACATTGAGGCTTGAGTCCTTGATGTCTCCGACCACCGTTGCCGCCGGAGAAGTAGGTTGTCCGAAGAATGTATGGTGCTCTTAAGAAAAAAGAAAAAGATTTCTGTCCCGGGAAGTGTGCCCACTTGTATTTCTGAAAAGAAATGTAAGTGCGTCTTGAAGCGTAGCGTCCTTGATCATCAGAGGCGTAGAGGTCGAAAAACGAACACATTCACCGCAAGGTGAAGTGTGCCCACTTAGTCCCCGAGCCTGGTAGTAGGTGACGTAGGCACGTGGTGCCAGGGTCTAAAAAGAATTCCCAGTTAAGTTGAGAATCCAATCGTCGTACCGGCGATACGAGATGCACCGGCAGGTGCATCATACCGATGTAGTCCCAGAGCTTGCTGGAAGGCGAGGTATGAGCCTTGTATCAAGGTCTAAACGAGAAAGAATATCCCAACTGTATGCGAGTCGCCAGTCGCATGTAGTTGAGACGCAAAGTCCTCGAGCCATGGTCGGAGAGTGGTCGAGGCAGTCCCCGAGCACAGGTCGAAGAGCGAGCGACGAAGTCCCCGAGCCGTGGTCGGAGAGTGATTGAGGCAGTCCCCGAGCACAGGTCGAAGAGCGAACGACGAAGTCCCCGAGCCGTGGTCGGAGAGTGATCGAGGCAGTCCCCGAGCACAGGTCGAAGAGCGAGCGACGAAGTCCCCGAGCCGTGGTCGGAGAGTGATCGAGGCAGTCCCTGAGCACAGGTCGAAGAGTGGTCGAGGCAGTCCCCGAGCACAGGTCGAAGAGCGAGCGATGAAGTCCCCGAGCCATGGTCGGAGAGTGATCGAGGCAGTCCCCGAGCACAGGTCGAAGAGTGGTTGAGGCAGTCCCCGAGCACAGGTCGAAGAGCGAGCGACGAAGTCCCCGAGCCGTGGTCGGAGAGTGATCGAGGCAGTCCCCGAGCACAGGTCGAGGAGCACATGTAGTTGTATACTTATTTTTCTCTTTTCGCTGCCAAGTCCAATCTAACACGCCTGGTCAAAAAGCAAATCGGTATAGTACATCATTCTGTCTTCCCCCCTTTTTTTTGACAAACAGACGGCTGACACCTGTATTGAGGTGTGTCAGTGTGAGCCTTCGTATACCATCAACAAAAAGGCACGTACACTGGTAACGAAGGAGCGCATTTACTGGCATAGATCTCGAGGTGGTGTGAAAAATCCATCCGTCACACGTGAGCACATCTCCCAAGAATCTCGAGCAGGCGAAACGACAGTACTCTTTGTTATTTATAATATAGATCTGGCAACTTACAGTCACCATTCCCCATCGTCATTCGCCGTCACCACCTTCATCTTCATCTTCCTCTTACCAAACCCTATTTCTCCGATAAACAGTGCCAAAATCCCATTGCCATCGCATCCACCCCCTTAGAAAACTTCGTGTAATGGCGAGAAAAAACGCCCAGAAGAAAAGCGAAATCATGATGAAGGAGTGGTGGAAGTCTCGAAGCAACGAGCACACCATCGAAGACCTTGTCGCCATGGGAGTGCTCCACAACAAAGCCCTCGCTGGATGGCGCGCACCGGAAGGAGAAAGCTTCCCTGATCCACAACCAGGTGAGATCGTGGTTTTCGAAGATTTCTTCAAACGGGGTTTTGGGATTCCAGTACACCCTTTCCTTCAAGGTCTCTGCTTGTACTACGAGATTGGGATTTGCAATCTGCATCCCAACTCAATTCTTCTCGTCTCTACCTTCATCCATCTCTGCGAGGCATATGGTGGCTTCCAGCCCCATTTCGATCTCTTTCGCCACCTATTCTGTCTTTAGAAAAAAGGAAGCGGTGACTCAAAGATCGCCGGAGGCGTATACCTGAACCTGCGTGACGGCATGAAGGCGCAATACCTGCACTGTCCGTGGAACACTTCTTTGGACGAGTGGTACAAGAAATGGTTCTACATCCGTGAAGAGCCGAACACCATCACTCTGTGCGACGTGGGTTAATTCCAGAGAAGAAAAATAGCTGGTCAGAAAAACCCGAAAACTTGGAACAGATCGCCGAACTGCTCGAGATGATCCCGTGGAGAAGGCTTGATGGCCCGAGCGTGGTCGGAAACTTTATTAGCCGACGAATTCAGACATGCCAGAAAAGAATTCATCTTGGCTTCGAATACCAAGGGAGCACGGATCCGACAAGGACCAGGAAAGAGCCGCTCGACAAGACGGAGATCAAAGCCAGGATTGGAGAGCTGTTCAATTTGGCCGATCCAAATTATGTTGTACTGAACGCCATCGAACACGCCTTCAAACTAACTTGACCTCCCCCAAAGGTAAATGACGCCTCCTTTTAACTGTAGAGTCATGTTATATCAAGAAAATAACTGTCTTTTCATTTATTTTGTGTCTCAGTGTAATGGCCATGACCGGGCAGAAGTGTTCGTGTCGCCTCCCCCTGGTGTAGAATGGCCGCAACCTACCGGCCCAGCCACCCATACCAGCGCCAGGACCGACGACATTAACCGGGCGGTATTCGAGACCGTTGAAGACGCCTTGACCAGAGCCGCTGGCAAGCGTCCGGCTACTGTCAAACGACGTCAAGCCATCTTTCCTTTGTCGGACGACGAAGCAGAGGATACAGACATCTTCCAGCTCGTTCCCAAAAAGAGGAGAAGACAAGTAGAACCGACGGAGCAGGGTGGCTCCTCCAGGCCAGGAGTGGCCGCAGCACCAACCACGGCTGCACAGAGGACAGATGAAGGAAACATGCCGCACCATACTCCGACACTCATACCGGGGATTGAACAAGTCCCGGTGGAAACTGCCGAGCAAACAGAGCAGGGGCAGTCGAGGAGACGTTCCTTCGCCACATCCTTCCGCAAGTCGAAACTGTAAGTATTTTGTTTGATGTAAGCCTTGCATTTTGCATTAGATGCTATTATCTTCTTAATTTGTCTCTAAGTTCATTAGATTGGCCTCCACTGAAAGCCCCGACCAGCTAGCCGGGTGCGGAATGTCCTCACCGACAACAGCGGGACAAGCTGCTCAGCAATCAGTCATGGAGAAACTCGTAGCAGAGACTCTACTTGAACCTCAGCAGGTGGACAACCAGACGCCAGTCCCCGAGCAGGGGGTCGAGAAAATGACCGAACAGAATACGAGTGCTCCAAACACGAACCCTGCTGAGGCGGATACCACGACGCCAAGGGAGCTGAATCTAGCCGAAGAGCAGCAGCCAGAAGTTGTCCAGAACATGGTTGTTGACGCGACGGCTCATGGGAAAGCCCTAGTGGAATCTGCAAACTCCAGACCAGTGCTGCCTCCCGAACAGGAGGCTAAAGAGGATGAAATGGAAGAAATCCTGGGCCGTCCCCAAGATAGGCGACAACATGTATATGTGTCGCGCTATCGGAACGACGAATGGGTCATGCATGAAGAAATCCCAGAAATCGAAGAGACCTTAAGAGTCGAACAGGCAGCCATGCGTCTGGTGATGGAAGTCCAGGTATATTTGGTTTGAGTTATTGACCCTGTTGTATAGTCAAACTGGCTGATGTAGCTTGTCTGTATGCAGGACTTGATGAAAACTGCAAGATACCGAAAACGGTGCTTCGACCAGATAGAAGAAATCACGATGGCCAATAAGGAGCTGACGGCTGAAGTGGAACGCCTACAGCACCAACTTGAAACCGCCAACCAGGAGAGAACAAACCGAGAAGCACAAAACCAAGATCTGGTCGGCCAACTCCAACGCAAAGAGCAGGAGAAAACAGGTAAGTTTTCACCGTATCATAACAAGTGTAGGACTTGTGTTAATTTGTTCTTTGCAGTAATAGCTGTAATGCAGGTTTAGAAGCTGAAGTGACCCGCCTCCAGGGGGAAAACAGCCGTGTGCTTGCAGAATGCAATTACCTAAAGGAGGACAATAAGAAACTGGCACGCAACCAGTCGGAACTCCAAAACCAAAATAACAAAATGAAAGATGACCTGAAAAGTAAGAACTCCAGACCCCCTTTCTCATTCTATTGCCCACCTTGCCTTGCCGTGTCATCACTTTTGATGTCTTGTACTATTTTCAGTTTTGAAAGTCAATGCCAAGAGGCACCTGGAGGCCGTGATCAAGGAACGTGATGACTTGAAAGCACAATGCCTTAAAACCACCAAGGAGCGGGACATGTGGAAAAAGCAGTGCCAAGAAATGGCAACTGGCATTGTGCCCATCCTCGACCTTATCGACCTGGCGCTCACAGAGGAAGAGCTAAAGATGCCCCAGCTCGGACTGGTCGAGAGATGCAAGAAAGCATGGGGATGGTTCTAGGACTTCGTGAAGGAGGCGGGTGAGTACACGGGTGCCCATGTGCTGAGCATGGTGCGTGCTCACTACCCCCTGATCGATCTCAAACGCTTGGAGGCTGGGTACCCGAAGGAGGTAGACCTAGACAAGGCCGAGGAGCTTCGGACGACCCAGCTGGAATTGTATTCAAAGATAATTGGCGATATTAACCTGTGCGGAGGTGGGACAGCACCTGTACAGGGTACGCCGTCGACAAACTAGCTAGAAATGCCATCAGCTGCAAGCCAACCAACGAAGCCTACGGTCTCGACCAGCCAGGCACCGGTGGGGCCATCCCCTTCAGCTTGACTAGCTCAAGAGTCCCCGAGACTCGAGTAGGGTATTAGAGACGACGAGCAGTAAATGCCCTGCTCTCCGACCAGCCAATGTAATAGGCTTAGAGCTGTAGAAGGAGGACATAGTTGTGTTATTGTAAGCTTGAGCCTCTTTAGGTAAGCTTGTAATAACGTAACTGTATATCAGTATAAGCTTGTTTGCTTTATACAAAACATGTTTAAGCTTGATTTGTGTTGGTGTAACTAAGTAGGAAGGTGTTAACGTTCAGTTTAGTTGTACTGTTTTGCTCGTTACATTGTCCCGAAGGTTTTGTGCGGTCCTTGGTTGGCATGTGGTCGGAGTGTGAGGTAACATGACCTGTACACACGTGGACACGGACAAGTCAAACCAAGGGAGGACCTGCCGATCACCCGCGACGTGGAGAACGGATCTCGTGCACGTGTTGGGAGGAACCAGAGACAAGATCTACTCCGAAAACCGTAGAAGGAGTGGTGGTCAGCTTGTACTGGCTAAATCAGAATATCCATAAAATTCGTAGTGACACATTAGAGTGGTCGGAGAAATCATGATTGCTTTATTAAAGTAAATCGAAAATGTAAGTTGAATACATATCTCATTAATTAAGCATAGAAACGTTTAAGCTTGTCGATGTGCCACGAGTTTGGTACGTCTGTGCCGTCTAGGTGAGCTAACCTGTAAGATGTTGGGCGTGTGACTTCCTTGATCATGAAGGGTCCCTCCCATGGGGTTGCGAGTTTGTGGACGCCGGCCTGGTTCGTCTTCCACTTTAGGACTAAATCCCCGACCATGAAGAAATGCTCCTTAACGTTCTTGTTGTAGTACCTGCGCAAAACAGCAAGGTATTTGGCTGTGCATACGCAAGAATCAAGCCTTTTCTCCTCTGCGTTGTTGATTTCTAGCTCCCGTGCTTCCTTAACCTTGCCCTCATCAAAGTTCTCTACCCGTGCTGATCTGAAAGCTATATCTATTGGGAGGACTGCCTCAGCGCCGTAAACCATAAAGTATGGTGAGACACCGATGTTACGACTGGGCTGAGTTCGGAGGCCCCATACCACGGCTGGTAGCTCCTTGAGCCATCTACCAGGAGTTTTATCGTTTGCTCTGTACATCCTCTTCTTTAATGTGTCCAAAATCGTGCCATTTGCCCGCTCGACTTGTCCATTAGCTCTAGGGTGTGCTACCGAGACGTATTTTACAACTATGCTCCTTTCATCACAGAAGTCCCAAAAAGCGTTCCCGGTGAACTGAGTACCCAAATCGGTAATGATGCTGTTGGGCACGCCGAAACGGTGGATGACCTGGTCGAGGAATGTGATAGCTTTCTCTGAAGATGCCCGTACCAGAGGCATGTATTCTATCCACTTAGAAAATTTATCAATTAGCACGAAGACGAATGTAAATTTCCCTGGAGCCGGTTTGAAAGGGCCGATCATGTCCAGTCCCCAGCATGCGAAAGGCCAAGAGGCTGGAATCGTCTAGATCTCGTGTGCTGGCACATGGATTCTCTTGGAGAAGAACTGACAACCCTTGCAGCGGCGAACTAGCTTCTCTGCGTCGGCTACTGCTTATGGCCAATAGAAACCTGCTCGGAAAGCCTTACCGACCAGTGTTCTTGAGGCCGCGTGGTTGCCGCAGGAGCCAGAGTGGATTTGGTCTAGGAGATGTTCACCCTCCACCTGGGTTACACACTTCATCAAGATTTCCTCCTTAGCGTTTTTGCGCCATAACTTGCCATCAACGAGCAGGTACTGCTTACTGCGACGCATCAGGCGCTCATTTTCTAGTCGATCGATATAACCGCTACCATCTGTTAAGTACTTGATGAAGGGTGTTCTCCAGTCCGGCTCATTAGTGGTCGGAAGCGGCTCAGTTGTGCTCGGCGCCGGAACCGTAGCCACTAATTGCTGGTCTAGAACTTTGTCGGTCGTTGAATCTTCATCTTCAATGGAAGGCGTGAGCAGGTCTTGGACGAATAATCCATGTGGGATTTTGGCTCGGGAGGATCCTAACTTTGACAACGCATCTGCTGCTTGGTTCTTGTCCCGGACCACGTGTATGTACTCGATGCCATAGAACCTGCCTTCCAGCTTTCTTATCGACTTGCAATATGCGTCCATCTTTTCACTGGTCATGTCCCAGTCCTTGTTGAGTTGGTTAATGACCAGAGCCGAATCTCCGTAGACATAGAGACGTTTAACTCCAAGCTCAACCACAATGCGTAGACCATGCAGGCAGGCTTCATACTCGGCGGCATTATTGGATGCTGGGAAGTAAATCCTGAAGACATACCGGAGCTGCTCCTTGGACGGTGATACGAAAAGAACTCCTACTCCCACACCGTCAATATTGAGAGAACCGTCGAAGTACATCGTCCAAGATTCGTCGGATCCCGGAGAGACAGGCGTGCTTAAGTCTGTCCACTCAACGATGAAATCGACGAGTGCGTGAGACTTGATTGTAGTACGGCTTGCGAATTCCAAGGAAAAGGGGCATAGCTCCATTGCCCATTTGATAATGCGTCTGTTCGCATCCTTATTGCGAATGATGTCCCCCAAAGGATACTCAGTCATGACCACCACACGATATCCGTCGAAGTAATGTCTCAACTTTCGGGATGTTATCAGTATGGCGTAGAGCAGTTTGTGAATCTGCGGGTACCTGGTCTTGGATTCGTTGAGTACCTCACTAATAAAATAGATTGGCCGCTGTACCTTGTAGGCGTGGCCCGGCTCATCGCGCTCGACCACCATTGTAGTGGAGACCACTCGATCGGTTGCCGCAATGTAAAGGAGGAGAGTTTCGTCTTCTCTGGGAGCAGTAAGTACTGGAGGTGACGTGAGGTATTGTTTCAGCTGCGTGAAGGCAGCGTCTGCTTCCTCTGACCACTCAAATTTCTCGGATGCTTTGAGCAGTTTGAAGAACGGTAGTCCTTTTTCTCCTAATCTTGATATGAAACGGCTTACAGCAGCCATGCAGCCGGTGAGCTTCTGGACATCCTTCACCTTTTTTGGGGCTTTCATGTCTAAGATAGCTTTGACTTTCTCTGGGTTAGGGCGTATGCCGTCGTAACTGACGACGTTGCCGAGCAATATGCCAGAAGGGACACCAAAAATGCACTTCTTTGGGTTTAATTTCCATTGGAACGTATTAAGGGCTGTGAAGGTGCGTTCCAAATTGTCAACAAGGGTATGTGCTTCCTTGGTTTTGACAACTACATCGTCGACGTAAGCCTCGACGAGGCCATCTTTTATCTCGTCGTTGAGTAGGGATGAAAACGAAAATGATAATCTCCGATTTTCCGAAATCGTTTTCGAGTTTTTTTTTCCGATTTTTATGTCTAAACGAAAATGATAGCGGTAACCGAAAAAACAAAAATGATAACGGTAAAAATAATCGGAAACGAAAGCGAAAATGATTTTACCCTCTTCCGATCGTTTTCGAAGATTTCCGTATTTAACCGGTAATTTACCGTCGGTAATTACCGATTCAAAGGCCTTTAATTAATGAATCCTTATTTATTTATAGATATATAATGCATTACACATGCAAGTACACAAGGAATTTTTTTTTTGGAAATGATCACATCTGTACACGCAAGCTGCAAGCACACAAGACAATTTTTTTTTCGAAAGGATCACATCTGCACGCAAGGCAAATATTTTTTGGAAATGAACTATCTAACAGAAGTATTTTATATGTATAACAAGAAGGCAATCAACACTCGAGGTTCTTTTTTTAGCCTTTACCTTGTATATGATGTGTTGGCTGCTACCTGCGACACATACATATATTGTGTTTGCTTCTTATCAGCTATGTGTTTCTCAGATTTTTATTTCTTATTAGCACTATTGCGCTAATACACCTGTATGAGAATTAACATATGTATGTATCTATCATAAACTATGTAGGATGAATACTCAGAATATGGATGGAAAGATGTGGCCGGGGACGACGATGACATGCCTGACGTTCATCTTTAAGAAACCTACAGGCTACAACCTCCACTGAAAAAGAAACTCTAATAATTCATGTTTTTATCACTATTTATGTCGAGTCAACTTAGAACATAATCGTTTATTTGTATCTTTATCAAGAATTGCCATACTGTTGCGTGGTTTGCCACTATTTGAGACCTAAGATTGTGTGAATTGTGTGGTTTCAGCTTGTGATCTTGTCAATTGTGGATTTATTTACTGTTGTCATGTGAGATAGGTCGAGTCATATGGACCTTCTCATGTTCTGCAGTTTGGCGTGTTTATCGTTTTTTAGATACCGTTCTTATGGATTCCGATCGTTATCGATGTATTTTCCGATCGACTACTATCGTTTTCGAAATTACTGGAATATCGACGCCGTATTCGTTTCCGATAATATCGTATCGATTTCATTTTCAAGAAAAAGATGTGAAAACGAAAGTGATTTGGCCTCCTATCAATCGTTTCCGATCGTTTTCATCCCTATCGTTGAGGCAGGCCTGTTTGGCGCGTTGGTAGGTAGCACCGGCGTTTTTGAGCCCGAACGACATAGTCGTGTAGCAGTAGGCGCCGAAAGGCATGATAAAAGATGTCTTGATCTGGTTGTCCTTTTTGAGAGCGATCTGGTGATAACCAGAGTAACAATCGAGAAAGGACAGCAGCTCGCAACCGGCGGTTGAATCTACGACCTCGTCTATGCGAGGTAAACCAAAGGGGTCCTTAGGGCAGTGTTTGTTGAGATCAGTGTAATCAACGCACATTCTCTATTCATTATTCTTTTTGCGTACAAGAACTGGGTTGGCTAACCATTCCGGATGATACACTTCTTTGATAAATCCGGCTGCCAAAAGCCGTGTAACTTCTACCCTAATCGCCTCCTTTTTATCGCGAGCAAAACGTCATAACTTCTGCTTGATTGGTTTGGCCTTGCTGTTGACATTTAAGGAGTGCTCAATCAGGCTCCGAGGTACACCGGGCATGTCAGAAGGTTTCCATGCAAACACATCCATGTTGCCCCTCAGGAACCTGACGAGCGCGTCTTCCTATTTGGAACCCAGGTTGGCCCCGATGAGGACCGTTTTGCTGGGATCGCCCTCGACCAGCTGGATCATCTTGTGCTCCTTGGACCTGGTGTTCTTACGCGGAGCCTCGAGCTCTGGGATCTCCAGGTGGTCGGCCGAGGTCTTCTTAGCGTCGAGGATGGTCTCGGCCATGCGAATAGAGAGGTCGTGGGCCTCTGCTATTTTGAAGCTGTCTTCCTCGCAGGTATAAGCTGCGTATACGTTGCCCCTGAGGGTTAAAACTCCTTTCTCAGTAGGCATCTTGAGTACCAGATACCTGTAATGAGGTATGGCCATGAACTTGGTAAGCGACGGTCGACCAAGAATAGCATGGTAAGTGCCATCGAAATCGGCGACCACGAAGTTGACGTAGTCGGTGCGAAAATGGTCTAGAGTCCCAAATTGCACAGGTAGCGTGATCTGCCCAAGAGGCGTGGAGCTCTGTCCGGGGAGAACACCCCAAAACTGTGCTTCGTATGGCTTCAGGTCCGCCTAGGCTATTTTCAGAGCGGGCAGGCTGTTTTTGAATAGTATATCAATAGAGCTGCCGTCGTCGATCAGGACCCTGTCGAATTGAACCTTGTTGATACAAGGATTGAGAACCAGGGGAAAACGCCCTGGCTCGGGTATGGCCGCCCATTGGTCCTTCCTGCTGAAGTAGATTTCACGGTGAGACCACGGGGGAAACCGCGGATCGGTGAGAAGGTTGTCGGTGTTTGCCACGTTCAAGCAAGCGCGGGTGAGCAGCTTGCATTCTCGTTTGGTCTCAATGGACACCTTGCCGCCGATGATGGTGTGCACGCGATCAGTCGGTTTGACGTATTTATGACGAGGGTCTGCATCGTCGTCGTCGTTGTCCTCATTGCGCTGTTCCCCCGCGTCGTTAGGCTTGTCGGATGCATTTGGAGCCTGTTGACGCATGTAGATAGTCTTGAGAACGCGACAATTCTCCATGGTGTGGTTTGATTTAGGATGGAGCTGGCAAGGCCCCTTCAATGTTTTGGCATAGTCGTCCTCATAGTTACGACGTCCACCACTCTTTTTCACGGTATTGACCTCGCCGTCGTCTTCCCGAGCGCGCTTGCTCCTGTAATCGTCACGGCGATTGCGCCGCTGATTACGTTGATCACGGTGGTCGCAGGAGTCGTCGCGCTGGTTGCGGCGGTCAAAATTGTCGTTCTGACCACGATTGCCGCGGTAATCGTCGCAGTGTGGAGGGTGGTCAGAGCGTGGAAAACGTGCTGCTTCTTCAACGATTATTTTTTTAGCGTCGTCAGCGTCCGCGTATTTCTTAGCGGTGGCCAGAAGCGTTGTTACTGATTCGGGTCTCTTCCGGTGACGAAAGCCTCGATTGCTTCGTTGTCGGAGATTGATGGAACCTTGATGCGCATCTCCGAGAAACGCTGAACGTACTCGCGCGGTGGTTCATCCTTTCGATCTCGGATCCATTGTAGATCGTACTTGTTGCCGGGTTGTTCACAAGTAGCGATGAAATTGTTGATGAAGGCCTGCCTGAGTTCCTGCCAAGAGTCAAAATAATTCGCTGGCAAGCTAACCAGCCATTGGTGACCTGCATGACCAACCGCGACTGGGAAGTAGTTAGACATGACGTGCTCGTCAGCCATAGTTGAGCGGCACGCAGTTTCATAGAGCATGACCCATAATTCGGGGTTTTCCTTGCCGTCGTACTTCTGAAGTTTCTCGAGTTTGAAATTCTTGGGCCATATGACTTGGCGAAGGTGTGGAGTGAAATGTTTCAAACCTGGCGGGCCATGGGCAGTGTCATATTCCATGCGGCGATAGCTTTCATGGGATGCACGATCATCGGCTCTCTGGTTGATGCGAGCGCGCAGATCACGTCGGGCGAGGTAATGGCGAAGATCGTTATTGCCATCTGGATTAGCCCTGCGACCGTGGTTATCACGGCGATTGTCGCGGTTATCCCGGCGGTCGTCGCCTCGAACGCCGTGGCGGTCACCCTCCCGGCGGCGGTTGTCGTCCCGACCACTATCATAACCACTGTTTCCGCCTTGACGATTGTCCGATGGGTCGTTATTGCGCGAGCCGCGTTGATTGAATGGCTGTGAGCGACTTGAGTATTGGCGGCTGTGGCTTGATTCGACAGAAACGGATGGAGCCCGGGCTTGATTTATTTCTGCAGTCTGAGCCATAGCAGCTGTCAGATAAGCTTGTATGTCATCACTGACTGCCTGGGTCTCGGGAGTGTTAGGCAGCCGCTGCATTGTCGCCAAGGCGACGACCACGTTGGCGCTTGGGGTCTTGAAGACTTGTTTGTCCCCTACCCTGTCAAAAGCATCATTGAGGTCATGTGGTCGGACCCTTATGCGTCGTGCCTCCTGGTCTGCTTCAGCTTTGATTTGCCGGCGATTAAACCGGTCAATATTGCGTGCTTTGCGTGCAATCTTTTCTTGTTCTGTTTCGCCAACTGCTGGTGGCTCGTCGTTGCTGACGACATGGATCAAATCCCCTTGTCTTGGCGGGAAAGACGGGAATTGGGGGAAACCCGGGGCGTGATCTGGTAGATCCAGATCGTATTTGACGCCTTCATCTTCATGACGCTGAAGCTCGGTGTGGACAGATGCGTTGGATGCGATGCCGGATGAGGAGCCGGAGTCACCCTCTCAGACTGTGTGGACGGATCCTTCTCGGTAATCTTCAATCTGGACCATGTTGACGATGTTGCGTGGCTTCGGCCGAGGTCGGTGTATAGGACCTGAATCCGAGCGGTGTCGTAGGTTGTGCGCGTAGCTGGACGCAGCGTTTTGCAGGCCGTAGGGCTGGACCTGGTGGTTCTCCATCGGGGCTTCGTACTCGTAGAGTCGGAGACCCATCGCGAAGGCTGGCTGGTGACGAGCGGAGCACCCCTTAGGAGTAGATACGATCACAAGATCTGTTCCAAGTCATGCAGGATGACTGGTCCGAGCCGATCGGATAGATCTGTTGTGGGGAGCCGTTACCTGCTCATTAGGTTGGCTTTGAATCGTACTTACTAGAGCTAGGGTTTCAGTGAGTTTGATGCCGACTCGATCGATGGAGTCGAGCAGGTCGGTTTTGTCGATCTGCTTTCCTCTGTAGCAGGGAAGCGAACGACGGGTTGTCGACGTGGCTGTAGGCGTGCTCGGAGCCGGATGTACCGTGGTCAGAGGCAGATCCATCATGGTCGGAGCCATAGCCGATGCAGGTGAAGTAGTCGTCGGCGTGGGTTGAATCCATGCCTCCTCCGTGGTCATGGAGATGGAGACGTCGGGACCAGTGATCCAGGTGATCTGGCCGACGGTGAACGTGAGGCTGTTGGGCACGGCCATGGAGCTGGAGATGATGACCATCTTGTTTGCTTGGAGAGCGGTACGCACACCCCCTACCTGGCGCGCCACTGTCGACAAAATATGGTCGGCAGTCTACCTAGGGGTATGCCCAAGGTAGTAGATTATCGGCAGACAGATGCGCAAGCTCCAAACAAGATGGTGACGCAAGGCAGACACGAAGTTTTATCCAGGTTCGGCCGCCAAGAAGGCGTAATACCTACGTCCTGCGTCTGATTTGTATTGTGGTATGTCAATGAGAGATGTTTTTTAGAGGGGTCCCCTGCCCGCCTTATATAGTCTGGGGGCAGGGTTACAGATCTGGAAACTAATCCTAGTTAGTTTCAATTGCCATATGTAGCCGGATAAGGATTCCTATTCTAACCGACCAGGATCCTGCTTGGTCACCAAATCCGTCTTGATTCCTTGTGCGGGACTCTGATCAGGTTAACTGGGCCGCACGTCACCTTTTGGGTAGACTGAAACCATCGATCCAGGCCAGCTCAAGCTTAGCCGTAGGGGTATAGGGGTTAATACCCCCACAGAAGTAATAAGATGTATCATGATCTGAAACAAAGATTTTGGTGTACGAAGATGAAGATTGAGATTGCTCGATATGTAGCCAAGTGTGACACTTGTCAGAGGGTGAAAGCCGTGCATCTGAAGTCAGCTGGAGAATTACAGCCATTACCCATTCTAGCCTGGAAGTGGGAAGATATCAGTATGGATTTTATTGTAGGTTTATCCAAGACTTCAAGAGGGTTTGATTCTATCTGGGTCATTGTAGACCGACTTACTAAATCAACTCATTTTCTTCTAGTCAAGATAGAACATTCTGCTATGACTTATGCTAAACTATATATTGCACGAATCTTGAGTCTTCATGGGGTACCGAAGACCATTGTATCTGATAGAGGTACATAGTTTGTCAACAATTTCTAGAGGCACTTACATGTGTCTCTGGGTACCAAACTTCTACACAGTATCGCTTATCATCCGCAAACTAATGGTCAGACTAAGAGAGTCAATCAGATTCTAGAAGAAATGTTGAGATCATGTGTGCTTAGTTATTCTGATACTTAGGATGAATGTTTACCTTTAGCAAAATTCTCTTACAATAACGGTTATCAGAAAAGTATCAAAATGGCACTGTTTGAAGCACTGTATGGCCACAGATGTAGAACTCCGTTGAACTGGTCAGAACCCAGAGAGAGGTTGTTTTTCGGGGTTGATCTTGTAAAAGAAACTAAAGAGAAAGTCAGACAAATACAAAATAACATGAAAATAGCACAGTCTCATCAGAAGAGTTATGCAGATAAGAGACGTCGACCGCAAATGTTTAACAAGGGAGATTATGTGTACTTGAAAGTGTCACCTATGAAAGGAGTTAACCGATTTGGGGTTAAAGGCAAGTTGGCACCTCGATACATCGGACCATTTCAGGTTTTGGAACGATGTGGTAAAGTGTCATACCATTTGAGGTTACCAGAACAACTGTCAGCTGTGCATAATGTGTTCCATGTGTCACAATTGAAGAAATGTCTTCAAGTACCTGATCAAGTGCTTGACTTTGAGGGAGTTGAACTTGAACCAGACTTGTCATATTCTGAGTATCCAACTCGAGTTTTGGACCAAAAATATCATGTTACTCGAAGTAGAAATATTAAGTGGTACAAGATATAGTGGAATCGACATTCAGAAGAAGAGGCTACTTGGGAAATCTAAGGATTACCTGTTGGAGAAATTCCCCGAGTTCTTTGCTTCTATCTAAGTTACAATTTCCTCTCTAAGTTGTGACTTGTTCTTTTTAAACTTAGTAATGTAAAAACCCCTACCTATTTAATGAACAAGCTTGAGATGTGTTTTCTTGACATGTTTCCTTTTCCACTACTTAACCCAAGGCTTTAAATCTCGGGACGAGATTTCTTTAAGGGGAAAGGGCTGTAACACCCCTAGTGTTATAGTAACTAAAAATTTGTCATGTCATCATATGCACTGCAAAACATTCATGATTAAGTTAACCATGATGTGCGTCAACTAAAATAAGATACATTTCTTATGTTGAATGTGTTTCTGTGATGTGTGACTCGAATCAAAACCCTAATTTCGAATGTCACCGCAAATGCTTAGTTTGTGCCCTATGTAAGTTGAGGTGTATGACTATGTTGTATGCTAGTGTCAAGTGTAGGGTATGAGCTCAAGTCCAACCCATAAAATAAAGCTTTAAGTTTGAGTTTGAATTTAGAATCCAAAACTTGTTGCAAGTTTTCCGATTCGAATTTGAATTCAAAGTTGAGGAATTATTAAAAGATTTTTCAAAGTCAACCTGGTCAACCAAGAGTGGCATTTGGTCAAACATGGGATGCTTGACTCAATGATGCCCTTGGATGATGGTGTGATCACTAAATAATCACCAATTAATGTAGCAACAAGTTTCAATTTAAAATTCTTCCGAAAACCCTAAAATTCAAAACCCTGGTTTTACCCCTTTTGTGTAATTCAAAATCTAAGCAAATTTTGGGGGTGGACCAAAAAGAAAAGTTGTAGATCTGGTCTTGTTGTACAACTTTGGTTTTTGGAGTTTTTAAAGTTTTAGTGTAAAAGTTGGAGTATTTTTGAAAAGATTCAAATCCCATATTTGCCCCCTTTTCATTTCCCTATACCAATTTCAAAATGGAGGCAAAATTTGAAAATGGTTTGAATAGCAAAGTTGTAGGTCTTGGCTAGGTGTACAACTTTGGTATTTTGAGTTTTTGAAGTTTCAATATAAAATTTAAAGTAATTTTGAAATTGCCAAATTCCAAAAAATGTCTCCTTTTGATTTTAAATTCAAATTTCAAAATCCATGCTGAATTTGAAAAAGTTTATATTGAGAAAGTTGTAGAACGTTGAAAATTGAGCAACTTTTGTTTTTATAGATTTTCAACTTTTATATAAAATTTGAGAGTAATTTGTGAATTTGTGTCAGTGGTAGTTTGGTAAATATTTCAAAATCAGTCTCCAACCACAGGGCGCCACCTCCCGCCGTCGCCGGCGATCTTCGAACCGCTTCCAGGCGCGCTATGGTCGCCAGCTGCTACTTTGCGCTGGCCAGTCGGCCCTGCGTGTCGCCATCTTGTTGCTCGGCCACCTCTATAAAGTGCCAACGCCGTTGTCATCATGTTTTTCTTTTCTTCCTCTGCTTCCTCACCGTCGCCGTCGTTCTCTCGGCCGCCAACACACACCACCGCCATCGCTTCCCCTCTGTCCGCTCTGTCTTGCCCTATTGTTCGCAATGTCGTTGCGCGTCGATTGAGTCCCTTTGCATTTAGCCTTGCTGCCCGAGCCGAGCGCGCGCGGCCATCTTCTCCAGCGTCGTTCACAGTGCCACCGCAAGCTCGCCACCGTGGCCAGACACCTCCACTGCCTCTCCGCGCCTACCATTTGCTCAACCACATCCATGGTGAGTTGCTGATGCTCCCCATCCGTTCCATTTAGGCTCTACCGGCCCTGCTCACCGGAGCGACGGGAACCACAGCCACCAAGCCGCCATGGCCGGAGTAGAGCTCCCTCCGGGGTGTTCATGGTGTCATGTAGGTCATGATGCTTGAGTTAGTCTAGTCGGAGCTTCGTCATCGGCGTCGTGGCCACCGGCTGGCTACCGTGGTTCCATGGCCGATGGGCGGAGGAGAGAAAGAAGAGGGAGAGAGCGAGCGAGAGCGAGTGGGCCGCGCGGCTTGGCCTTGCTGGGTCGGGTAGGGGAAGAAGCGGGCCAAGGGAGAGGGAAGAGAGGCGAGCGCGCGCGCGTCTGTGTTGGGCCAAGCGAGGGAGGAGAAGGGGTAGCCGGCCCGCATTGAAGTTTTGTTTTTCTTTTTCAAAAATGTAAAATAGTAACAGTTTTTGTTTATTTCATTATGAAATTTCTAGAGCTCCAAAATTATTAAAATTTTTTGTGAAGTCTCTCTGTACTGTGTACTATTTAGGAAAAATATGAAATGCCAAGTTTGATTCCTTTTTGTAAGTTATTTAATTAGCTCAATGAAAGGTCTTGATGGCTAGAGGGGGTGAATAGCCTATTAAAATTTCCTACAAAGTGTGCTAAACAAGTTTATCAATATAACAAATAGTGAGATGCGAGTTTTACTTAGCCTACGGGGTGTTTGCAAGTCACCTATTCAATTCACAATTCTAGTATATTTGCACTCAACCGCACAAGTCAAACCACAGAACTTAGCTACAACTAAAGCTAACTAGCTACACAAGCTAAGAGCTACACTAACAAGCTAGCAAGGTAACTAAGAAATTAATATAAGAGAGAGTTAGGAGGGTATCACCGAGGGACGAAGTATTGAGCCAACCAATCAATATGATCAAGAGATGAATTTCACAATACACAACCACCAGTATCGATTAATCACAATAAGAATGATGACACGAAGATTTATCCCGAGGTTCACGTGCTTGCCAGCACACTAGTCCTCATTGTGTCCCTCTTCACCACATGGTTCGGTGGCTAATCGGTCACACACCGAGCCTCTCAAAAGGCGCCACAAGAACTTACCAAATGACAAAAGGTTGCAAATGACACGAGCAATCCACTAACGTTGCCTTTGATGCTTCGCCGAGGTAGGCATAAACCCCTCACAATCATCGGAGGTGGCCAAGAACAATCACCAACTCTTGCCAACGCCTCCAAACTGCTCCAAGCCGTCTAGGTGGCGGCAACCACCAAGAGAAATAAGAATCCCACAGCAAATCAACCACCAAGTGCCAACTAGATGCAATCTCACAATGCAAATACACTTGGATCACTCAATCTCACTTCGAATATGCAAAGAATCAAGAGAGATGAGTGGGAGGGGAGTTGCTTAGCTCAAAGTGCTCACAAGTATGTCAAAGAGTGCAAGAGAGTGAGCCAAGAGCCGGCCAATAAGTATTTATAAGCACCCCAAACAAATAGAGCCGTTAGGAGCAAAAATGGGTGCAGACGCACGCGACAGACATGTCTGTCGCTCAACCGACAGACGCACTGTCCAGCGTCTATTGCTCCTCGTGAACGCAACAGACACGTCTGTCGCTCACCCGACAGACGTGATGCACAGCGTCTGTCGCACGTACGTGTGCCACGTGTCTCGACTGTTTAAAGTTCACCGCATTCACGCCCACTGCGTCAGACGCGTCCGACGCTCGTGACCCAGTGTCTATCGCCTGTGACAGACGCGGTCTAGAGAGCGTGTTGATGCTTCGAGCCAACGGACGTGCGTCAGATGCGCCGCCGCGTCTGTCGCCCACGCTCGCTCACACAACCGTTGACGCCACCGCGGACAGACGCTGATGCCAGCGTTTGTTGCGTGAGCATCCGCGCGTCTGTCGCACTCACGCCAACCCCCTTAGCTAGGGTTTAGCGTCAGACACTGTGTGCCCGTGTCTGTTGCTCGCGGCGCCAGCGTCTATCGCTCATAACTTAGCGAATTTTTGTTGTTTTCTCGTTCCGTTTGATTCTCCCTTTCACATATGAGCTAGACTAAGTATGTGTATCACTAAAACATAAGTTTTAGCCCATGAAACACCATGTGACATCGCCTCCAAATCTCGATAACGGTATAAAGGAAAATAGTCATTTTAACTCTTCGAAAATGCCTGAATGTGTTAACACCACCAAGTGATCATCGACATGTGCGAGTGTGTTATCATTTTCACAATCATTTTTCGAGGCGTTATTAGTTCTATCCAAATGCATATGATTATGAAATGCACATCTAGAGGCACTTAGGAGTTCAATAGCCGCGTCATTCCCCTATTTATAGTATGGCTATCTATCCTATAATGTAACCACACCCACTAGCTGTCTTGGTTACCAAAATATGAACCCTAGCATATACCTTTGCCTTGATCAACATAGGATTGCATGTACTTCCATCATCATCATCATGGTAAGTATTTCATCATCCACACTTGATCATCATGCTTTACCATGCTATATGCTAATCACCCTTTGCTACATACAATCTCAAGAATGTGATTAGCACTTAGGCATTGTCACTAATTACCAACACCAAACATAGAGCTTTCACTCAATTAATTATTAAATGACTTTTCCATAATTTTTCTAGGCTTAATTAATTACCCAAAAATTATGAAAATTGTTTTGCCACTTAGTTATGATGTAAGCTTCCTAAATTAAAAATTTGAGCTTAATTGGACAACTTTGATTTTATACTTAATTTATGTTTTATTAATTAATTAGTTAATCATGTAATTATGACTTAATGACTTAGGGTTGTTTGACTTTGTGATTGAGTGTTGAATTTGGGTCATTAACACTTAATGACCTTTAGCACCCTTAATTGATTGTTTGAGCTCTCTTGATCATTTTTGTTAAGACTTAAGTGGTATTATTTCATGTGATTAACGAAAGTCATTGACGAAGTAGTTGACCTTTTGAAACCCTACTTTAGGGTTAGCTTAGTGTTATTGTTTACAACGGTACCATGAAGGAAAGTTGTACTCAACTTTGTAATCGTGTTCTGCATCTACCAAGCATCATGTTTCGTACTTCATCATTTTTGAACATACATTGTCATCGCGTGTAGTCCCCGTGAACGAGGAGATTACCAAAGTTGAATTCGTCCCCGAAGATCAGCCTGGGCATTTGGTTTAAACCGAAAATTTGGTTCGATTTATTCGGGTTTTGCAAATTTCGGTTTTCAACGATCAGAAACCGTTTGGTTTGTTTTAGAATTGGAGACCGACAAACTCGGCTTCGGTTTTAAACTTCGGTTTTTCGGTGGAAACCGAACCAACCGATCTAGGAGATGGAGATCGACGCCTGCCTCCGATGCTCCCTGATCTGCTCTGGCTCGCACCCCTCTGCTCGCGCCGCTAATCCACCGATGCTGCGAGGCTCACGGCCCCTACTCGCCATCGTCGCGAGTCTCGCGACCCCTACTCCTGCTCGCACCGTTGCAGCCACAAGGCCCGCGCGCCGCTGCCGCCGCCGCGAGGCCCGCGCGCCTCCGCTACCGCGACCCCTCCTCGGAGCTCACGCGATGCCGCCGTTGCCTGCCTGCAGCCTCCGACCTCCATCCTCGTCCGGCGTCGCGGCGTCACTGGTCACCGCTGCACCCACCGCCACTGCTCACCTGGTCCAGCATCGAGATAGGGTTGGGAGGGAGACGGACGAGTAGTGGCGTATCTGCATCTTGCGTGTGTGCGGCTGGGACTGAGCTATACTCGTACTTAGGCCTTTAACTGGGCTGAGCGGGTGACGCCTGCTGTTGCGTTTGCTGTCGCTGCTGCACATGATATCGGTTGCTCGGTGTTTCGGTTAGGTTGCACTGAGAAACCGAAACCGAAGCCGGAGACCGAAGTTTGCAGATCTTAAAACCGAAACCGAAACTAAAAACCGAAAAAACCGAGATTTCGGTTCGGTTCGGTTTGGTTTTCGGTTTTCGGTGGAAAAGTGCCCAGGCT
Source organism: Saccharum hybrid cultivar R570 (assembly GCA_038087645.1). Taxonomy (NCBI): domain Eukaryota; kingdom Viridiplantae; phylum Streptophyta; class Magnoliopsida; order Poales; family Poaceae; genus Saccharum; species Saccharum hybrid cultivar. The sequence goes on from JAQSUU010000620.1 coordinate 1,228,958, forward strand.
GACCCGAAGAAGAGCCGACGTCCGTGGAGGTGGGATTTGACATTTGTGGTACTGACCCGGAACCTGAATTTCCCTTCAACCAAGACAAGCCCCGGATGCATTTAAACCTTCCTTGTGTTTTGAAAAGCTTTACTTCACTTTGTTAATGCTTGATTGCATTCGGTGATAGGAGTTGAGTGAAGACCTAATTACTGCATTACCATCCTTGATACTTCAATATTATCCTTGTTACTGTTTTATTTGAAAATACTTAGTATGCTTAGCCTTGCTTAATGAGAAAACTTTGAAAATGTTTAGCAAAGTTTGAAGGGTTGTTGTGAAACAACTGAATGATGATGTTAATTTAAGATCGGTCGGTGGACTTGCATCGGGAAAAGAGTCCCAATGTAGTGTCTCCGATTGTGTCGGTTAAGGACCGTACCGTTGTAGGCCCGCCTGTGTTTCGAGACTTTGCAACTGACCGCATACTTTGGTAAGCCTAAAACCTCAGTGATGCAATCATGTGAACGGCCAACCGCGCATTGAGACTGGAGAGATGGCGAGAGTAGTGTGTACCCTCATGGCCAAGGGCTGGATTGAAGGTGTACTGTACTCTCGGGTGGCGCTAGACCCGGTTACATTTTGGAGGATCCGAGTGAATGTTGAATATGTCGGTTAGAGTCCTGCATATGTCGTGTGGTTAGAGATCCCCAGTTGAGTATAATCGATTTGAATTGTAATTGCTCCTCGGTTAAGGAGACTCGATCGCCTGACCTACATCATAGTTAATAAGTGGAACATTGGTCGGAGAATAAGAAAGAAGTTGTATGAATTATCTGATCTAGATTAGGATCACTTACATTCGGTTAATGATTAATGCTGAAATAAAACATTGATCTTAAGGATTCACTATTAGTAGCTTTTATGCAAAAGAACTTTGAATCTTGCTGGAACCTCACCTTGATTCCCCTAAGCCTGCATCTCTGAGTCTTCTCCACCCTTTTTGTTGGTTAAGTCTTGTGGAGTACTTTTGTACTTAGGGTTTGTTGAACTCCTATTGCAGGTGTGTCTCATGAGCAGGTTTGTTTTAGACTCTGCTGCATGACCGTCTTTGCGGTAAGCGACGACGAGTAGTTTGTTCGGCTCTTGGGCAGAGCGCCACGTTTTGGTGGTTTGTAATAAAGTTACTAATGTTACTCCACTGCTATGGTTGTAATAACTAAATTTAAGGTTTGTAAGTTTGGAACAAAGGGTTTGTAAACTTATGTTATGTAAGACTTCCGCACTTTTACTCTGATATAATTTATTATATAAAATGTTGTAATATTGTGATGCCTCTGAAATATGATCTTGCTCGGAAGATCGTGGATGATTCGGGTTTCCCGAGGACACCCGACAGACTTCTTAAGTTCTGCGGCACACATGTATGTTGTTATAGGTCTTTAAGACAATGATAAGTACATGTGGGCCATATAATTTTGGAGGTTCTGCCACACTTCGCCACGTCTCTTGGTATGCCCTGTAAATACCTGGTGGGTGGCACGGTAACAGATGATGAATTAATGGTCATTTACTCCTAAATTCATTGTGATTCCCCTTTGTCCCTCGGTGTTCAACCCTTGCTTTACTTCTCCTGTGGCCACCCTCGACCTCCTCCGCGCTATTCCTTAGTGAGGGTAGGAGACCAGGCGAAGCCCCCACAGTCCCAAGTCCTGCTAGCTAGATATATGTGTGTGACCGTGTGAGTTTCATTGCTACGAATGTGATGGTATATGTATGTCTGCGGGTTTCAGTGCAATACAAACATGTTTCTATACGTTTGAATTTCATTGCTACGAATGTGATGGTATATAGGTGCCTCACATCTATGCAGGATGGTAGGGTAAGCAAATTGGGGGACCAAAGAAAAAGTGCTTGTGTAAAGTCCTACTCCATGATCCATTGGGAAGGCAGCTGGGATTCTGGGAATGACGATTCTTTTGAAGCTTGCGGGGGTATGTAATCATGCATGTGCATTGTCAAGTTTGGGATCAGGTTCTCATAGATAGCCATACAAATACAGAAAAAGCACTAGTAGGGTCCCTTTGTGGAAAGGTGCCATCATACCTCTCCACTTTGCTTTTCGCTTGCTGTGTGTGGACATATGGAAGTAGGGATGAAAACGGACGGAATTTTTCCCGTACCGTCCCGTTCCGTTTTCTATATTTTTCCGTCCGTTTTCGTATTTGCGAGATCCCGTTTTCGTATTTGCGGAAGTAGAAAATGGTGTTTTCCGTCCGTTTCCGAGTAATCCCGTTTTAATATGGAATAGACCCGTATTTATTCCGTTTTTATCCCGTTTTCAATCTATGCTCAACATGTTCAACAATTACATGTCCTTATGTTATGTTAATATAACTACGAATCACCAAATATGCATGTTATGTTCACGTACATAGCATGTAAATGAATATTAAACTTTATATATATTATTACATGACTTTATATATGTATACTTTGAGAATATTATATTATGTGATCTTAATTTAATTTTCCGGCTCTCCGTCCGTATTTGTTCGTTTCCGTATGTCCGCATATTCCGATTCCGTTTCCGAACCCGTATTTTCCGAACCCGATTCCGTTTCCGCCAAAAAAATATAGAAACGGAAGTAGAAATAGGGTTTTTCCGTCCGTTTCCGTCCGTTTTCATCGCTATATGGAAGAGAGCTATGTTTCCACATTGGCCTGCATTACACATCCATGTCCTCCTCCAACCTCCATTTGCTAAGGTCCTGATATATATCCTGCAGATAATTAAGCATGGGGGCTTTGAATCCGGATCTTCATCCAATGAATAGATGCTGCTTGGCAAAACAATACACATCGCACAGGTCTGAGGGCCGGAGCCGGTATATATACGACATGGGAGGAAACAGCAGCACCGTCGATCGCCAAATCCAACGGCCTTCGTTTGTTTCACTGACGTGGCCACCGTGTGCGCGCGTTTGCTCCAAACGCTCTCTTGTCTTTAAATACACATCGCACAGGTCTGCTAGTTGTCCACAGTGACAGTGAGCTAGCGTCGAAAAAAAAGTTGCGACAATGGCATACATCGTTTGAGTTTTGTTTCGGTGGATTGTGATTTGTGAACAATGTTCGGGCTAGGTTTTGGTGAAAGTACGTGAAATTATAGGAGTGGAGGCTTGTGTGTGTCGACTAGAAAAAAAAATTGGTGAGGGCTTATTGATTGCATCGTGTCTCGCTTCCTTTCCTTTTACAAAAATTAGACTATACAATGGCGTGTGGCGACTAATCGCACTTTAAGGAGGTGAACGACACAAGCAAAAGCAAAGCTATCTCCTCAAACAAGCTCAGCTATCATCTGAAGTGATTATAGGCATATGGTGCAATCATGAATCAGTGCGGCACTCGTTCTTTCCGTGCATGTACGGATGCGTATTTGAATTGACTAATGTTCAGTTTGCTCTCATGATTCTTTCTAGTCGTCGCCACTCATCATGATCAGTCTCACGCATGCATGGCATGCAAAAGTTGAGGAGTAAATGAAAGATCGAAAAGGAGATGATTCCTGAGAAGTTAATTTAATACTCCCTCTGTTTCAAATTATAGGTCGCTTTAACTTTTTTGGTTCATCCATTTTACTATATATCTAGATATATTATTATATCCAGATACATAGCAAAATGGATGTACCAAAAAAGTCTAGCGACTTATAATTTAGAACGTAGGGAGTGCATTGACAAGAATTCGTCTTTCCTGACTGGATCTTTAAACTCCAATCTATTATTTTGGTAACTATAGTGTTAAAAACACCATCACATGGCCTAGAAGTTATATATTTTTTTAAACGATATCATTAGATTCTATGATGATCTAACTGCTTATATTAAACCAAAGAGTTCATTCCTGTTACAATTAATAAAATTAAATAATAATTTAAAGAAACACAACAATTTATGATTTTAATATGAGTTGGGAAAAATATTTAAATAGATATTAGTGAAGTCAAAATTTGACTGGAAGGAAGAAGTCTATTTTTGGCTATCCAACATTTAAATAAAATAAGTTAGTGCTTTACTATAAATAAAGTTAAAAATGTAGTCTCTTTCACTCTTAAGAGCTAAAAGCTATCACCATTGATCTTATAACTCCAGATTGTAATGGTCTAGACCCATCAAAAGATATAGAAAAAATAAATAGTGTGTATCCAATACAGATATAACAAGTATGAAAAGAAATAATAGTATATAATTTAAACAATGTTACAACTAGATTTTGCCAATGGTAATAAAAACATCGAAAATCACATGAAAGACTATGGGAGGGACGGATCATATGCATTCTTAGGTGCTACATGCCTTCAAAAATCATCAACGCTTTTGTTCCCCCATGCTTCTCACTGTCTTGTCATGCTCTTACACTTCACCATCTCAATTTGTCCTCTCGCTACAGCCCTATATGGACGCTGAGTGGTTCTTTCCATATGCTCCTTGACAGAAAGCTTTGGCATCATCATCAACGTCATTGTAGCGAAAGAACCAAATATAACAGGTTGATTCACAATATTTTTTTTATAAAGGAAGCTTTTATTAAAACCTCGGAAGCACTACATAGAGTTGACACAATGTCAAAGAGGGCAACTTCCTGCCTCTGCCTAACATGAGGCACAAAGCCACAGAAAGAGAAGAAACCTGGCACAATCTAGTGACTATCAATACGTAAACTAGATCGCCACCATGTGCCTAGGAGAAAAAAAAATCCTTGGCCACCTACATCAACTGTTGTGATACCGCTACAACTGCATCCTGCAAATCCGGCTTCTGCAGGATAGCCCAAGTACGTAGCTAGTGGGTAACAAAATACATAACCTGCACAGGAGAAATAATTTTTTTCTTTTCAAAAACAATATCATTCCTCCTAAGCCAAATAGACCAACAAGTCGCAGCTCCTCCTAGCAGGAATAAAACCTTGACATCTTTGTTGACACCATTTAGCCAGCCATTGAACATATGACCTATATTGTGGGGTTTTAAAAGTCATATCACAACATGAATAAAAGACCAAATTGAACAAGCAAACCGTCAGTCAAAGAACAAGTGCTTAATTGTTTTTTCTTTGTGACAAAAGCAACAAGTTTTACTACCTTGCCAATTGCGCTTTATTAGGTTATCCTTTGTTAACTCCTCGTTGTAGGTACCACAGGAACATTTTTATTTTCAGTGGGGTTTTCACTTTCCAAATGAGTTTGTTAATGTTTGAGATACTAGTATGTAATAACACTTGATAGTGTGACTTCACCGAGAATTTTCCATTTGGATGTAAATTCCAGTGAAAGTCATCTTGTTCATAGACCAACTCTATATTAGTAATACGGGGCAACAAATTGTTCCACGCTACTAATTTGGGACCAATGAGGTCTCTTTGCCAAGATAGGTTTGGTGAAGGATCAGAAAGAATCTCCGCAATAGTAACATGTTTAGGTCTGGCAATGTTGTAAAGACACACGTATTGTTCCTGTAAAGACGAATCATTTGTATTCCCAAAAACGCACTTGTGTTCCATCCTTTACAATGAAGGATCCAAAGCGGAAAAAGTCTCGCTTCGCCTTCTTAAGACTAGACCCGAAATGTGAATCCCCATTTTTCCATTCCACTTGTATTAATGGTTTCGAGCCTAAATATTTATTGCGGAGTAATTGCTGCCAAGTCCCCTCTGTGGTAAGTAACTTATCTCAAATCAAACGACTTCAATGGTGGCGACCTAGCAGAAGAACAAGTTCCCATTACTACAATTTTGATGAAATCACGAAAACATATTTTTCTTATGACATCTTAAATGCAATTGGTATATCAGTTCCCTATGACAAAACCATATCTACTTATGATATCATACGTGCAATCGGTGTATCATTTCCCAAATGTGCATGCATGAGAAGCTTGCAAGCAGTGCAAAAAAACATTGTTTGCCCTTTTTCTTCACTAGGAGTTGATCGAGTGGAAACAAACATATATGCTAGCATCATGACCAATAGCACTACAGTATAGTGACATTTGCAGCAGGTGAAAGGTCTCGTGAGCACCCAAGAGGTAGGGGTGAATTGGGTGTCTAATTCAAATGTAAAAACCTAGGGCACAATAAAAACTGCCACTAGAAAACCATAAACTACTCTAACATGTTAGGGTTTTTCTTGTGTGCTCTAACTTACTGTCAACCCAAAAGATATTAGCAACCTAGACCTAATCCTGTCAACTAGCCTATAGCTAATCTAAGAAAGTAAAGATCACACAAGCAAAGCACATGCGAAAGTAATAAACGCGGTAAATAAAAACAAAAGGTAGAGAGGGTAAATTCTCATAGATGCAACGATATATCCTGTGGTATTAGTTGTCAAAACACAACCCATAGTCAATGTTGAAGATGCATCGAGGTATGCTTTCAGTTAGGAAATCTCTCTCGGTCATGGTGTTAGATCTATTTGAAACATAGGCTTCTACCAACCAAAGGTTAGTGTGTGAATCACATAGTCTCACCACTACCACAATCCTCCTTCGGTCACCTTGATGCTATGTGCACTATGGATTTTCTCCACATGAGGGAGGTTGTCTCTCCTCGTTGCCTGCACAACGATATGACCCCGCACCACAGTAAGAATGGAGGATCACCGCCTCCAAGGCCACCATGCCTTTACCGGAAGGTCAGAAAGACCTGAAGCGCTCCAAGTCTCTAGGATACAAGGGCAACACAACCTAATCACTCGAAGCTCTCAACTCTAAGGCATAAATCTCATAGAGATGCGCTATAGTGTCTATCCTTGCCTTGGATGTGATATTGAATGTCTTAAGAGGGTGGATGGGTAAAAACACTTGCTCTAACTTGTAGCAGACTTGGGGTACTCCAACACACTCAAACAAGTGAAGTGAGGCAACCTCACTCCCCTCAAAGAGCCATTGGAAAAGTCTACCAGGTTTTCTATGTATCGCCAGATGATCTACTGGGTGATCCATGATATGGCACCATATCATGGTGTGGTATATTCCCTAGTCGACTGTTGAATCTTCACTCACTAAGACACTAACATTGGGTCCTCTTCATCAGATGATACATCACCTTATCCTTCGTTGTCAACCATATCTGTTTCCACGGCTCTGATCTTCACGGACGATCCGATGATCTTGATCTTCCAAGTCTTTAACTGTGCCAGCTCCCTTCTATGCACCAATGATCTGTTGGTTGATTCTTCTTTTCACCATATCATCTGGTGGGCATTGTCTTTTCAGCCGACTTACTGAACTCCACACTGAGTCCTTGATGAAAGAGTATTCCAACCTCAAGGCACCTTGTGGTATTGCCAATCATATATGCCCATGTATGTGCCAAACTGCCAGTGACAGGTAGGTCGAGGCTATATTCCAACCTCAAGGCGAGTCTACTCTGCTTACACACTTCGCATAGTCTACTTCGCTTACACACTTTATTTGTATGTTTGTCCCTTGGCTTTTGGTAGTTTACTTCTTTCTATATTATAGTAGATCCATTACCTCTTCCATTGCAATTCTTTACTATTGTCTTTCTTCAAACCCAAATGTAAATTTGAATCTTTCTAAGCTGCCAGAAGCTTAGATGTTTACGGTGTAAAGTGAGATAGGAATGTTATTGGGCACAACTGGCGAAACGTACAACACATATACAGTAGTGCGGTGTATGCAGGCTTTTCACTGCGTCGGGCATCTGATTGCTCAAGATTGTACGCCGTCTATAAGTAATCAATAAAGCTCAATCTTTATAAAAACGGAATTGATTGGGTGAGAACGTCCGGACGACGTCGGACGCACCCGACGGGTGCGACGCGGTGCGACCCGTCCTGCCCGAGCCCGCTCCCCCTCCCCTTATCCATTCGTCAGACGACGCCCACTCACTCGCATGGCGCTCCACTCCTCACTCACACTGACCCCGCCCGGCCCCGCCTCGCCCTCTCATCCTCTCTTCGCCTTCGCGCACAGTCCTCCACCGCTCCCTCCCCTTTCTCCGGCCTGCGCCGCGCACCTGCATCCTCCGGTCTTCCCCGTGCGCCTTCGTGCTTTCTCACTCTCGCTCTCGCTCTCTCGCTAACGTTTCTCACGCTTGCTCGTCGGGGGCCTCCGCCATGGCGGATGCGGTGGCAGCGACCGTGGATCCGCCAGATCCGGCGATGGCGGCTGTGGATCCGACGGATCTAGCGGTGGCGGCCGTGGATGCGGCCAGATCAGGCCTAGGTACCTCTTCTCTTCCTCCCCTCTCCTCTCTCTTCCTCCATAAATCTGGATCTAAGGCTCCTCCCCCCTCCTCCTCTGCTGACTCCTCTTTCTTCATCATGCTCCTCTTCCTCTTGCTTCTCCCCTTCCTCCCTCCGTCGTTTTATTTTGCAGTGGTGTTTTTGGGTTGTTCCAATAAGTTGCCTGTTGATGTTGCAGTAGTATACTCTTCGTTGTTTTGCGTTGTTGCAACAGATAAATTTCATTTGTTGCAATAGATTTTTGTCCATGTTTCAATTCGTATTTTTGTGTTGTTTCATTATTGATTTTTTTTATGTTTCGGTAGCCTTGTTTTCGTTGTTTGCAGGGGCGGTTCGGGGGGAGCAAGCCGGCGGTGGGCGGAGGTGCTGGGTCCAGCGAGGCAGGGCGGATATGGACGCGCGGGGGGCTGGGGGTGGTTGCCTCCGTGGTTGGGGGGCGTCCAATTTCATCTGTTGCAGAAAAAGAGTTTATGATGTTTTCAGTACTATTATTTTCAGATGTTTCAGTATATTTTTTCTAATGTTTCACTACTATAATTTCAGATGTTTCAGTATTATTTTTTTTCAATGTTTTAGTACTATTGTTTCAGATGTTTCAGCATTATTTTTTCAATGTTTCAGTACTATTGTTTTAAATGTTTCAGTACTATCTTTTTAATGTTTCTGTTCTTGTTTTTCACCAGTTTTTCTGTTTTGTTTCATTAGGTGTTTCTCGATGTTTCAATTGTATTTTCTTTTTTTGTTCTCTAGTTTTCCCCTTGTTTTTATTTCCAATAGGAGTGTTTTGTTTGTTGCAGTAGCATCTATTTTTCCCTGCTGCATCTTGGGGGGGGCGGAGTATGGTGGTGAACCGGTGGCGAGGGGCGCGGACGGTGGCAGATCCGTTCGCGAGGGGTGGGCACACGCTTCTTTGTGCGGGGGCGGGGCGGGGGCTCGCGAGGGATCATGCTTTCTCTCTCTGTGCGGGGCGAGGCAGGGGTTGGGTTCTTCTTCTTTTCATTAACGTTCTTCGGAGGAGCGGGTCTGGGGCAGCGTCCGGCGCTAGCGCCCGGATCCGGACGTCCGGGCGCTAGCAAGCCTCTTATAAAAAAAACCTTAAGCTTCGAGAACGTCGAGATACACTCTTTCCTTAGCAGCCCATTCTCGAGTCAGCATATACTTTCTCGAGTCAGCATATACTAAGTCTTTGAAAATTTGAACGGATTGTACGTATGATATCAGTTCGGAGAAGACCTTCCAGAGGTAGCTTACATCACAGAAAGTTGACCCCAATGTTCTGTCTTCTATCTGCCTTTTTCCATCCCCTTGGTTTATTACATCTTTTTCGGGTATGGTCACTCTCTCGATCGACTTGTCAACAAAGCATCTAGAAACAGTTGAACTAATTAAAAATGATGGTTCGTTTAGTGAACACGTGTGTTTTGTTAAGCCCAGTACTCCCTCGAATAGTAGTAAACCTTACTATAGAGTTTGTGCACAATTCGTGTACACGTCATAATCAAGAACTTATTCGTCTCCATTTTCAGTTATATATCAAAGTGAATAATCGTTTTAGAATGGTTAAATGATGCTTTTACTCCGGTTGTTGAATGCAAGTTACTCAAGATATGTGGGAGGTCGATTAAGATTTATGTGCATAATGTAAAGTTAGGTGTCCACCAAGGTGCACCTAACTAACTATATTACTATATTCTGCTTGAAAAAGGAAGAGATAAATTATAGCAGATATATAGGAATTATACAAGATTTTCTTAAAATACACACGAACTGCTAAGAACATACATATTCACACTCACTCCTGAGAACATACATATTCACACTCTACTCCTATTAGCACCTCGAGAGACTAGAACGCAAGATCAAAAAACTGATGAAGTTAGCACAAGGTGGCTTCGTGTCGATAGTCAGGTCGCCTACCACATAAAAAACTATGACATTACTTATAATTTAAAAAAACAATCAAGAAAATCACAAGCACATATTAGTATATTAATTTTGTAGCTTAATATGAGCCTTTTGGTATCGACTAACGAGCTAGTTGAGCCTCCATGTACTACTCCCTCCGTCTAAGAAAAAACTAACTCTAACTTTTTGATAAATCAAACGGTTTAAGGTTTGATCAAAGTTATATAAAAAACTCTTTCAAAAAAATTATATAAAAAATTACTAATATTTATAATACAAAATAAGTATCACTAAATTAATTATAAAATATAATTTCTAAATTAATTATAAAATATATTTACATAGTAAACCTAGTCGGGACATAAATGTTAATAATGTTTACCATTACTTAAAGTTAAGCTAATTTGATTGATACACAAATCCTATAGTTGTACCTTTTTTTTATTTACGGAGGAAGTACTATACAAATACTATACTCCATGTGCATGGCCAGGATTATGCAGCTTTCCGATGCTTCCACATCCGCGTCATCAGAGACCGACCACACTGGTGGCTGGTGTACCTTACCTACGCAGAAAGCAAAGCGTTCGAGCCAGGCCGGCCTGGTTATTATTCAACGACAAGCTCAGCGTCAGCGGCGAGGCCACAAAAGGCATCATCAACCATCACGGCATCTCTCTCCCTCCCTCTCTCTATTTTCCATCACCGCAACCGCAAACACGCCCTTCACACGACGCAAAAGGGCACACACTTCTACACACACACACACCTCAAGCTCACATACACACTCCCATCTCCCCCTCTCTAGAGAGAGAGATGGCATCCTCTCTCCCCCCGTCGTCTGTCGCCGTGCTCACCATGACCGCAGCCCACGAGCACCGCTACCAGCTGTGCTCTCCCGACGACGACTACTACGAAGACGACGACTTCGAGTTCACGCCTCTCCTCCTCAGGCCGCGGCGCCGGCGCATCATCAACGCGCGCACCGAGCGTCCAAGAACCGTCGTCGTCCAGGTCGCGGCCACTACGGTCGTCGCCCAGCCGCAGCCTCCCCAGCGCGCGCGCCGCGGAGCGCAAAGCATCGCGGCGGCGACGCCGGCGCCACCAAGCAGGAAGCAGCAGGTGCGGTGGCACGACATGGCGTTCGGGTCCGTGCGCGTGCCGGCGGCCATGGACATGGGCGAGATCAGGAGGCGCCTGAGGGCGCGGCAGCAGGCTCTGGCCGGCGGCACCGGGAACGAGCAGCCGTCCTCCTCCGCCGCGGGGTGGGCGCCGTGGAGGCTCATACGGTCGCTGAGCTGCAAGGGCGTCGAGGCCGTGGCGGCTGCCGCGGCGCCGGTCAGGCTGGTGTAGGTAGGTATGTACAGTCTGATGAGCCTACAGAGCGAGGTGGATGGCAGGTGTTGCTCATCGATCGAGGCTGGTGTGGTGGCCCGTGAAGGCCGAGAGTCTGGCGCCGGCCGGTGAGCCGGCGAGTGCACGGTGGCGCGTCACGGGAGTGGCGCCAAGGTTGGTGGAAGTTGAAAGGCACAAGAGCAAAGCGCGGTGCCTATTAATATTCAGTTTCAATTTTCGTCGTGTTTCTTCTTTCAATATGAACCTCTTTCTTTCTGTTTGGTGTTTAATGTTAGGAGGTCAGTTGGGTACGTATACTATAGCCGTTGGATTACTTGTATTTGTATAGTGTATGTACGAGGAGTAATCCCCTGCTGCAAATAAGCAGGGTCTTGGAGATCATGGTCAAGGTGCCTGATATCAAGATATTTATGAATACAATTATTCTATTATTATGTCGTGTTCAAATGATTGTACGACTCAAATGAAAACAGTATCCCGTCTAGTCACATGTACAAAATACCTTTTGTATAAGATAAGACTAAAGTTCAACTCTAGTAGTCCTTGTTGGAGATGTTTTTGACTCTCAAAAAAAAATTAAAATGACTTGAATTTTGGGACGAAGAGAGCAATCACTAAGAGCGTGTTTGGATGTCTGCATCCTACCAGCCTGCACACTGTTAGCAGTATAAACTATAGGAGAAGGATGTTCGGTTGGTCGGTCCAAGTGTATGGCGCTACACCCGACCATGCACGCCCATGCAAGAATAGGGCAGTATCCGGGCTCTGCTCATGTGGCCATTTTGGTCATCGCTCCCAGACCAGGCTTTGTGGATATAGGATGAGCCAGATGGGCCCACACGGCAGTCACACATGCAATGGTCAAGTTGCATCCACTCATATATATAGATAACCAAGCAGTATCTTAGTTTTTTGCATCCGCCCATGCAACGTCATACACTCTCTTTCTCTGTTCCACTCATCCTGTTATCCGGATATACGATGCAACCTCCATACACAAACCAAACACACTCTTACAAATGTTGCAATGGAAACATACACCTTGTTGTGTGCCGTCACTTGAATGACTTGCAGCTCAAAGATTCATGTAATGGTCATGTAATCTCTTACAATATGATACATATTGGAATTGGACTTTGTTTCGTTGTTGATGCACAAATACGTACGCGATCCTAATTCGTATGAGCACAGGTCATAAGTCTAGATCATAAACGTGACAACGAGAAGTGTGAGGGAATTGTAGAAAGTAGAAAAGACGGACGAAAGAATCTATTTACTATTAGGTGTAGATAAAAATATAGATTATATTTAGATATAGATTAATCAAGTATCAAGGGGACAGGATATCCAAATCATCTAATGAGATTTAACATTGTGTGACATGCATGGTTACAATTTTTGTTGACGTTGGAGCATTGTTGTGTTTTCTTTCTTTTGTATAAAAAAGGAGTATGAGAGCACGGTGGCTAAGCACGAGGCATCGAGGGATTTGTATGTACGCAGGCGTGCCGCGCGTGCGTCTCGAGGAAAAGTATTTGTATGTACGCAGGCTAAGCAAGAGACCATCTCCAATAATACTTCATAATTAACTTCTAAAGTATTTGTGGACCCACACACTAATCCTACGCGGTTTTTGTTTCTCCTGTCACGAGGTCGCGACTTCCGTCTCATCTACGTCGTCGCCGCCGCACGCCTTCACCCTTCTCCCGAGCAGCAGCCGGTGGCAGCCAGGCAAGGCTCGCACCCATCATCCGGCTACCAGCAGTCCATAGTAGTACTACCAGCAGGCAAAACAGGTAGCAGCAGCCGGTCGGTAGCAGCAGTAGGCAACTAGTCGAACGCAAAAAAAAAAAAAAAAAAAAAAAAAAAAAAAAAAAAAAAAAAAAAAAACTGCTGGCTGCCGGCCCTCAACACAATCTAGCAAGCGACGAAGCAGTTGACGAGTCGATCCACTACGCCAAAGCCAACTCCGCCGCCGCCGCCAAGGCCAGCGCCGTCGCCGACCCGTCGCAGCAGTTCGTGGATGCGCTGATCCAGACGCTCACGGGCCACGCATGTACGACTGTGCCGCCCGCTTCACGGCGTAGAGCGGCGGCAGGCGCCGGGTCTCCTCGCCCGGGTACACCAGCCACTGGTCGGACCCCAGCCCCAGGCCGATCAGCTTCCTGCAGCGGCAGAGGGTGAGCACGGGGCAGCCCGCGGCGTCCATGAGCACGACCTCCGCGCGGGAGTCGGACGCGTAGCTCTCCACGCGGTACACCAGGTCGCCGTGGGCGTCGAACACCGTGAACCCCCTGCCATGAACACCGTGAACAGCGCGGGGAAGGGCCAATCCGCGCGATCCCTCTCCACGTATTTTTACGCACGGAGGAGGCTGGTTTGTCAAGTGCGGAAAAACGAGGAAGGGATGCGAAGAACTCTGGGAGATGAGTTTTTCTCTTTGTTCCTTAAAAAAACATGGACGAAAAAGGGATATTGGCACTCTTGGAGATGCTCTTGGTTCTCATCAAGTCAAAGCTCCCCATTGATCCATATATATGATTAACAATATTTTTGGGCTTAACACTACCTCTTGTCCTACTCTAGGCCTTGTTTGGCTGTATTCATTTTAACTTCAATCCACATGTATTAGGATGAATTGGAACAGAGAATTAACTAGTTCCCGTCTACTTCAACATACGTGAATTGAGGTGGATACAGTATAGCCCAACAAGCCCTTAGTGATATCACATTTGTTAATTCTGAATAGTGCACAACTATTCTAGGACTAATTCTACAAATAAATGCCTCCTTGTAAATTGTAGTTTTATCATGAGTCAAACTTCTCCGACTTTCACTAAGTTTATAGATTTTTAGAAAAATACACTAGTACCAAAAGTATTTTCATTAAATTTCCAACAAAAAATGTGTGTATACATAGTGAATTAATTATTGGAACATGTAGATATGGTAATATGTTTGGTAAAGACTTTAACACGCGCATGCATTTTAAAGTCGCATTGCCCGCCCGCCCCACCTAGCACCCGCACACACGCCGGGTCATCTTCCACCTCCCCACCTCGTGCCCCGCCTCTCTCTCTCTCTCTCTCTCTCTCTCTCTCCTCGGCGCCTGGCCACCTCCGCCCGACGTGCCCCACCACACCATGGACGGCGGCCATGGGGGATCCTGGCAGCGGCCATGGCGGATCTGCCAAGGTAGGCCTTCTCCTTCTCCTCCTCCTCCTGCTGTTGCTGCTGCTCCTCCTCCTCCTCCTCCCCCTGTTAGGATTCCAACGAGCCCCTCCCTTCTTCCCAAACTACGGCGGTCTTAGAAGGAAACGGGGTTGGCGGAGGAAGGCCGGCCAGGCGATGGGGAGGCCGGCAGGTGGTTTAGGGGCCCTGTCAGCGATGGAGGCAGCCAGACAAGGTCGGGGCGGGGGAGCTCTGGTGAGGACGAGCTTTGCTAAGGGGAAGGCGGCCACCGTGGGCACGCTAGGGCTTGGCTGGGAGTTCTGTGTCCCGTGTCCGCGGTGCTCAGGCCAAGGTTTAGCACGCCCCGGCAAGGCTAGGGGCGGGGGTGAGGGCGAGGGTGAGGACGAGGAGGAGCGTGGCCGTCGGTGAGGAGGAAGAAGGGGAGCGGGGTGGCGAGCGATAGTTGAAGATGGCTGTGGGTGCAGCCTAATGTACACATGGCCGTTTTAAACCGCATGTCCATTATGTTTTCTAGAAAATTTTGTCAAAGTTATATTATATAGAAGTTTGATGTTTAATAAAGCTAAAGTGAACTATGATTTAGAAAGGAGAACCGCATAATATGATTTTGTATTTTGCTAATGCATAAACGCTCAGTTATCATGTATCGGTACTGTGGCATTTATCAGTAATATATGGATATGGCTCCGTGACAACGTTCAGGTTAGTTTTTCTGTGGGTTTAGATGTCTCTTTTTCCTTTTCCTTTTGTCGAGGGTAGAGGTGGATATATATATGAATGCGCGTCAACATCTCGACCTTAGTGGACAGGCGTAGAGAAGGCTATCAACTATTGAGAAGACTCGAGCTAACAGTTTAAGCGACAGCCCCTCTAGGCTCTAGACGAGCTTCATGGTAGCAAAAAAGAGGGAAGTGATTAGAGAAAAAAGAAAAAGCAAAAGGTTAATGGATGGAAAGAATGAAGAAAAGTGGTAAAGAAAAGTGGAACCAAAGCTGCGGTTGAAAGTGAAACCAATCGATTGTTTTATCTACGCCAGCATGTTTTCAAAACCTTTATTGGTGCTACCATGCCCTACTCGATTCTGTCCTCCTTAACAAGCAAAGTGACACAGGTGTCATCTTCTTTTATTTTTGAGATATGTTAATTCTTTCTTGAAAGTCTGAGAGAGTTTCAACAGTTGAATTTTTTTAACCTCGTATTTGCATTGAAATTTATGCTTCAAGGATGTTGAATATATGATATTAAACACAATCAAATGTTCCAAGTATTTTTTATATTTTGAGTTACATGTATCTTACATTAGAATGACGAGTACTCATCATGTAAGTTACTGCCAATCTTTACATTATGCTTTTAGAATTAAAACTACCTAAAAGATTTGTAGAAACAGCTTGTACCTGTTCGTCTCTTCAGATCAATGACCGTTTCTATAAATCAATTTGTATAGGTGGCCGGAAACACAAGTTGTCCCTACAAATTAATTTCTAGGAGCAGCTCGAAATTCAGCTTCCCCTAAAAATCGTTTTCTAGAAATTACAACTCAGGCTAAAAACAATAATTTTTTTTAATCTAGGAACCCACCACTAGGTAAGGTTTGATTGTCGTGCATCACAAGACACATAATTTCTTGCACACATGCGCCCACTGGGATTCAAACCGGCAATCTCAAGTCTCGCGCATACCCGAGTAACCACTTTACCTTTTTTTTGAGCTAAGTAACCACTTTACCTTAAAGTCACTAGTAATTGAAATGTAGATACATTTAGTTTTGTATTCACTTTACTAGATTTTGAAACAAATATTTGGGCCTCTAAATGAATTTAAATTAAAATGGTTTCAACTAGAAAGTTGTTGTCACACCCCCAAAATTTTCAATTTTGGGTTGTGTATAGGAAACACTAAATAAAATAAATATTTTAATATTTGGATAAAATTTTTCCAAGTTTAGTTTATGATAGCATCAATTAGTTATAAAAAAATGAAAAAAATGAGAAACTTTAATTTTTTAAAAAAACTAATTTGACGGGCTATTGTTTAATGTGATGTTTGCTTGTTAACTCTTGTGTGTTGAGAGCGAGCAAAGTCTTTAAAAATGCGTTTAGTAGGTCGATCTTCCTTCTCCGACACGCCTTTATCTTTTTCTGCAATCAATGTTTCTTGTTTCTCATCTTAAGCTCTCGTTGGAAGTTTCCTAAAATCTTTTCTTTATAACGTAAATTATTCCTTTCAGTTCCTCGTGTGTCAATCAATCTCAGTGAACTCTTCGGGAATTGTTCTGGCTTTTTCTAGAAATAGTTCACGCTTTTCTGTGAGCGTTATCTAATTTTTAGATGCTCCAAAATATCTTTTCATATGTTCCAAATACTTTATCTGGGTTCCTCATGTTCCATAATGTCACACCCATTTTAAGGATAAAATGGAATGCATATTCTTATGTGCGCTCAGAGATTAATTCACACATAAGCTGACAAATTAAAAGAGAGTATCATCACAATTGCTTATTACATCACGAATATTATCATAAAGTCTTTACATAAAACCAGCGGAAAAACAAAAGATAACTCTCGTGGTAGCTCCAACACAGGAATAGTCAACTGGTGGACAACAAGTCTAGTACTCGTTGTGATATTTCTCATCCCAATCCTGATCTTGTGCCCAACCTGGTTGATGTTGTAGATAGCAAGAGTGAGCACATGTCGTACTCAACAAATATAACATAGGGTATATGAGGCCCAACAAAGGTATGACACGGTTTAACTGCGTTTAGCTTTTAGTTTGTCATTGTTGTAGTATATGAGTAGCATCAAGTTCGCATTAAGCCCACCATAAACATATGATCAATGTAGATATGAGTAATAAATAGCAAAACACATAATACATTATTATATTCATCTATTCCATGAAGGTCCAAGGCCGCTCGTGTCCGTGAGCACGGCTAGTATACCAGTTTATCAAATTCTGCGTAGAGGTGTACACTTTCACTGTGAGTCATGGTTTCCAAATGCATGAGTTAATTACTCCCAAAACACCGAAAATCATATAAAGTCATTTGAAAGTTCGTCTAACAAGTTAGGGCCATTAGATTCACTCGGCAAGCAGATATAGGAACCCCCTTTTCACATGGCACATTCCTTCCCGGCTATACACATGGGACTAGAAGCTGTCCTATACCCGAATCGTCAAGTCATTCTTACGCCAATTAAGGTAACCACTAACAAGCTAGAAAAGTTCTTTCAAACAACTAAAGCCAGAGCCATATAGCCCTCACAGCTGTACTGTAAGTCCCAGATGTTCGTTCACAGATGAGTCCTTATGGAGAGAAACTTAGAGCAACAAATTATCCCAATGCTCTAGCTCCCTTAAACAATAATTAAAAGAGATCATATTTTTAGTGTTGTTGCATATCTCATTAATCATATTATAAGATCACAGTTTATATTAGCACTAGCAAAGCTACCCAATGCAAATCCCCGCAGGTGACAAGGTATAGATCAAAAACTAGGAAATCCTTAATGGCAATCAAGGGAGACACATGCAATATGAATTTATGTGATTAAAGTGAATAGGACAATAAGGAGATCCCATGTTATACTTGCCTTGATCAAAGTAGTTCTACTGGTCTGGTTCTTCAAAATACTGCTCTTGATCACCGAAGAACTGCTCACCGTCTGGACACGATAATAAACCCAACACACACGCACCCACAGGTAATCATGCACAGAGCGAACAAGATTATAATTAGAACAGTACACCAACAATAATAAAATAAGATAAAAATTCTTTAAAACGAATCTACAACTCGCTAGGATCACACAGATGAGAAGATCACGAAAAACGGAGCTAAAACGACTAAGTTATGAATTTCCTAAGATTTCCTATAGATAAATAATTACTATAATTCAAACTTGAAATTAAAATGTTACAAACCTACTGTACAGTACTACTAACATGTAGAGCTCGCAATTTGAATGGGTCAAATCAGAGTTAAAACGGAGATTTTATGACTAAAACAAGATTAATGGCAAAACTGTAAATACCAGAAAACGTATTCTTGAATTACCGAGACCAAAAACGCTTTCAAAAGAATAAAACACGATTCGGGAATACGCCTTGGACTGCGGGTTCTATATTCAAACTTTCCAGGGACTCTTTAGCAATTTTGTCAGCCGAACCGGTATCTTAGATTTACAGCCGTTGGATTTAAAACGGACGGCTGAGATCAGATCAGGGAGAATGGATGGCGGTGCTCCGGCCGGAACAGTGGCCCGACGGCGTTCCGCGGCGGCGCCATGGCCGGAGAACACGAGAAATCGATTCCGAGCACCATTCAACGAACGGAAAGTACAGGGAGGAAGAGAATGACATGACGAGCTCACCTAGGGCAAAAATCGGAGCCAAAAGAGGAACCAAGGGAGGTGTGCGGCTTGGAGAGGCGGACGACTAGGGCTATGGCTCGAGCGTGGCCTCCTCGGGACGATGTTGGTCCTTCGCTTTAGTGAAAGATGGAGCGGAGGGGTGCGACATCCCATTTTTATAACCCGGAGATGCTCTAAACAAGGAAGGGGAAGATTATGGCGGAGGATTCGATCGGGTGATACAAGGAAAGGAAATCCGGCCGGCGTGGGGAGGAAGAAGACGCTCTGACATGCAGGTCCGCGACGTCAGCGACGGAGAAAGAAAGGAAAGCGCGCGCGTGGAAGCTGGGCCAGCGGCGGCTTGCTGGGCTCAGCCCAAGCGGACATAGGGGAGAAAAGCGGGCCGCACACGTGGGAGACAGGCGGGGCGCGCTGTCGGGCTGCTGCTGGACTGGGCCGAATCCGAGAAGAGAAATGAAACTCCTTTTCTTTTTCCTTTTCTAATATTTCAAAGCATTTTTCCAATAGGTTTTGAATTTCTCTTTTGTATTTTCAAAAAGTGCACACAATACAAAATATTATGCAGCAGCATGAATGCTCAATCATGTTCCTACCCTTATATTTGATTTTAAATTAATAAAAAATATTATTATTCTAAGTTTGTATGCTTCACAAAACTACATAAAAATCATATTTACCTATTTTTAAATCTCTCCAAAATTTTAGGGTGTTACAATTCTACCCCCTTCAGATGAATCTCGTCCTAAGATTCGACTGGTGCTTACTCGAACAGTTGCGGGTATGTTTTTCTCAGATCCTCTTCTCTTTCCCAAGTGGCCTCATCTGCAGTGTACCGATTCCACTGAATCTTACACATCTTGATAGTTCGACTCCTTGTGACTCTTTCAGCAGTCTCTAAAATTCTAACTAGAAACTCTTCGTATGTGAGATCCTCTTTAACGGTGAGCTCTTCTAACAGAATCTGCTCCTCTAGTACTCGCAAACATTTCTTAAGTTGAGACACGTGAAACACATTATGCACACCTGCTAAACTCTCTGGTAATTCCAACTGATAAGCCACCTCACCACGTCTCTCTATGATCTTGAAAGGTCCAATATACCTTGGTGCCAATTTACCCTTCATGTTGAACCTCTTCACACTCCTCATTGGTGATACTTTCAAGTAGACATAATCCCCTACTTCAAAAGTCAACTCTCTTCTCCAAGTATTAGCATAACTTTTCTATCGAGACTGAGCTATTTTTAAATTATCTCTAATCATTCTCACTTGTTCCTCTGCATTCCGTAGCACATCTGGTCCAAACACTTGAGTTTCTCCTATCTGATTCTAAAACAATGGAGTTCTACACTTTCGTCCATACAGAGCCTCAAAGGGTGCCATCTGTAGACTTTTCTGATAACTATTGTTGTAGGAAAACTCTACATATGGCAAACTCTTATCCCAACTTGTACCATATTGCAGGGCACAAGCCCTCAGCATATCCTCTAATATCTGATTACTTCTTTCAGTCTGCCCATCTATCTGCGGATGATACGCTGTACTGAAATTCAACTTTGTCCCCAAGGATTCATGTAATTTCTGCCAATAGTGAGATGTGAATTGGGTACCTCGATCAGACACGATCTTTTTAGGGACTCCATGTAAACTTACTATCCTCTCCATATATAACTCGGCCAACTTAGCACTGCTATATTTGGTCTTGACCGGTAAGAAGTGAGCAACCTTAGTCAAACGGTCAACTATTACCCATATAGAGTCAAATCCTCTCTCAGTGCGAGGCAAACCAACTATGAAGTCCATACCAACTTCATCCCATTTTCGCTCAGGAATTTTCATAGGTTGTAGCAATCCTGCAGGTCTTTGATGTTCAGCTTTCACTCATTGACAAGTATCACATACTGCCACATATTCAGCTACATCATGTTTTAATCCAACCCACCAATACTTCTCTTTAAGATCCAGATACATCTTAGTACTGCCTGGATGGATATAATAGGCTGACTCATGAGCTTCACGCAGAATTGCCTCTCTCAGCGCCTTATCCTCAGGCACACACAATCTTTTTCCAAACCATAAAGTTCCATCTCCATCTGTATGAAATCCTGGTGACTTGCCTTTTGGTATATTCTCTGCTATCTCTCTTAACTTTTTGTCTTTCATCTGACCCTTGCGTATTTCTTGCTCCAAAGTAGGTTCTAATACCAACTCTACTGCATTTGTAGTAAATCCCAAGTTCAGATGCCTACATTCAACACACAACTCACTTGACATAGGCATCATTTGTACTTCATTGGCATAACTCTTCCTACTAAGAGCATCAGCAACAACATTGGCTTTTCCTGGATGATAATGTACCTCTAAATCATAGTCTTTTATCAACTCTAACCATCTATGCTGCCTCAAGTTTAGATCGGATTGAGTGAAAATATACTTTAAGCTCTTATGATCGGTGTATATATCACTCTTATGACCAATCAAGTAATGTCTCTAGATCTTTAATGCATGAACCACTGCGGCTAACTCCAAGTCATGAGTAGGATAATTTAATTCATGCTTTCTCAACTGCCTCGATGCATATGCCACCACTCTACCTTCTTGCATAAGAACACAACCAAGACTCAAACGAGATGCATCACAATAGATAGATAAGCTTTTACTCAGATCTGGCAATATCAATACAGGTGCAGTGGTCAATCGCTTTTTCAGCTCCTCAAAGTTGATCTGACACTTTTCAGACCATACAAACTTAGCATTCTTCTCCAATAGAGCGGTCATTGGCTTAGCAAGCTTAGAAAACCCTTCTATGAACCTCCGGTAATATCCAGCTAATCCCAAGAAACTGCGGATCTCACTCACATTGGTTGGTGGCTTCTAGTTCAACACATCCCTCACTTTGCTAGGATCTACTGAGATTCCTCCATTCAATACAACATGGCCAAGAAAAGAAACTTCCTTCAACCAAAATTTACATTTGCTTCGCTTGGCATATAACTTGTGTTCTCAGAGCTTCTGCAAGACCAACCTCAAATGTTCAGCATGTTCTTCCTCAGTCTTGGAGAATACTAAGATATCATCAACGAATACCACTACAAACTTGTCTAGATATTCCATGAACACTTTATTCATTAGATACATAAAGTATGCTGGAGCATTAGTCAAACCAAAGGACATTACTGTGTACTCATACAAGCCGTACCGAGTAGTGAATGCTGTCTTTGGTATATCTGAATTCCAAATCTTTAACTGATGATAGCCAGAACGAAGATCAATCTTAGAAAAGACACAAGCACCTCTCAATTGGTCAAACAAATCATCAATCCTAGGCAAATGATACTTTTTTTTATGGTAACCTCATTAAGTGATCGATAATCAACACACATTCTTTGAGTACCATCCTTCTTATCAACAAAGATCACTGGTGCACCCCAAGAAGAAGAACTAGGGCGAATGAAACCTTTATTCAGTAACTCCTTAATTTATTTCTTAAGTTCCTCTAGTTCATCTACCCCCATTCTATATGTGCGTTTAGCTATAGGTGGAGTTCCAGATAATAATTCAATAATAAATTCAATGTCACGGTCAGGTGGCATACCTGGCAATTCATCAGGGAACACATCCGGAAACTCATCCACAACATGGTTCTGGTTACTAGCCTCCTCATTGAGCTGATTTACTATAGCTGTTTGCTGTTTCTGCACTACAACCTCAACCTTGATTCTATCTCCCATTGGTGATGTCAGTTCCACTGCCTTTTTCTTACACTGGATCTTTGCCTCATGTTGCATCATCCAATCCATACCCAATATAAGATCAATTCCCGCTGTCCTCAACACTATAGGGGTCACTTTAAACTCTACCCCCCTTAAGATCAGACTAGTAGGGAGGCAACAATACGAAGCTAGTATAATTCCCCCAGGTGAATTGACTATTATTGGATTTTTTGTGGCACATAAAGGTATGCTATGTGTTTTAACAAAAGTTTGAGAAATGAAAGTATATGAAGCCCCAGAATTAAAAAGAACAGTGGCGGGAGTGGAATGAACATCAAACGTACCGAGCATAACTTCAGGTTCTACGGATGCTGTCTCAGCGGACACATGATTCACCCTCCTTGCGTTAGGTGCAGGCTTCTGGTGGCTATTCTGCTTCTGCGAGGTCTGCTGATTCCGCTTCTTAGGACAATAGTTAGCATAATGGCTAGGTTCACCGCAGTTGTAGCATACATTGGGAGTGCCAGGCGCACTAGTCTTCATGGGGGTATTATTAGATGTCCCCTGCCGTGGAGTCTGCTGATTTAGTTGCCGCTGATGCTGGAACAGGTTGCGTTGAAGATACTGGCCACGATTCATCTGACCAAGCGGTCCCTGAAACCTCTGATGAGGGCCATGCTGTGTATTAGGACGCTGGCGTATGTTGCTGCTAGAACCCTGTCCTTGCATTCTCCTCTTTCTGTCTTGTTCCTTGCGCATATTGTCAAGTACAATAGCGTGATTCACAAGAGTCTGAAAGTTGGGGTAGGTGTTGCCATATAGCTGCAATCTGAGATCATAGTAAACACCTTTGAGGAACAGACGCTGTTTGTTTGCATCATCCTAACCTCATCAGAAGCATAGCGAGATAGTTGTGCAAACCTATCATGGTATTCGGCAACAGACATTGAACCCATTCTGAGATTGCAGAATTCCTCTTGCTTCAGCTCGATCACCCCATCTGGTATATGGTGTGCCTTAAAATCTCTAACAAAGTCATTCCAAGTAACAGGAGGAGCATTATTAGGGTGTGCAGCCTAATAGGATTCCCACCAGGTTTGAGCTGCTCCCTGTAGCTGTCCCGATGCATATAGCACCTTTTCCAGATCATTGCACTGAGCGATGTTCAGTTGTTTCTCCACCGCTCGCACCCAATCATCCGCCTCTAGTGGATCAGAAGCATGGGTGAACACCGGAGGGCGTCCCTTTAGAAATTCGCCACGCTTATCTCTCACTTGGACAGGTGGTGGTCCTCCTGCAGGGGGAACATTCTGCAAATGCTGCATGAACATCTGCATCATTTGGTTCTGGGTGTTCATGAGTTCTTCCATAGTGATAGGAGGGTTAGGAGGATTAGGAGCTCCATGGCCCCTACCACGGCCTCTGCCTCTGCCCCTGGCTGCCATCTGGATCCAAAGTACATAAAGTAAATCTTAGTATTATCCAATATGATATATACCAGAGATGAGTAAATCTGAATTTTCTGGGCAAGTCCTAATTTTTATCAGCTCAATAAAACGGACATATCTGAAGCTACAGATCTCCAATAAAAGTGATCTTTACATGGTTGGAAAGCTTATGAAATTCTCCACAACTTTCATTTAGACCCCAAGATCAGATTCTGTCGTTAAGTTAATGAAAAATAAGGCGCAACAGAAACTGTTCTAGATTCCAGACTGTGCAGAAACTTTAACTTGTGACAGTTATATCTCTCGAACTAGATCAGATAAAAAGGTGATTCCAGTGGCATTTGTAAGATGCTTAAGTCTAGTTCCTCCCATAAAAATTTCATAGATTTTACTTGAACCAATTTCGAGATATAACCGAAACATTGCTGACTGTTCCAGACAACGGCAAATGCAGAGACAAGACACCGCCAAAAATACCTCCAATGCTAAAAAATCATTTTTTTTGTAGTAAAGAATACTGTAATGAAAAATACGGTGTTAGATCCTATCTAGTAACACTGTTTCTGTATTAGCATAAAATGAGACATAATTAACCTGAACCAACATATATGTCAGATCCGTAGTTACAAAAAGTTTCACAACCACTGAAACATACATGTGCACAGATACCCACTTTTCCTTTTTTTTCCTTCGGGAGAACACTAGCTTAAAGATTCCCATGAGTCTGCAGGTTTTTAAAAGTATTTGAATTTGTCTAAATAATTGTAGAAACCTGTTAACATATCACCCACTACTATAGAAACGAGTTTTAAAGACGCTACTCTTTATTTCGAAGGCGGCTCCATAAAACCGCCTCTAAAGGTGCCTTAAGGGGCCAGCTAACGGACCATCTATAGAAATCGATCTTTAGAGTCAGTTGGCCTTGTCAACTGTCTCTTAAAATGACATTCATTTTTAGAGATGGCAAGACTAGCCATGTTTAGAAATCAATTTTCAGAAGCGGCCGGTGTGAAAGAGAATTGAAAATTTCTCGGGCCAAGCGCATAAAGAAAAAATCACGATTGCAGGGCCCACCACTACTCTTTGGTCCGTATCCATATCCTTACCTCTCTCTATTCCACATATCAATTCTCCTTACTTATCTCCTATCTTTCCACTAAACTAGTGACCGCTCTAGTAGTGGCAAGAGCAGTGGTCATAGCATGGCACGCATCGTAGCCGTAACACGACGCGATTCATGGCAACGTGTAAACCACATAGCCAGTGACATCGGTATAGTGGCTACCTTTGGGCGGCTCGGGAGGCGTGGGCCACCCCCAAGCAGCGGAGCAAGGGCCAGAGTAGCGGTCTGGTGTGCGGGTACGGGCAGGCATGGGAGCAGCCAACGATGAGCAACACGTGGCTCCAACTGAGCGAGGCATGGTCAGGTGATATGCATGGCAGTCATGGCCATCGGTGGGGCATACATGGTATTTTTTCGATAAGCCTAGTGGGGGGGGGCAGAACCCCCCACCTGATTGATTTCATTGATGTTGGCTCTTAAATAGCCATATAAGTTTACAAATACACCATTTAGTTTCTATGATTGTCCGTATTCGTATCCTTACCTCTCTCTATTCCACATATCAATTCTCCTTACTTATCTCCTATCTTCCCACTAAACCAGTGACTGCTCTAGTGGTGGCAAGAGTGGTGGTCATAGCATGGCACGCATCATAGCCGTAACACGATGCGATTCATGGCAACGCGTAAACCACACAGCCAGCGACATCGGTATAGTGGCTACCTTTGGGCGGCTCGGGAGGCATGGGCCAGAGTGACGGTCCGGTGTGCGGGTACAGGCAGGCATGGGAACGGCCGACGGTGGGCAACATGTGGCTCCAACTGAGCAAGGCATGGTCAGGTGATATGCATGGCAGGCGTGGCCATCGGTGGGGCATACATGGTATTTTTTGACTAGCCTAGGGGTGGGTGTGTGTGGGGGGAGGGGGGATGGGGGCGTGAGAATCCCCCACCTGATTGATTTCATTGATTGGCTCTCAAATAGCCATATAAGTTTACAAATACACCATTTAGTTTCTATGATTGAATTACATTGCGTCAGCTAGTATGGAACACCCGACAATTGCAATGTGCCTCTCATCCCTTGGCAGTCTTGCTCCCCACAAATAGGCTTTAGTTTTGCATGCTACCAGTGCAGAGCTGCACTATTCTGTCTGTCCTAAACACTGCGCAATTTCATAACTGATTTGTAGAGGCGGTGGAGATCCGCTTATTAGAAATCATATGTTTGTAAAGACGCATAGCCTTAGGCGGTTGTGACACTCACCTCTGAAAAGCATTTTGTACCAAGGTGGTGTTTGGTTCTTGGGAAATTGGGGTTGGGATAGGAAAATAAGGAGTGGGATAGATTTGATCCTATGATTGGATAATGCAAAATGAATATAGAGATAGAGAAATAAAGACCAGCATACCAATCCCATACCCACTCCTTTCATCTCAATATATATTTCTCTTTCTCTATCTCAATCCCCGTCCAAACGTGCGAATTAAATTTGTTGGACAAGAAGTACCACACCTTCCGTTCTAGCTATGTGAATTAAATTTGTTGAACAAAAAGTACCAACTTTAATAAATTGTTGAAGCTACAGAAGCTCCGCGTCCTTTCTTCTTCTAGGTCGTGGAAAACATAAGGATTTACGAATGGCAGCATGCCATCCCCCAATGATGATCTCCAGTTGTGTTTGTGTATATCAGTATAATATGGACAAGCAACAGTGCAGGGGGTTATTACAAAAAAATCAGTAGGGAGACCAAAAGGAGATATTCTTTTCCCCCGTAGTCCAGTCCGGTAGAAAATGAGGCAAGATTTTATCTTTCCACTGTCTCCTCGCTCGCTAGATTGATATTCGCTCTGTCTCGAGAGGGGTCTTCGCCTAGTCTCGTCACCGGCGATCTTGGATCGTCGCTGAGTATCGCGGGAGTTGTCCCTTGCAGTTAACGGCATGTTTGCGACGGTGACACTCCTACAGTGTTTCTCTCGGCCGGTGTGGAAGGACACGATTGACAACACGGGAGGGTAAGCGACACCTCAGAGGTCAGAGCAGCTGATCTCGACACAAAGTTGCGACGCATCCAATTTGTTTTTGTTCAACGGATGCATGCGTACGGCGTATACATGAGCACGACTCGTGTACGGTCGATGATTTTTCTGTAGCTGCTAGCTAGTCTGTGTTGATTACCAACAAAAAAAATCCATACAGTAGGACAAGATTATCCAATGCATGAATGAAGAGCTAATTAAACGAAAAGAGTACTACTAATAAGCTGGCCCTCCTGACACGTCAACCATCTGCCAAACCGAAACAGCAGCAAGCGGCCAAGATTGTGCCCGAGTGGCCAGTCATGGGCCGTGGCACGTCAGTTTCTGACAGATCCGTCGTGGCCACGGGCAGTCGAGCAGGACACACGAGCGTGATGGCAAGTGATCATCAGCAAGATGGAGGCTGTGGCAGATGTGAACCTCGCCAGTCGCATCGTTTTCGACAGAAACAACATCTGCCGAGCCCCGTTCACTTCCCAAAATATTTACTCTGTCACCCGTCATATCGAATCTTTGGACGTATACATGGAGCATTAAATGTAGATAAAAAAATAATTAATTGTACAGTTTGTCTGTAAAGGTCGAGATGAATCTTTTGAGCCTAATTAATTCATGGTTGGATAAATTTTGCCAAATAACAACGAAAGTACTACAGGAATATTTTCCCAAATATTTCGGATCTGAACATAGCCAAGTGAGGAATCACAAACCCGCCAACATATATATCCCTGTCCATCTGCACTGGACCGCACAATGAATGCTTGCGTGCGTCGAATGCGATCGTCGGATGCTGACCATTGAGTAAGTGCTTGCTTTTCTACAGATTTCGGACCACTTTGGTCACAAAAAGTTAGTATCGTTTACGCGAGCAGATTATGTGCCGATGTGTGGCATTTTGCTATCATATGAAAATACACATGCTAGTGCAAATATGTATTGGCAAAAATGAAATAGTACAGTAAAATTTTTCTTTTAGCAGGGTAACCGTTTTATATATAGATATAGACTGTTTTGCTATTTCAACTTATTCTTGAAGAAGCGTTCATTTTTAGAAGAAAAAAATCAAACAAGACATCTACCAATTGTAAGTTACTCCCTTTGTTTCAAATTATAAGACATTTTGTCTTTTCTAAGTACATTAATTTTACTATATATTTAGACATAGTGTATATCTAAGCGCATAACAAAAGCTATGTATCTAAAAAAGCCAAAATGTCTTAAAGGTTTACGATGAAAAACAATACTTCCACTGTTCTAAATTACGAGTTGATATATATATATATATATATATATATATATATATATATATATATATATATATATATATATATATATATATATATATATATATATATATATATATATATATATATATATATATAAAGACAGAACGACTTACAATTTACAATGGAGGGAGCATATAGAATCGTACTATTGTTATAATGCGTCGAACAAATGACTAACAAATATACTACCATGAAAATGATTTTTGGACACAACCTCTTTGGTTAATAGAGGCGGGCACATCAAGAGAATGCCTCCGTAAATGGTCAGCCTCTAGGCAAATGCCTGCCTCAGAACGGGCATCCTAAGATACGATCACCTTAGGATGCCCATCTCTATACAAATCGATTGTCAGAGGTGGTCACCTTAAAATGTCTATCTGAGAAAATCGCTATTAACAGAGGTAGACATTCTAGATGTCTGTTTCTAAAAATCGATTAACAAACGTGGGCATCATAAGATGTCCATCTCTAAATATAGTTGCATCCAAAAATAATTCATAATTGTTTCATATGAACTTAGATCAAAACAAACTTTGGTGACATGTGAAGTTGAATCATGAGTATTAGTCTTTCATACATTGCTAAAATTTTATGGGTTCAACGATAGTTATTAGCAACATAGGAAGCCAAATCATGAGCATTAACACTTGAATATCTTACTGAAATTTCATTAATTTTGCCATAGTTATTAGTAACATGTGAGGTTGAATTATGAAAACTAGCATTTATATACGATGCTGAATTTATAGGCAGCGTATTGTACACCATATGAAAATTGAGAGTAATTGATTGAATAGTTAGCATACTATAGCCAATTCTGTCATTCCACATCATGTTTTGTGTTATATGTTGCTCGAAGAATCCATAGTTGTCATTGGCTTTTGAATATGATATCCAGAATTATGTTATATATGATGAGGACCATTATCAACACAAGTATCTAGTATCATTATGACTAGCAACACACCCACATGAGAATTCATAGCACTTACAAAAATAATTATTAGAATCATATGATGTATTTGCAGCAGTACCTGTGATCTTGACCGCCTTACTTATTTTTACAATAATAAGAGCAACACATTGCAAAATAGCAAGCAAGATCACAGGAGGTCAAAACCAGATGTGGTCGGCCTTTTAGGCCAGATACAACGGTGTGGCGAATACAAGAAGATAGATCAAATCAAGAATATGGCTAGGGCAAAAGATTCAGCTACGAAGTAGAGCCAAAGCAATCTTCCCTAGTAGATTCGCCAAAAAGTATTTTGACGCAAAGATTGGTCACACATCACTAGTGCTCGATTGCATGGGTCACAAACGGACTGAGGCAGCTCAACTATGCAGAAACTTGCCTAGCTGGTTCAAGGAGTCGGCCTAGCCGATTTTCTCATGTTGAGCCTGAGAAAGTCCTAGGGTAGCGAGGATCACACTTGTATGGTGAAGAACGGCAAGGCTTACGAGCAAACCATCATATCATAACCAATTGTACTTACATGACGAAGAGTGGCTAGTTTCTGAGCAAACTAGCAAAATAACCGACAAAGCTCAGGTCTGGAGGGACCCCGTTGGGGTAAGAACATCGCCGAGCTGCCCTAGGTTGGCCATCAAGCCTAGGGTGCCATCCTTGGTCATCAGATTAAGCAATGAACAACAACATGGAAGTTCGAAGAGACTAGGGCATAGAGAGGTAAAGTAAATTATAATTTGGATCGATTGTGTGTGTTGGACACCTCAATCGATTGTGCACTTATATTTAAGGAGGCAATAGTCTTATCCCATAAGGGGTTAAAAATCCTTACAAAATAGCTTAAAACACAATTTAAATCCGATCTAGGCCTACTAAAACTGGCTTGGCCGGTTCCAAAATTGGCCTCACCAGTTTGTGCTGGTCTAGGGGAGGAGACCTTTTAGAAATTATAATTAATTCATCCGGACTCCAAACGATGTGAATCATATATGTTTTTTTTATCAGCTTGACGAGAGAAAAATGCAATGGTGCAATCCATTCCTCGATTTGAGAAAGTTGCAAAACCAGTTTGGGAACCACCTAGGCCGGTTTTGGTTAGGTCAGCCCCCTAAAAAGCTATTCTCTTCATCCACGTTCTAAATGTGCTGATCTAAGTATGATTTTTGACCGTCTCGGCGATAGAAGCATGATGGCGGAATCCGTTATGCGCTTTGGACAATTTTAAGTGTCAACACCCTCCTCAAGCTGGCTCCCATGATATGATGATTTTGAGTGTTTCTCCAAGGCCAGGCTCATCGAGCAATTACTCAGATACCGACATGGTTAATGCATAAATTGTATATGTTAATAATTGATATTAATGTATATCAAATAATTTTAAGGAACAATATGATAATTTAAGAGCAATAAAAAATAGTTGCACATAATAAATATTATGATGATGCGTTTATTTAGCTCAAGCAATAATAATTTATGTCATGTAATATATCCTTATACGGGCAACCATACTCCATCTCAACTCGGACAAGCATGCAAGCAACCAAATATGGTAGTGTTGTATGTGCTCAGCCTATCTCTCGGGAGCCTGGCTCCCAGGGACAAGCCAAGCTAGACCGATACGCAAACCAATTATGCCCATAGTTGATCCACTTGCTTCCCATGATGGCGTCGCCAACAGGGACCAAATTGCTACTCTAAATAAAATTCTATTGGACGAGCTAGAGAGAACATTGACTAGACTCGCACATCTTTTAAATACTAATCTCTCACAGCATGCACAGCTCTAGGTTTTGACGTTTTTTAAATTAGTTTTAGAGTTTATTACGTCACTGGCGATTTCTTCATCTCCGTTGGAGAACGCCCACGAGGATAGAATTGGGCTTTCTGGGCCGAGAATAGAACGCCTCTGATGCCGCTGCTGGGCTCAAACTGTCTAGGCGAAAGAAAGGGGAATAGCTTCCTTCCATCCGTCACCGAGGTTCGGGGGGAACCTAGCTTCCTTGCTTGCTGATAAAATCCTCGCCGCCGCCTCAACTCCCCTCGCCATCGCCGCCGCCGCCTCACCTCCCCGCAACCCTCGGTTCCTCCGCGCCGCAAGCGTAAACGCCTCCATGTCTGCGGCACTCAAGAGGCCAGGCACGCGGACAGCATCGATGTGCGTCGCAACGGAGACGGCGCGGGTCACGCACTCGTTCAACATCGTTGGCAACGGGCTCCACAAGAACTTCGGCGTCGGAAGGTGCATCCGCTCTGCCCCCTTCTCCGCCGGAGGCCACAATTGGTGCATCCATTACTACCCAGATGGGAACACCGAGGACGACAAGGACTACGTCTCCGTCTTCCTCGAGCTCATGAGTAAAAACACTGAGGCTAGGAGTCTTCTCGAGTTCAGGCTTGTAAACCAGACAACTGGGATCTCGACATCCGTATTCACATGTCAGGCGGTTCACAACGCTACAATCACAACCTGGGGTAGAAAAAAGTTCATGAAGAAGGACGACCTGGAAACGTTGGGATACCTCAAGGACGAGTGTCTCGAGATCGAGTGCGATCTCACCGTTATCAAGTGGGACGACATTGATCTGCCACCGTCAGATCTGCAGGATAATCTTGGCAAACTGCTGGAGTCAGGGGAGGGGATGGATGTGACCTTCAAGGTTAAAAACGAGCTTTTCAGAGCCCACAAAATTGTGCTAAAGATGAGGTCGCCTGTCTTCAATGCTGAGCTTACGAGGGACAAGAGAAAGCGGATCATAATAGTTGAAGATATAGAGCCTCCTGTTTTCAAGGCATTGCTTCGCTTCATCTACACTGATTCTTTGCCCTCTATGGGTGATCTTGATGGCAATGAGAATGATGAAATCGTGAGACATTTGCTTGTGGCTGCAAATAGGTATGGATTGGTAAGGATGACGTTGATGTGTGAGAGCATCCTTTGCAACAGGCTTGCTGTTCAGGATGTGGCTGCCACTCTAGCTGCAGCTGATCAGTGTCGCTGCTACAAGCTCAAAGATGCTTGCATTCAATTTATCAACTCTTCTAATAGAATTGTTGATGTGGCAACAAGCCAAGGTTTCGAGGACCTCAAAAAGGTATGCCCTGCCCTCATTGCAGAGATATGTGAGAAAGCAGCAATGCCTCACAAGATTTAGTTTGCATTGTTCTTGCAAGGTTAACTTCTGAATTAGTTTGGTAAATAAATATCAACCTGAAATGTTAGATTTTATATTAAAGATTTCTTAGTTTGTCCCAGGAAAGATTATAGTGGGAGGGTATTTTATTTTGAAATGTATGGATCCATGGTAATGTTGCTCACTAATGTCCATATAATCAGGCTAGTATGCTTTTACTCCGCTGCTCCAAAATATAGTTGGTTGTACTGATTGCTAGCATAATCATAGTTGTATGATAGTAAGATAATGGTAGTATACTTTTGCGTTGGTTCACCGCCCTTAACCCGGTGCTCTAATCAACGTCACCGAAATTCGAATTAGAGTAGTAAGATATAGTGTAGACATGATGTCTAGACTATATTTTTACCTGTGTCTGCGGCTTCCCCCACGATTTCTATGTGGTAGTCAGCAGATGGTGACAACCATGTCTGATATCTGTATTCCACCACGTTCAGGCAAGTTCCTAAAATGTAGGTCTTCTTATGCTTGGCGGCTTAGCACCCTTCTCATTCCTTTTCGTTGCAAAGTGGCTTTGTGACCCAAAGTCGTTCAGGCAAGTTCTTAAAACATAGGTCTTCTTATGCTTCGCGGCTTAGCACCCTTCTCGTTCCTTTTCATTGCAAAGTGGCATTGTGATGTAGGTCTTCTTATGCTTAGCGGCTTAGCACCCTTCTCGTTCCTTTTCGTTGCAAAGTGGCCTTGTGACCCGCAAGTGCAATTGTGTATGAATATTGATCTTGCTTGATGTAACATGTCTTCCTAAGATAGAGCCATGCAAGTAGAGATAGATCATTGGAAATCTTATGGTCGTTGTTGTCCTCCTCACTCACTAGACTACTCTTTTATCATTGGAACTTCTCCTGTGTGTGTTATTGCTCATATCATATGTCACTTACCCCCACTCTAGTTTAATTGGTATATTAGTTAGTGGATCCACCATAGTTAGCTATCATGTTCTTTAACCTTGCTTCCCTAAGGATAAACACGATACCTTAGAATACTTCTGGGTGAAATGGTACAATGGTATTCTGTGCACTTATGTAATATTCTATATGAGCATAAGAAATACCAACAAACATTTCTAGCGTTGTTGCCGGGGAAGCAATTGGCGAAAGATTTGATAATGTCTACTAATCTTACTTACCACTAGCTTTTGTGGGATTACCCATGTCTTGTTGAGTGTGGAATAAACAAGAAATCAACCATTTCGATCTTATGGTGTTTTTCCACAAGAAAAAAAATCATCTAAGAGCCCAAGGTGCCAGGTATTCATGAACCATCGACATTGCAACCATGTCGTTTCACAGGTTTGTATATGTATACATTCTAACCCTGTGTAGAAATGAAGAGAAGGTTGCTGTAAAAAAAGAACAAAATCATGATATGTGATGGAACAAAGGCACCACAATTCCATCTTAAATTGTGAGTGATGGCGAAATTGATCAAGGTATGTGAGATAGTCCGGCTCACAGGCTTAAAAATTTTGTTGAGCACCTACCGGGAGGCAACTCATAGTTATCTTTCCCTTTTTATTCATACCACTGCATATTTGATTGAATCATCAAATGCCTAGTGCTTTCTTTAGGTGGCCCCTAAACTTTGAGCTGTATACGGGAGTCATGCCTAGTGTAGGTAGATGGCAAAATTTATTTGTTATCTATCTATTGGATGCTCTTAATCTAGCTTCATAGTAGACGTAAGTTAAACGGGGCCAAAGGATCTATATGTTGGCTATGCCATTAAGTATGGAATCGGCTGATGCATGCTACGAGAGAAGGCTAAACCTAGACATTCATGCATATCACTTGTTTAATTAGATTTTGTTTCCAAAACCATATAATGTTTAATTGCATTAATCCACCTTGTTTGCATCTTTTTGTGTCAAAATATAAAAATGAAAAAATAATCCAATGTTTCACCATTCATGCTCTCACCTCTACTTGAATGAATCTTATGTAGTCTATCTTGCTTCCTTTTTCTATTCTAGTATGCTTTAGTTTGGGGGTGTTTTCTCACACTTCCATAGGCTTTTAAATTAAGCATGGTCTTAGGTTAAATAACCTTCCTTAATCAAATTTGACATGGTGTCTAGTTTGATTGAACTAAAAATTACTTATATAGAATTTGGTTGCACATATGGACTAACAACTATAGGAAACTTTCTAAATTCTGGTGGGTGAGTCGTGAGACCATTCTCGGAGGTAAGTCAAGGTTTGTGGTGCCTTTCAAACAAGTTTTGCACATCTCACCTTGACCTTATTTGAGTTTTGAAGAATATGGTGAAACTAAGTGAAAATAGTTCAAAACATGGAAAAAGGGGTCTACGCTAACCGAACATTAAAATCAACTCTTCTTTAGCGTAGGTGAAAAAAAAGTTGACCAAAGATAACCACACATGTTTCCAAACCTCTTCTACAATCCCTCATATTTGTGTTGTCCATTAATCTTTTGTAGGGATGAAATCAAAGAAAATGGGAATAGTGAACTCGATACTCACATCCATCTGTCATAAGATATGAAGCGTAACTACATGACAAGTGGAAGTTCCTTCCTCAACAAGATGGAAAAGCCTAGAGCACAGTATGGATGAAAGAATTCCCCACTAAGGACATGACCAAGAAGAAGGAGGTGAAGCCTACTCCAACATAAACGAATCTGCCGAACCAAAATCAAAAGATCAAGAAGTTGAATTCAATGGAGAAAGCCCTCCTCCTCATTGGACCAGAAACCAAGAGCCCTCGCCAATAGGTAATTCGGTATGTATCCACATTTGATTCTCCATTGCACTTTTCCTTTGCGTTTTTGTTTTTGACTTTTCAAGTTTGAATTCTCAAGAACCCAACTTTGTTTCCTACATAAAACTTCAAAAAAGCTTCCACAAAAAAGTTGAGTTTTTAGGTCAAATTGAGAGGTCGACCGACTCCCCTATGACACCTCCAGCATGTCTCCCATTGTGGCTATGAAAGAGCATGCTTGGCAGCTCATTTTCCTTGCACCAAATCACCAGAGTTCTCTCTTGCTCTTGAGCCATCATGCTCTCTAAAGTTTTAGTGCAAGTTTCTCTCAAGTTGTAAAAACAAAAGAACAAAAATAGTTGGCATTTATGGTTTCCCTTTGCAAAGCTTGTTTTGACCTTTTTTGTGTTTGCCAAGAACATTGTGGGGTGTAACAACCCATAAGGATGCTCTTTGTGGTGGCAACTATGCCCCGCAAGAACATCAAACTTGGATGCTAAGTGCTAACATTAATCCCTTGCTTCTGAGTTGTGTTTGTTCTCTCTTGTTGCAAGAATTATGATGTACTCAAGAAGGTGCAACAAGTGTGAAAGGTCTTGATGGCTATAGGGGGGTGAATAGCCTTTTAAAAAAATTCTACAAAGACAAGCTAAGCAAGTTTATCAATATAACAAATAGCGAGATGCGAGTTTTGCTTAGCCTACGGGGTGTTTGCAAGCCACCTAATCAATTCACAATTCTAGTAAATTTGCACTCAACCGCACAAGTTAAATCGCACAACTTAGCTACAACTAAAGCTAACTAGCTACACAAGCTAAGAGCTACACTAACAAGCTAGCAAGGTAACTAAGAAATTAATACAAGAGAGAATTAGGAGGGTATCACCGAGGGGCAAAGTATTGAGCCAACCAATCAATATGATCAAGAGATGAATTCCAAAATACACAACCACCGGGATCGATTAATCACAATAAAAATGATGACACGAAGATTTATCCCGAGATTCACGTGCTTGCCGGCACGCTAGTTCCCGTTGTGTCCCTCTTCACCACGTGGTTCGGTGGCTAATCGGTCACACACCGAGCCTCTCAAAAGGCGCCACAAGAACCTACCAAATGACAAAATGTTGCAAATGACATGAGCAATCCACTAATGTTGTCTTTGACACTTCGTCGAGGTAGGCACAAACCCCTCACAATCACCAGAGGTGGCCAAGAACAATCACCAACTCTTGCCAACACCTCCAAGCTGCTCCAAGCCGTCTAAGTGGCGGCAACCACCAAGAGAAACAAGAATCCCGCAGCAAATCAACCACCAAGTGCTAACTAGATGCAAACTCACAATGCAAATGCACTTGGATCACTCAATCTCACTTCGAATATGCAAAGAAGCAAGAGAGATGAGTGGGAGAGGAGTTGGTTAGCTCAAAGTGCTCACAAGTATGTCA
Source organism: Saccharum hybrid cultivar R570 (assembly GCA_038087645.1). NCBI lineage: Eukaryota > Viridiplantae > Streptophyta > Magnoliopsida > Poales > Poaceae > Saccharum > Saccharum hybrid cultivar. Next base: position 1,265,908 of record JAQSUU010000620.1, read on the forward strand.
AAGAATGCAAGAGAGTGAGCCTTCAGCCGGCCAACAAGTATTTATAGACGTACCCCTACGAATAGAGCCGTTTGGCACTCGATTCTGCTGCAGTCGCGCTGACCGGACGCGCGAAGATCGACCGGATGCACCGGTCCCGTAACTGACCGGACACGATGGTCAAGCCGAGCAGCGTTCCAGCGAGTCAGTGACCGGACACGCTGTAGAATTGACCGGACGCGTTACACCCAGTGTCCGGTTAGAGTCCAGTAAGCACCCTCAACGACCGGACGCGTTCGGTCGATCGTGACCGGACGCGCCACCGCGTCTGATCAGAAGACCGAGACGCGTGTAAACACTGAGCACTGACCGGACGCATCCGGTCCAGCGTCTGGTCACCTCTGTGACCTCCGTTCGCCTCCGTTTGATTCACCCTTTCACATATGAGCTAGACTAAGTATGTGTGTCACTTTAGCACATGTTTTAGCTCGTGAAACAACATGTGACAATGTCTCCAAATCTCGACATTGGCGTAAAGAAAAATAGGCGTTTCAATTCCTCAAAAACGCCTGAATCCCGCCTCGCAAGCTCGGCGGGAGGGAGAGAGGACCCCAAACCCTCTCTAACGCTCAAACTCTAACGCCATCGCAAATATGCTAACACCACCAAGTGATCACGTCATGTGCGAGTGTGTTAGCATTTTCACAATCATTTTCAAGGCGTTATTAGTTCTATCCAAATGCATATGATTATGAAATGCACACCTAGAGTCACTTAGGAGTTCAATAGCCGTGCCATTCTCCTCTTTATAGTACGGCTATCTATCCTATAATGTAATCACACCCACTAGGTGTCTTGGTTACTAAAACACAACCCTTAAGCATATACCTTTGCCTTGATCACGTAGGGTTGCATCCAAATCCAAGTGTAGCCATCATGATCACCATGTCCATCTTGCCACCAAACTTGGAATGCACTAATCCTCATATGCTGTATACAACTTAGGCATAGGATTAGTACTTAGGCATTGTCACTAATTACCAACACCAAACATAGAGCTTTCAAAGTGGCAATTGAAGACTCATCAAAAAGTAAAGCAGCTCACAAATCTCACAAGATGGAGACATCAAGATACGATGCTTGAGCCCAACCAAGATCATTGCAAATGAAGGTTCTGCCACATGCACACACCTCATGTGCGATGACCTAAACCCTCTACATAAGACAGGTAGGGTGACTGAAAGCATCTAGGCCCCGGTGTTGGTTTCGGCAATTAATGACAACACATAATTTCCATGACTAACGTGTGTTTTGCAGAAACATTGGTAAGTTAGGTCATGGAGATGATAACTGCTTTGAGCAATATGGCAGTCATGTCCCTTGATGGAAATCGTTTCGGTTTTCAAAGGATCAACGATAAGATTAAGGACGGTTAGTTCCGGATGTCAAGGTGTTGAGATACATCTAGAATAGTCGTCAGGATCTTTGTTTCTTCCTTTGACCGTACTATGAAGAGGGGCATGAGCGAGTAGCTTGACCTAGGTGAGTCTTATGTTTAGGTGTGGTGCACACTTGTCAAACTTAGCACTAGGTAGCTCGAGAAAAGCTCAGAGTACAGTTAGAAGCGACTTGGTTGAAGTTGCATTGCGTTTAGAAGACGTTTGAGCCGTTTACCTATGACCGGACGCGGTCCTGGTCATGACCGGACGCGTCCGGTCAGTACAAAGTCTTAACTGCGTTTTCGGCTGACTGACCGGACGCGGTCCTTGAGAGGACCAGACGCGGTGGTCAGGCTGACACGTGTTCCAGAGGGTAAACAGCAAAGATCGGACGCGACTGTGAAAAAGACCGGTGCGTCCGGTCATGTTCCAGTAAGGTCCAGCGGAGACCTGACGCGTCCGGTCACCTATGAACGGACGCGGACGTGCGTCCGGTCTTGTTCCAGTAAGGTCCCGTGGTGACCTGACGCGTCCGGTCACCTATGATCAGACGCGGTGTTGCGTCAGGTCAAATTTCCAGAGAGCTCTTGCATGATCGGACGCGTCCGATCATCCCTGATCGGCGCGTCCGGTCATCTCAGACCGGCGCGTCCGGTCAGCACAGATCGGCGCGTCCGGTCTCTCAGTACAGGTTTCCGTTTTCGACCGTTACAACTGACCGGCGCGTCCGGTCATATCAACAGGCGTGTCCGGTCAGTGCGCGTCTGGCTGTTTCGAAAGGTAACGGTTGGATTTGTCTGAGGGGTCTATAAATACAACCCCTCCACCTCTTTTAGAGGTCTCTTGCTCATTTATTTAACTGAGAAACACCTTTGAAGTGCAAGGGAGTGCAAGAGCCATAGTGAGGATTGAGATTTACGAATCAAAGTTTGAGAATCCTCTCTAGTGACAAGAGTCTAGCAAGTATGCATCCATCTTCTTATTAGACTTGTTGTGGTCAAGTGAGAGTTCTAGCTTGTTACTCTTGGTGATCGCCATCACCTAGACGGTTTGGTGGTGATTGGGAGTTCGGTGATCATCCGACGAGATTGTGGGTGACCCAACTTAAGTTGTGAGCGGTTTTGGGTGATTCGCCGCGATGGAGTGTCGAAGAATCAACCCGTAGAGAGCACTTGATCCTTGCGCGGATCAAGGAGGAACTACACCCTTGCGCGGGTGCTCCAACAAGGACTAGTGGGGAGTGGCGACTCTCCGATACCTCGGCAAAACATCGCCGTGTTCCTATCCCTTACTTTCAAGCATTTACTTTCTTGCATTACTTTCATTGCTTGATTACTTTCCTAGAATTGCCTTGCTAGTCTAGGATTGGAACTTAGGGTGCATAACTTTTATCGGTAGAAACACAAGGAACACAAGTAGGCACTAGGGGTGAAGTTTGGCTTGTAGGATTTAATTCTTGCAATTAATTTTTAGAAAAGACCAATTCACCCCCCTCTTGGGCATCTTGATCCTTTCAATTGGTATCGGAGCCGTGTTGCTCTAAATTTAGGCTTTACCGCCTAGAGCAAGATGTCTAATGGGGAAGGACCACCTCCCACCTTTGAGGGAGACGATTTTCCATATTGGAAAATTCGTATGGAGGCGTACCTCGAAGCCATAGATGTTGGGTGCCTTAGAGCCGCAACCGAAGGGCTTCCCCCCATAAGGGATCCCGCTAACCCAAGTGGTGACGAGGAGAAATACGACCGGTGGAATGCAAAAGCAAAAAATGCAATCTACCGGGCACTAGGCAAAGATATCTTCAATCGTGTGTGTAATGCCAAAAACGCTCATGAATTGTGGGAGAATCTTTGTGCTCTCCATGAGGAACGCTATCATATTGCTTTAAAGAAAATTAATTCTTTTGAGATGCTTCCTAAAGAAAGTGCTAATGAAATGTACACTCGTTTGAATGTTCTTGTAGAAGATCTCAATGCTCTTGGACTCACTAAAATGAGTCAATCGGATGTTGCAAGGAGGATCTTGAGTGTTCTCCCCGTTGAGAAGTATGGACATATTGTCACCGTACTTCACCAAAGTGATCTCTCCACCGCAACACCGACTCAAGTATTGGGAAAGATCAATGCACATGAGATGTACATGCACATCACTCCGGAAGAGGGTTCATCATCTTCTAAGAAGAAGGACTTGGCCTTCAAAGCTAGCTATGAAAAGAAAAAGAAGAAGGGCCAAGCCATGATAGTGCAAGAGAGCATAAGTGAGAGTGATGTTGATGATGAATCACTTGCACTCATGGTGAGAAGAACCACCAAGATGCTAAAGAAGCTCAACAAGAGTGGCATCAAGTTTGATGGCAAGAAGAAGAAATTCTTCACTAGTACCAAAAGGAAGCCAATCTTCGAAATGGATTACTTCAATTGTGGAGAACTTGGCCATCTAGCTCATCAATGCCCAAAGCCTCCAAAAGACAAAAACAAGAATAAGTATAAGGGCAAGAAAGATGATTCAAGTGAAGAAGAAGATGATAAAAGAAAGAACAAACCATACAAGAAGAAAGATGGCAAGAAAAGAGAGTTCTACAAGAAGAAGAAGGGAGGCAAGGCTTATATTGTTGGTGATTGACTCACCGACATTGAATCATCATGTGAGTCCTCCAGCGATGAAAGTGATGATGAAAAAGAGAAGATCGCCGCACTTGTGGTTGGGCCATCACCATCGTCATCAACGTCTTCATCACCATCTTCACCGCCATCCTCACCGTCATCATCCACTTCCCACCTATGTCTCATGGCTAAAGGTGATCGAAAGGTACAAAATAGTGATAGTGATGATAGTGATAGTGATGATGAATATGATGCACCTTCTTATGATGAATTAGTAAAATTGTTAAACAAATATTCTAAAATCATAAGGAGGACTAGAAATGAAAATGATGAGCTTCAACATGAAAATGAAACACTCTCATCTAAGCTTGAAAGTGCACATGAGACTAGGGATGAGCTCATAGATCAAAATGAAACTATGTCTTCTTCTCTCAAGGAGCTCAAAACCTCTAATAAGGAGCTTAGAGGTAAACATGATAAAATTGAGAAGAAGCATGGTGAACTCATGACTAGACTCAACTCTCTAAAAGAATAATATACTACATTGAAAATCAACTATGATACTCTTATTGTAGCTAATGAGCTAGCTCTTGAGACACATGATGCTACTAACCAAATTGTTAAGATTGATATAGCTACATCATGTGATGATTTGATTATTGAGAACCTTGAGCAAGGCTCTAGCGGCAAAGGCAAGAGTGTGGTTGAGACCAATGACTATGATGAGTATGTCAAGCTCAAGAGTGAAAATGAGATGCTTAAAGTTGAGAACAAGAAGTTGTTGGCTCTTGAAAAGCAAGCTTCAAATGAGTCACTTATTGAAGAAAACAAGAAGCTCAAGCAAGAGAAAGAGCATCTCAAGACCGGTCTAAGCAAGTTCACAAGAGGCCAACATTTGCAAAGTGAGCTACTCATGAACACCGTCATGAAGTTGGATAGGAGTGACATTGGCTATTTGGCAAATCAAGAGAAGAAGGTCAAAACTCAACAACAACAAAGCAAGTCAAAGCCCAAGCCAAAGAGATGTGTTGAGTGTGGACAAGAAGGTCATTTTGCTCATGAGTGCAAAACTCCACCACCACAACCCTTGCCCAAGCATGCTAGACCCTTTGCTTTCAATGCTCACTACATGCTTAGAAAGGACTCTGGTGGAAAGATGAAAGTTATGTTCTTGGGTCCTCCTAACAAGAATAGGCCAAAGAAAATTTGGGTTGCCAAGTCACTAGTTGAAAAAGTTAAGGGTCCCTCTCAAGTTTGGGTCCCTAAACAAAAGGCTTGATCTCTTGTGTGTAGGTGAACTACAAGACCGGTGGATCTCATTGGGTGATTGATAGTGGTTGCACACAACACATGACCGGTGATCCTCGTATGTTCACCTCACTTGAAGAGGATGGGGTATGCCAAGACAAGATCACATTTGGGGATAATTCCAAGAGCAAAGTCAAGGGTATAGGCAAGGTTGCAATATCAAATGATCATTCTCTCTCCAATGTGCTCTATGTTGCTTCATTGAGTTTCAATTTACTATCCGTTGGGCAACTTTATGATCTTGGCTACCATTGCTTGTTTGGTCCAAATGAAGTGGTTGTTACCAAGATAGATGACAAGCAAGTGATTTTCAAGGGTTTTAGATGCAACAATCTTTATCTTGTTGACTTCACCTCCGAAGATGCAAACTTGATGACATGTTTGTTCACCAAGACCACACTTGGATGGCTTTGGCATAGGAGGCTTGCTCATGGTGGAATGAACACTCTCAACAAGCTATTGAAAAAAGAACTAGTAAGAGGCTTAAAGGATGTAAAGTTTGAAAAGGACAAACCTTGTAGTGCATGTCAAGCCAGCAAACAAGTTGCAAACACTCATCCAACCAAAGCCTACATGTCAACATCAAGAGTGCTAGAACTCCTTCATATGGATTTGTTTGGTCCTATAACTTACAAGAGTTTGGGTGGAAATCTTTATTGTCTTGTGATTGTGGATGACTTCTCAAGATACACTTGGACTTTCTTTCTTCATGACAAATCTGAAGTGGCAAGTTGCTTCAAGAAGTTTGCAAAGAGAGCTCAAAATGAATTTGAAGTCAAGATAAAGAAGATTAGAAGTGACAATGGAAAAGAGTTTGACAACACCAACATTGAAGCCTATTGTGATGAAATTGGAATCAAGCATGAAGTGTCATCAACATACACTCCTCAACAAAATGGTGTAGTTGAGAGAAAGAACCGGACCTTGATCACTCTTGCAAGAACAATGCTAGATGAGTACAATACACCAGAAAAATTGTGGGCCGAGGCAATCAACACCGCATGCTATGCTTCAAATCGTCTCTTCCTACAAAAGTTCCTTTGCAAGACCCCTTATGAGTTGCTAAATGGGAAGAAGCCGGACGTCTCATTCTTCCGGGTGTTTGGTTGCAAATGCTACATCTACAAGAAGCGTCAACACCTAGGGAAGTTCCAAAGACGTTGTGATATTGGTTTTCTTGTTGGCTACTCATCAAAGTCCAAAGCATATAGAGTATTTAACCACGCCACCGGTTTGGTTGAAGAAACATATGATGTGGAATTTGATGAGTCTAACGGCTCCCAAGGAGCAATTGAGAATTGTGATGATGTAGGTGATGAACCATTGAGGGAGGCCATAAAGAACATGTCGGTAGGTGACATCAAGCCTAAAGATGATGAAGATGATGTACAAATTGTCAATCCACCATCATCATCATATGTGCCTCAAGATGATGACAAGAATGAGAGAGTTGAAAATGAAGACACCCATGTCTCTCATCATCAAGCCAAGGCACAAGCACAAGACGTTGATGCTCCTCATCCCACCCCTCAAATGGTTGATCGAAGAAACTCACCTCTACTTCAAGCACATCCACAAGATCTCATCATAGGGAGTCCTACAAAGGGTGTAATGACTCGATCTCAAAAATTTAATTCTTTTGTTGAACATCACTCTTTTGTCTCCTGTCTTGAACCTAAGAATATAGAAGAAGCTCTTCAAGATCCGGATTGGGTGAATGCCATGCATGAAGAATTGAACAACTTCGTCCGAAATCAAGTATGGACACTTGAAGAGCATCCAAAAGGTGCAAGAGTCATTAGAACCAAGTAGGTGTTCCGCAATAAGCAAGATGATCAAGGGGTAGTGATAAGAAACAAGGCAAGACTAGTGGCAAAAGGGTTCTCTCAAGTTGAAGGTCTTGATTTTGGAGAGACTTTTGCACCCGTTGCAAGACTTGAAGCCATCCGTATCCTACTTGCATAGGCATCACATCATGATATGAAACTATATCAAATGGATGTGAAAAGTGCATTCTTAAATGGCTTTATAAATGAACTAGTCTTTATTGAACAACCTCCCAGGTTTGAAGACCCTAGATATCCTAATCATGTTTATAGGTTGTCCAAGGCGCTATATGGGCTCAAGCAAGCCCCTAGAGCGTGGTACGAGCGCCTTCGAGACTTCCTCATTGAGAAGGGCTTCACCATTGGGAAGGTTGACACCACACTATTCACCAAGAAATTCAAAGAAGAGATCTTCATTTGTCAAGTATATGTTGATGATATCATCTTCGGGTCAACAAATGAAGACTATTGCAAAGAATTTGGTGAATTGATGTCAAAAGAGTTCGAGATGTCAATGATTGGTGAGCTAACATTCTTCCTTGGGTTTCAAGTCAAGCAAATGAGAGAAGGGATCTTTATCTCTCAAGACAAGTATACCAAGGATCTTCTCAAAAGATTCAAGATGGAAGAATGCAAGCCAATCAAGACCCCAATGCCAACTAATGGACATCTCGACCTAGATGAGGGAGGTAAACCAATCGATCAAACTCTTTACCGTTCTATGATTGGTAGCTTGTTATACCTTACCGCATCTAGGCCCGACATCATGTTTAGTGTGTGCATGTGTGCCCGTTTTCAAGCGTGCCCTAAAGAACCTCACTTAAGTGCCGTAAAAAGAATCCTAAGATATCTTAAGTATACTCCAAGCATCGGACTATGGTACCCCAAAGGAGCTAGATTCCAACTAGTTGGCTACTCCGATTCGGATTATGCCGGTTGCAAAATTGATAGAAAAAGCACATCCGGAGGGTGCCATTTGCTTGGGAGATCCTTAGTATCATGGTCATCGAAAAAGCAAAATAGTGTGGCTTTGTCCACCGCCGAGGCGGAATACATTGCCGCGGGGGCTTGTTGTGCACAAATCCTATACATGAAACAAACCCTTCTAGACTATGGAGTTGTTCTTAAAAAGGTGCCGCTTTTATGTGACAATGAAAGTGCGGTTAAAATTGTTAATAATCCGGTACAACACTCTCGCACCAAGCACATTGATATCCGCCACCACTTTCTAAGAGATCACGTTGCTAAAAATGACATATCACTAGAAGGTGTAAGAAGTGAGAATCAATTAGCGGATATCTTCACTAAACCTTTGGATGAAGCTACTTTTTGTAGATTGAGAAGTGAACTAAATGTGCTTGATTCTAGTAACTTTAAAAGATGAGCTTGTGTTGTCCCTTGCATTGCATTTGTATTATATGTCATGTTTAATTACCCGCAATGCATCTGGGCTTGACTAACATGGTTACGATAACCCTCCTTTGGAGGAGTGAAGAAGCCCAACCGTAGATCAAACTTGACAAGCAACCTAGCTTTACTTACTTGTTTTGCATTGCATATGCATGGTTGTTGTTTTGTCGTTCCTTTTTTGGTTAAGTTTTGAGCAACCTCTGTGTTCGTCCATGGGTAGAGAGAGCATTTTGACGCTCCCAAGGGTTCAAAAGCTCTATTGCATGGCCATACATTGCTCCTCGGGTGTTTGTTGCCTATTTTCCTAAAAATAATATTAGCCTAAGGCAAACTATTTTGAGAAACTTGAGGGTTTGAGTGAGGTCACTCATATCTTGTTCCAATTGATGTTTATCTGTGTCTCTTTGAATTGGAACTTGATTGGGAGAAGTCGCGTCTAAGTTCGGAATGAAAAAGGGTGAAAAACAGTGACCGGACGCTGCACCGGACGCAGTGTTGCTTCACCACCGTGTCCGGTCCCGGCGACCACCAGCACGTCCAGTCATCCTGAAGACCATCTCCTGATCTAGTGATCGGACGCTGCACCGGACGCGGCCCTGTTGACCACCGCGTCCGGTCTCGGTAACCACCACCGCGTCCGGTCATCCGTCTCAGTTTTCCGGGCAAATCAAAACCGGACGTTGTCAGCGTCCGATCGCGAATAATCGGACGCGTCCAGTCATTCCAGGAGCTTACTGGAATGTGACCAGACACTGCCTCTCCGCGTCCGGTCATATTGACCACCGCGTCCGGTCATCGCGTATCGAGCGGATCTAACCCCTCATATAATCTTTCGCGTTCCTTCTTTTTCTTCGTCCGTACAACTCGCAACTGCCGCCTCCGTGCCCTAACGCGCCGCGCCACCGCTCGCCGGAGCTCCGCCGCGCCGCCGCTCGTCGAAGCTCTCCGCCGCGCCTGCGCCACCGCCCGGCCCTGCAGCTGCTCTCCTCTCGCGCACGCGCCGTCTCCGCCACCACGCCCGCGCAACCGCCGTTCACCGCGCCGCCATCTCCGCCGCCGCCGCCACCGTGAGCCGCTGCTGCTGCTGCCAGAGACCGTGCACGACCTCCGACCAGTCCCTGCCATCGCATTCATCCTCGATCTTCGGCCATCGCGCGTCGCCCTAACCCTAGGGTTCGTTCTGCAGTGTCTTTTTTGTTCGTCGTCGAAACGTCCCTCACGCGACGTCTTCGCTCGAGCGCTCGTCCGGTGCGTCGGGAAGTCTCGCGACCTAGGTCATCTCATCTCATCACCGCTTTCTCATCGATCCGAGGTAGCCATCGTGTTTCATTTCACGTCTTATCTTATATGCTTGCTATCTCTAGGGTTTTGTACCTTTAGATCATATATGTTGCTTATAGTAGATCCATCTATTCTGTCTTTTCAGCGAGTTTGTCGGTGTGTCGGGGTAACTGCTGTTCTGTTGATTGAATCCGAGGCCAAGCCTGCGGATACGGATTGAGGCCAAGCCTCTCGAGTGTCAGTACATCATCTTTCAGAGGTTTTCCGACAGTGTGACAGTATGGTTCGTTGCAAGAATGCCGGTGGTGCTCCTAGTGACAGGGACAACAGTCCTCCTCGTCTGTCTGAGGTTGCGCATGGAAAGCGCATAAAGATCATGGCCAGAAAAAAGAAGAAGACTCTCACTGATGCAGAGATAGCTCAGGCAGTGGCAGAAGCAGCAGATGCAGTAGAAAGAGGTGGCAGGAGCAGTGGTATACGCATTGGAGACAGTCGTTTTCGTCTTGAAGGACGACAGCTTGGTACAGAGACCACTGAGACCACTGAGGGCATAGAAGTGCAAATGGATGCAGATACTATGTTAGTTGATCCACCTGCAGCACCTTCAGAGGGGATAGCGGAACAGCCAGCTCAGACTCCATCACATCGCCGCTCCACACGCACACGGACTCAGGTGACTCCCAGGCCAGAGGGCCAGCGTCATGGAGGACGTCCACCTCCGAGAGTTAGAGGTACACCCCCAGTTGAGCACTTTGACTTGAGAGGTGCTACTGCACGACAGGTGCAAAGTTTGAGATTTGTTGAGGTCAGCCGGTGGTTCCCACCTCAGAGGGACTCTAGAGCTTCAGAGGGATTCTATACTCCTCTTCAGGAGGACTTTTACAGAGCTCTTGTTGACAGTGGCATTGCTTTTCGACCACAGAGGGTCTGTCGCATTGAGTCACTTATTGAGGTAGTGGGTGAGCAGCTACGTCCGCACCTGTCCTATCTACCAGGCCTGTCAGATTTTCTTGGACGGATAGGTGCATACTGCGGCACTTGGGTTAGGGAGTTCTATGCTTCATTATGGATTGATCCAGCCCATGAGTTCATACACTTTGCATTCAGAGGCCGCGACCGCAGACTGTACAGCTCCAGAGTACGGGAGATTCTCAGACTCCCAGCTTCAGACACGAAGATTCACCAGCTCTGCTTTGGTCAGACAGCTCCACCTAGACGCCCTCATGGCGGTTCTGTGCCACCTACAGACCTGATCCGATCCTGTTTTCGTGAGCCTTTTGGTGAAGGGTCTCGTCGCACACCTACCAGTCTGACACCGATTGCCCGAGTCTTGGATGCTATTGTCAGACGCACTCTTCTTCCCAGACTTGGTTATAGAGAGGGACTCACCAGGATGCAGCTTTGGGTAGTTCACCACCTTCTTTCACAGACACCTTTTGACATTTGGGATCTTATGGTCAGTGAGATGGAGGACACCCTGGCAGAAGGCTTCAAGGGACACCATCAGCTGCCCTATGCTCATTGGATTTGTTTCATCATCAGATCTGCACTTGAGCTGCCTTCAGAAATAAGTGCTGAGATAACTGAAACCACTACTGCTTTTCCTGAGTATGATATTCGTTAGCTATGAGCTTCAGTTACTAGAGAGCAGGCCCCTGCACCAGGACAGAGAGAGAGACCTAAGGTGCCCGAGACAGCGGCTGAGCAGGATGCGACCATACAGGGTCTTGCTGAGGCAGAACTTGCAGATCTAGATGCTCAGCTCGCTGATATAGTTGAGGATGAGACCTCTGACAGCACTGACGAGGACTATCAGCCCATCTCCAGGTATCGGTCTCCTCGGCCTCACGACCACGAGGTCGGTGGCTCTGGTTCAGTCTCCCGCTCAGACCCAGCCATGGTGGCTATACTTGAGAGGCTGACCTAGGCACAGGAGCGACAGGAGCTTCAGCTACAGAGACAGGCTCATGACACAGCTGCTGCGTTTGCACAGATACAAGCTCGACAGGATGAGTTCCAAAAACAGCAGCTTGAGATACAACACCAACAGGTCGAGATGCAGCGTCAACATTATGAGATGCAGCGACAGAGTGCAGCTAGCCAGCAGCAGTACTTGGAGCTTCTGCGTCACCTAGTCACAGTTGGGCTCCTCCACCTGCATCTATCCTGACTTCAGCTTTACCATTCAGTGGACCTTCAAGTCAGGATCAGCCGAGCTTTCCGTTCACATCTCCACAGCTGCAGGTTCCTCAGTCATTCCAGTCCCCGAGCTACACGCCCATTCAGATGGGGTTTACTCCTTCAGACCAGCCTCGCCCTCACATGTTGACCGGCACACCGTTCATTGATCTGAGTGCCACATATAGCGAGTTGACTGGTCAGCCGACACCCTCGCACACCACATTTGCTACTTCTTCAGGGTTGTCAGGTTCAGAGGCAGTTTTCCTTCTAGTGACAGGGATAGGCACTACAGAGACTGTTCCGTCGTCCGTTGCCTAGACAGATCCCCCAGCTTTTGGCTCACTTCAGGCTCAGGTCACAGAGACTGCTTCACTTATCGCTACTTCGGCAACACCTGTTCCTGTTGATCAGACCCAGACCGCTTCACAGCCGCGTGCTTCTTCAGAGGGTCAGCCAGATAGCTCCGAGTCTGAGGGAGACATCTCTCAGTTTGTGATTACTCTGCGCTCCTCGGCACCCGACTCGACTCCGTCTGTTCCCCCGTTAGATCCTTAGATTAGCTTTTGGCGTTTGATGCCAAAGGGGGAGAGAGAGAGTAGATTCAGGGGGAGCTTTTGTTAGAGGGTTTTCATTCTTTTCTTGTGTGCTACTCTCATGCATCATGTTTACTTTACAGTAATTGCATTCGTGTGACATATGATCTTATGAGATATCTTAAGTCTATATGGTTTATCTAATCACAGCTTTAAAACATGTCACTTGTTTGTTTTTTAGCTCATAAGGTTGTGCTTCCGTGCCTTACTCTGATTTCATATGAGCTTTGTTTTATGTGTACTAACTCTTCAAGTTTTATCCTATGAGTACACTCAGTTGGCTTGGAACACATAAGCATTGACTAACCCCTTGTGCTTACAGCTTTATGCTTATGTGAACCAAGCATGATCAAAAACCTCAACTCATATCTTCTGAATCTAAGTGTTATCATCAATCACCAAAAAGGGGGAGATTGAAAGCATCTAAGCCCCGGTGTTGGTTTCGGCAATTAATGACAACACATAATTACCATGACTAACGTGTGTTTTGCAGAAACATCGGTAAGTTAGGTCATGGAGATGATAACTGCTTTGAGCAATATGGCAGTCATGTCCCTTGACGGAAATCGTTTCGGTTTTCAAAGGATCAACGATAAGATTAAGGACGGTTAGTTCTGGATGTCAAGGTGTTGAGATACATCTGGAATAGTCATCAGGATCTTTGTTTCTTCCTTTGACCGTACTATGAAGAGGGGCATGAGCGAGTAGCTTGACCTAGGTGAGTCTTATGTTTAGGTGTGGTGCACACTTGTCAAACTTAGCACTAGGTAGCTCGAGAAAAGCTCAGAGTACAGTTAGAAGTGACTTGGTTCAAGTTGCATTGCGTTTAGAAGACGTTTGAGCCATTTACCTATGACCGGACGTGGTCCTGGTCATGACCGGACGCGTCCGGTCAGTACAAAGTCTTAACTGCATTTTCGGCTAACTGACCGGCCGCGGTCCTTGAAAGGACCGGACGCGGTGGTCAGGCTGACACGTGTTCTAGAGGGTAAACAGCAAAGATCGGACGTGACTGTAAAAAAGACCGGTGCGTCCGGTCATGTTCCAGTAAGGTCCAGCGGAGACCTGGCGCGTCCGGTCACCTATGAACGGACGCGGTCGTGCGTCCGGTCTTGTTCCAGTAAGGTCCCGTGGTGACCTGACGCGTCCGGTCACCTATGATCGGACGCGGTGTTGCGTCAGGTCAAATTTCCAGAGAGCTCTTGCATGATCGGACGCGTCCGATCATCCCTGATCGGCGCGTCCGGTCATCTCAGACCGGCGCGTTCGGTCAGCACAGATCGGCGCGTCCGGTCTCTCAGTACAGGTTTCCGTTTTCGACCGTTACAACTGACCGGCGCGTCCGGTCATATCGACAGGCGCGTCCGGTCAGTGCGCGTCTGGCTGTTTCGAAAGGTAACGGTTGGATTTGTCTGAGGGGTCTATAAATACAACCCCTCCACCTCTTTTAGAGGTCTCTTGCTCATTTGTTTAGCTGAGAAGCACCTTTGAAGTGCAAGGGAGTGCAAGAGCCATAGTGAGGATTGAGATTTGCGAATCAAAGTTTGAGAATCCTCTCTAGTGACAAGAGTCTAGCAAGTGTGCATCCATCTTCTCATTAGACTTGTTGTGGTCAAGTGAGAGTTCTAGCTTGTTACTCTTGGTGATCGCCATCACCTAGACGGTTTGGTGGTGATTGGGAGTTCGGTGATCATCCGACGAGATTGTGGGTGACCCAACTCAAGTTGTGAGCGGTTTTGGGTGATTCGCCGCGACGGAGTGTCGAAGAATCAACCCGTAGAGAGCACTTGATCCTTGCGCGGATCAAGGGGGAGCTACACCCTTACGCGGGTGCTCCAACGAGGACTAGTGGGGAGTGGCGACTCTCCGATACCTCGGCAAAACATCGCTGTGTTCCTATCCCTTACTTTCAAGCATTTACTTTCTTGCATTACTTTCATTGCTTGATTACTTTCCTAGAATTGCCTTGCTAGTCTAGGATTGGAACTTAGGGTGCATAACTTTTATCGGTAGAAACACAAGGAACACAAGTAGGCACTAGGGGTGAAGTTTGGCTTGTAGGATTTAATTCTTGTAATTAATTTTTAGAAAAACCCAATTCACCCCCTTCTTGGGCATCTTGATCCTTTCAGTGACAAGAAGTAAGACTATTGCACAATTCAAGCAACAACACCAACACCATGGCAACGCAAGGGAACCCTCTACATAAGACAGGTAGGGTGACAAGAAGTAATACTATTGTGCAATTCAAGCAACAACACCAACACCATGGCAATGCAAGGGCATTAAAAAGAGCAAGCTTGGGGGAGGAGCCCCTCCCCCACTAACCATGGCAACGCAAGGGCGTTGAAAAGAACAAGCTTGGGGAGGAGCCCCTCTCCCACTAAGGTAAGTGTTCTTATCCCTTCACTTTTGATTTATTGCATCTAAAAACTCTAAATAAAAAGGACCAAAAAGACCTCCTTTTCATATGCTTCATGAATACATCATTCTTCCCGTCTTGGAGGTGATTGGAAGTGATGAATAGTTGCTCTATTTATGTTTCTTTAGTGCCTAGTTTACATCTTGATATTCTTCTAAGTTTGGACTCTTTGGCTCATATGAAACCATCATGAATCTTAAACTTTGTGGGGTTGAAATGTCGTAACTAAGTCCAAGTTGTTGTGAGATACGAGATAGCAAGATATGAGATGTTATAATCTTGTTCCAAATGAGTATGATTATCGAAGTGTTCTTTTGAAAAAATAATGAAAACCTTAATGTTTCTCGATGGTGATAAATTCCTACCAATGCCATATATGATCTTCCATGATATAAGTTTTCTACATAAGCTACTTGCTTTGTGTTTTGTCAAGTCTTGTTGACCCTTCTTGAGAGACTTGTCATGCTCCCAAGATCAAGATCACGTACACACCACATATGTGCTGCTTCTACACTAGAAGTACACAAAAAAACATGCCTTTCATTTCCACAAAATAAACACTCCACGCTCTAAAGTTGTGATCTCTCTCCAAATATGTTTCTAGTATAAGAGACAAAAGGCTATACAAAAGTATGAGAAAAGAAAAGAAAAAATGGACAGATAAAGGTCCAAGTGTTGAAAAAATTGTGAGCATATGAAGGCTCATGAATAGAAAAAAGAGTAATGATAGCCATGTCTGAAAGTAATAAGATAGAGAGAGATCATATCAAATAAAGGAGTATTTTTTCATATACCATGTTCCACACACTTGCACATCTTGATCTATGAGTATGACACTTCTCTCCTTAGATCCAAGTTTTGACCTTACAATATATGCAAGATAAGTATGCTACATCTTTTTATCCTACTCAAAGCTCCACATATGCCATTAGAAGTAGGATCAGAAGGCAACATGAAAATATGCCTTGGTGAGGAAACATATACCATATGAGTGACATGAGAGTAACATATGAGGAACTTAAGTTTTCTTTTGAAAAAATGTTACAAAACCACTGGTATGAAACTTATGAGGAATAAGAAAACTAGTA
Source organism: Saccharum hybrid cultivar R570 (assembly GCA_038087645.1). Taxonomy (NCBI): domain Eukaryota; kingdom Viridiplantae; phylum Streptophyta; class Magnoliopsida; order Poales; family Poaceae; genus Saccharum; species Saccharum hybrid cultivar. Next base: position 1,282,038 of record JAQSUU010000620.1, read on the forward strand.
CTCAAGTCAAGTTGTTTTGTCTTTCACCCACCCATGACAAAGGAAAAAGCCATATGCCCCATGAAAGACTAAGGTAATATGGGTGAGTTTTCAACATTGCTAAATTTTCAATCAAGAAAGAGTATGTTTGTTGTACACATGGTACTTTTGAAATGTAAACATAGTAGCAACTCCTGATCCACCGAGACTAAGAATAATTTTTTTTTTGCTCGAGACTAGCAAAGGTTAAGCTTGGAGGATCTTGTTGATGGTGAAAATGTCATCTATATACTCTTATAAAGCTAAACCCCACTAGATGATTTTTCTCTTCATGCAAGGTGTCCACATCATTTTCCACTAAGTGACCCCACTAGATGTTTTATCTCTTCATGCAAGGTGTCTACATCATTCCCCACTAAGTATGTGTCATCTCTTATTAATTACAAAACAATGTCCATGTCATCTCTATCATGTGTAATACTTTAAATCTTTAACTTTAATATAAAATACAAGTCATCTACATACGCTATTTGTTTCATCATCTATTCCTCTATAATGTAATCAAATATTATATTGAATTTTCTTCTACTAGCGTATCAATTTTTTAACAGATCTGATACAATAAAATAACATGCAGGTCAAATTCATATATATTTACACAGTATACAGAATACTATATAGTAATGCTATGTATATAACAGATTTATTTTTAGGAATATCCCGCATCAACGCGCGGGGTATACTTCTAGTAATTTCACATACTCAACACCGTCAATAGCCTCAGAATAAAAGGAAGATAAGCATATCATGAGTATATTTTATTTAAATAACAAAGTTCCACGTGTACATGGAGTATTTCTATGTGACTACGTAGGAGGTGAAATGAAGCAAAGTGTGGACGGGGGGCCACACCCTAGGGTCGAGCGACCCTAGGTGGGGTCGGTCAACCCCAAATTGGGCCCACAAGCTTGGTGGCAATCCTCCAAACACATTTTGGGACACTCCCAACCATAGGATGCAAGTTGTGTTTCTTGTGTATGGTGTTGATGCTTTGCACAAGGATTGGATGGTCCATATGATCAAGAATTTGCACCACCAAGTGAACCAACACCACACAAATAAGTCAAGGACGGGCGGACCATGCATCCCACCAGAGGGGAGGACCCACAGGCCAATGGAGGGGCTTGACCGGTCGGTCGACCACCCAAATATGGCCACCGCCTTCTTGCATGGAAGCATGCAAAGAAGCACACCTCCCTTCATCTCTCACCAGTGGCTTCATGTCGGTTTGATCCAAGGACTCCTCTTCATTTCACATGGATCCATGGGCCCGTATTTGAAGACTATAAATAGAAGGGTCCCCCCCTCACTCACAAATGCCACATAAGAAGCTCTCCATCTCTCTCAAAATGTAGTACTAGTAAGTAGAGTTAGTATAGTGGGAGTTAGGGTCTCCAACTCTAGTCTTCAAGGAGGTCTGGTATGGTTCTTGTATTCCTTTCTCTTTTTGTAAGACTTGAGTTTATATACAGTTATTGTCTCTACTTTGCCTTAGAGGTTTACTTTATTGAAACATGACTAGTTGTATTGTACTGGTTGCTAGCATAATCATAGTTGTATGATAGTAAGATAATGGTACTATACCTTTGCACTGGTTCACCACCCTTAACTCGGTGCTCTAATCAATGTCACCAGAATTCATATTAGAGTAGTAAGATATAGTGTAGACATGGTGTCCAGACTACCTATGCTTGTGGCTTGCCCCACGGTTTGTATGTGGTAGTCAGCAGGCGGTGACAACCCTGTCTAATCTCTGTGTTCCACCACGTTCAGACAACTTCTTAAAACGTAAGTCTTCTTGTGCTTGGTAGCTTAACATCCTTCTCATCCATTTCCGTTGCTAAGTGGCCTAGTGACCCGAAGTGCAATTGTGTATGAACATTTGATATTGCTTGATGTAACTTGTCTTGCTAAGCTAGAACCATGCAAGTAGAGATAGATCTTTGGAAACCTTATGCTCGCTCGCTAGACTACTCATTTATCATTAGAACTTCTCCCATGTGTGTCATTGTTCATATCATATATATCCCTTACCCTCACTCTAGTTTAGTTGGTATATTAGTTAGTGGATCCACCATAGTTAGCTATCATGTTCTTTAACCATTGCTTCCCTAGGGATAAATACGATACCCTGGAATACTCCTGAGTGAAATGCTACAGCGGTAGTCTGTGCGCTAGTGGAATATTCTACATGAGCATAAGAAATACCAACATATTCCACTCCCCATCATCCCATAACTCCCACATAATAGCATCATGTTTCAGACAAATCTTAAAATACAACTGGACTGGATTTTGAGAGGAATAACACATATCCATGAGTCATGCCAAAATGTTACTCTGTCTCCCTTCCTCACATGGTATTCTACACCCCACTGGAATAAATGTTTTAAAACAAATCTTAAAATACACCTGGACTGGATTTTGAGAGGAATAACACATATCCATGAGTTTCTTATTTAAGTTACTCATTTATTTTATTTGTTCTATATATTTATCATTTGTTAATCATGTTTTCATGTGTATTTTTCTTCTTTGTTTTTTACTCTAATTAATTGCTTTAGTCATTTTACTTTTTACCTTTTATTTTCTATATATGTGATGTTCACATAATATACATTTAATTTTATATGTTGTGTTCTATCATGTTCAGGTGGTATACATATGATGTTCTATGATATTCTTTATGTTGTTCACGTAGTACACATGTGATGTTGTATGCTGTTCTTTTATTATGTTCACTTAATATACTTGTGATATTCTATAATGTATTTATTGATGTTTTAACGTAATAAAATTTTCTATTTGATACTGAAAAAAGTTGTGATATCCTATTTGCACCTAAACTCAAAATCTTTCTCATGTGTCCACGCTCTCAATTTTTCTTTCCTACATTTCTATCATCTCCGTTAGTGTTCACCATGAGATGCCTGTGCAAAGAACAAAATACCCTCGACAAACTACACAGAGAGAGGCAGAATCGATTTGTTTATCTGTCCCAAACCCTATCGGACATGGAGGAGGCGAGGGCGCGGCCGCCCAGTGCGGGGCTGTAGTCGCTCGACGCGGCGTCGCAGGCTCTCGGCGCGGGGCCGCAGGCTCCCGGTGTGGAGCCGCAGGCGTCTGGTGCGGGGTCACAGCCGCTCGACGCGGTGTCGCAGGCTCCTAGTGCGGGGGCCACAGGCTCCTGGCACGGGGCCGCAGCCACCCAACGCGGGTCCGCAAGCGCCCAGTGCGGGGCTGCATCCTCCCAATCTCCCAGCCTCGGGCCGAGGCCGCACGACGCGGAGGCTTGGACGGTCAGGTCGGGACCGTAGCCGCACGTCGTGGGATCTCTAATATATATATATATATATATATATATATATATATATATATATATTTATATTTAATGATGTCCACTTAGTATATATGTAATGTTCTACAGTATATTTTAGGATGTTTGAAAAGTACACATGTGATGTTCTTTTAATTCTTTCTCTACTACGTGTTTTTCCTTATGCTTTGCTTTAGATTTTAATATTTTTATTTATGTTATGTATGCATTTATTTACTATTTCTATATATTTTATATTTTTGTTATTATATTTTTATTTTTTGTATATTATAATACAAATTACATGAACCTATAACTAGAATATGTTCTTATAAATCGAGAACATTTTTCTTATAAATACGGAACATTGTTCTCTGAATCTAGAACATTGTCTCTGCTCAATAAATAAAAATATTCTATCATCATAAGATAAATGTTCGTTAATAAATTTTATCTAAATATATCCATGTAAAATCTTGTTTTGAAGCATTTATTGCAAGAAACCCGTAATCGGAATTTAATTTAGATGCTTGGTTTAACAACAATAGCACTTTTATAAGTTTTGAAAAACATGGGATGTGCAGGTATGTATAGAAGAAACGATCCACCTCCTCTGGTCCAACATCAGAATTCGGCCCATTTGCGATAAAAACACGGACAGCCTCCGAGCATTCGGTCTGAGTAATTAATTTGCGGGCGGCTTGCTTCTTCCGAACCATAGCAGATTAGCAGCCCCCCTTTTTGTCTCGTGTTGGGGACGGAAGCATTCGCTGAAAACCCTCGCCGCCGTTCCCTTCTTCCTCAGCTTCTCTGCGCAACGCCACCAATGTCAGCCGCACCAGAGAGGCCAAGCACGAGAACAGCGTCGATGTGTGCCGCAGCAGAGTCCGCGCGGGTCACGCACTCGTTCACGGTCGTTGGCAGCAGCGTGCACAAGGGCTTCGGCGTCGGGATGTTCGTCCGCTCTGCCACCTTCTCCGCCGGCGGCCACAACTGGTCCATCAGATACTATCCCAACGGAAACATCGACGAGCACAAGGACTACGCCGCCGTCTTCCTCGAGCTCATGAGCCAAAATACTGAGGCGACTGTGCTCTTTGACTTCAGGCTGGTTAACCAGGCCACTGGGCTTTCATCCTCCTTTTTCTCAACTAAGATGGTATTCAACCATGAAATCTCAAACTGGGGCGCCCAAAAGTTCATCATGAAGAGCGATCTGGAAGCATTAGGATACCTAAAGGACGAGTGCCTCGAGATCGAGTGCGACCTCGCTGTAGTCAAGGTGGGCGAGATTGATGTGCCACCACCGAATCTGCAAGATGATCTTCAAAAGCTTCTGGAGTCGGAGGAAGGGGTAGATGTGACATTCAGGGTTAAAGAAGAGGCGTTCCGAGCCCACAGAATTGTGCTTGCGATGAGATCGCCCGTTTTCAAGGCTGAGCTCTATGGACCGATGAGGAACAACAACAAGGGGAGCATAGTAGTTGAAGATATAGAGCCTCCTGCTTTCAAGGCCTTGCTGCACTTCATTTACACTGATTCTTTGCCCATCATGAATGATCTTGATGCAACTGACCATCAAGAGATGTCCAAGCATTTACTTGTCGCTGCTGATAGGTACGGCTTGGAAAGGATGAAGTTGATGTGCGAGAACATTCTTTGCCAGAAGCTTGCCATTGATAGTGTCGCAACCACTTTAATTCTAGCTGATCAGTATCACTGCAGCAAGCTTAAAGATGCTTGCTTTCGATTCATCAATTCTTCAAACAGAATGGATGAGGTGGTCGCAAGTCAAGGGTATAAGGACCTCAAAAGAGAATGCCCTGCTCTCACTATAGAGATTTTGGAGGAAGCAGCCAAATCTCGCAAGATTTAGTTTTCTTTGGTTGTCCAATTAGGTCACCGTTTGAACCATCCTTCTGAATTGTTAGCTTTGTTTTAAGGGATATTAGGGGCTAAGGATATTACATTTTTGCAAAACGTGTCTTTTGTTAGTGGTGATGGCTGACTGCCACACCATATATGGATCGATGGTATCTAATTAATGTTATGACGTTTTTATCTACAAGCTAAGCAATATTTTTCTGTTTCAATCATTTTCCTTCTGTGGTCTTCTATCATTTACAAGTAATTGGCAAGTCTAATATCAATGAATAATGAGGTGATAGAACATTAGCTGGTAACCACATTGCTGCAAAAATATTTTTATTACATCACTAAAATCTGAATCTGACGTTTTGATATGAGTATAGGATTCATTAGCGTATGTTAGCTATTTTTCTCTCACTCTAGATATGGGGTGATTTTGCTCAAGGTTCTTCATGGATGTGGCAGCCTTGAATTTACTTCCAGACAGAGCGAGTTTTAAAACGACTTCGTATATAGTTTAGCTGATCCAAGATTAATGTTAAGATCAATAATTTAGTTATGAGTAACTGTCGATGTGAATTCTCTCTGATGAAAATCGTGTGCTTAGAATATCTAATATACGAGCATTTTGTTTTATTGTTGTCGTGATGGCTATCCAACTGGGCTAGTTAATTCCTTGTTAATTGCAGCAGTAATGGTATAGAATAGTTGATAGATTGAGATACTATTTTTCTTTCAAGTTATTTGTTAGCCGTAGGATGTGAACTATATACGCACAAAGACATCATCAGTCAGAGATTTGGACAATGAGCTGACTTATTGTGATCACTGAAATAATGGTGGTGAGGTTTGATTCTTTTGTTGAAATAAATGTCTCTTCTTCAGTCGATTAGCCTTGACCTGTATGTCCATAATGTTTCCAGTTTTCCATAGTTTTTTTGCCTTTTTATTTCTCAAAAAGTAGTTAGTCAATTAAACATGGATGCACAATGACATCATGATTCATGACAAGTCCAATTTGTATGTAGCATTAGAAAATGATGAACTAATGTCGAGTAACATCGTCAATTTGTCTATTATTTTGATGTTGCCATTATGGTTATATCTATTTCCAAATGAGGACAATTTTTTTCGCAGATATCAAGATTTTGTCTTTTTGCTCAAATATGAATATATACTTCATTTTTTTTGTGTCAGATATCTTCTTTGTATGCATGGAGGCAAGTAGAACTTGTATTAACAAGACAGTTCTTAGAATACATGAACCTCTGAAACCAAACCAGTTTTTCCATCCATCTCATCCAGTCTGCTTGATTTTTGTATTTATTAGTTTCATTATCTCATTTACAAATTTAACCTCCCATAAGATTTTAGATTAGTAAAATAAATTAGCTTCATCGGTAAGTCGTAAGCCAAAGGTTCAGCCGAAACAGTAAATTTCAGAACAAAGCTCTGTAGTTGTTTGGACAGAGCAAACTGAAATTCAGTCCGCTCCAAACTCAGCTGAATACTGTTCTGAATACCCAGCTCAATAATGTCTTATCCAAACAAACCGGATGATAAACACTCAGCGGAATGCTTAGAATATTGTTGTACGCAATTATTAGATAGCATCCATGGTTGGCTCAAGATTCAGAGTTTGAACCCTATGAAGACTACCTGCAAACTATTGCACTGCTAAACACACGTGGCGCTGATAATTCAGAATGCGAGCTGAAATTAAGCACCCACAGTAAACTCATGTGTTCCAGACTGACTAGAAGATGAGCACACGTGCCAATGGTTTTAAAGATGGTGATGGGTCATTTGTGATGGAAACAAACTGGTGGAGGCAGGTGATGGAAACAAGCATTGGTGATGCGTCTACAAGGTGAGCTGATTGGCATCTTCAGGTCGGAGGCCTTATTACGGTCCAGACCAGATGTATTCTTACTGTCTGGTACTTGTTGATGCCAACCTCACACAGTTCATCCTGCCCTTCCAAGTGCTTCCAAGATGATAAATGGCACTGAGTTTGTTAACCGTGGTATGTCATCCCACCTCGATTGCTTATGATACTCTATGTGACGACTCTCGTGTCTCTATATCTCCCTGCAGAACGGCAAGCTACACGGGAACCGTGCCCTTCACAATCGCACCATAAATAAATTGCACGCACTTGAACTTTCTTAGTCATGCATCCATTTGAACGCTCTGAATTCCACCCAGCTTCTCCTTGTTTGATTTTCTTCTGGATGAGTCTGCCGTTCCCGTGCTGTGCCACCAACTATGGGATCGACACGCAGCTCTGCAACTTGTCACCTTCTCCGACTGCCTCCGACATCGTCGTCGAGCACCAACACAAGTCCACACATGCTCCATCGAGCAACCACTTTCCCTCGCCGTACTGCTCAGCGTTGCCGGTCGAGCAGCCGCCCACGGATAACGTACTACGGCGTCGTGTTCAGCTCTACCAGTCAGGTAGAGATCCGAGCAGGCCACCACAGTCTTCCATATATAGCAGACCAGAGCGGCTAAGTAAGCAGGCGGGCCAGGCCGGGGGGGTATCCCCACCTGAATTTGTAAGCAGTTTTGTTACAGCTTACAAAAACATCATTTTAACAGCCTGATCGATTTTTAGCTTGCTTATTACATGGCTGCCGAAAAAAACACCACACCATACTTCTACAGTTGGCCTATGTCGAACTGGAAATCTCAGCTTCCACAAAGCGGCATCAGAAATACAAGCCATGAGGGTCTGACGAAGGTTTGCTCTCATTTCTGAAGACTGCTCCGTTTCACCGCTTCCAAGGTGCTGAACTGAGCAAGTGGAACAGAAGCAGGTCTAGAAATGTTGTGATGTTGTGAGAGAAGGTTGTTGCGTCTGGGGGCAGGGCTATGCCGATCTTAGCCCAAAACTCCTTGGCAAAAGCACAGCCTGCAAAAATGTGGTCCACCGTCTCTCATCGGGCTATCAACAATCTTCCTTTTCATTAGGTTCACCCGGGCACTGAATGCGTCCCTGCGAGAGCAGCCACACGGAGAACTGAACCCTCTTTGGCGAATGACTGCCCCAGATGAAGGTCGCAGCTGGCAGTGAGTTGCCGTCCCTGGACTTGAGCATGCCCGCGGCCTGGGATCAGTCCCCGCGTCCTCAACAGCTGCTCCATTCCATTCTTCCCTCCCAACACAGCACACAATAGACTGATGAACCACAATCACTTCCACCCCGGCCCTTTGGTGTAACGATTAAAACATACGTACTATTTCACTAAATGAAGCTGAAAATGAAGAAGGAACCGTGACCTCAAGCGCCACATCAGTCAGCAAGACATGGTAGCAATTCAGTTTCAATAACAAAGGTAAAATGGCGGTGCGAAGATAGCTAACTTAATCTGCTGATATAACCAAGGGAAATGCAGCTGCAAATTGAGCACTACTCCTTGGTACTAATGGAGTATAACAAACACATCAGAGGCACGTGCCACTGGTCACCCAGTGTCAAAAATACTTTACGTCCAGTAATAAGCTCCATATCAGTTACCAGACAATGATAATGGAGCCGCACAGGCAAATGATACTGCTTCTGTCAATTTTGGGAACTTTTACATCACCACTCAGGAAATCCATAAACAGTTGAACCAATCTGACTTCAGTTGGGACGATGCAGTTTCAAACATGTTACTCTTTGTAATGGGAATAAATGAATGCTGCCTTCATCTTTTGACATAGTAGGAGAGATCATCTGTCATGAAAGAAGAGCAAGACCTGAATGACAAGCTGACCCCTGTACCACGGTGCAAGGTGCTGCATTACACAATGGACCATATAAAAAGTTCAAAAGTGCTTCTAAACCAGGTGGTATGCATGGATCCCATCATATGAACTATGAACACCCAACAAAACAAAATTGGATCATTTGCAGACTCCTAATTTCCATGATTTGCAGAAACTTGGCCCTCCTTAGCTGATAACTTGAAGCTTAACCATGAACCTCATGGCTCACAATAGTCACAGAAAATGATGAACAAAATTAAGAAAGATTCCATCTAAAATGACCCAATAAAATTTCGAGTAAAGAAAAAACATTAAAAAAATGTTGCAGCTGCCCGCAGGACCTTGAATAATCCACTTACTGACAACACCCAACCAAGATATATCAAAAGGCCTACAGACAAACTGATATTATATGGTAACAAATAATATCACGCTAAGTCAATATCACAACTAAATAAAAAAATAACTCATAAGAAACAAAAGAGTGCAATGTTTTGAATGTAATAAAACATAGATTCCTCTGAGTGGAACAAGAAACAATCTAATAGATTAGCAGCTTTTTTCAAAACAAAAGGGTGAAAAAGGAATACAAAGACAAGGTATTAGAATTATTTGCAGCCTAGCTCTACCTAGAGTTGCTATACAAAATATAAGCGGGAAATGGAAGATTAGCAAGGTAGGAAACCTAAAATTCTAAAAAGAAATAAAAGATTAAGCATTACCAAATCAATGAAATTAGTAATAAATACACAAGGCTCTTGGTGTTGAAGACAAAAAAAAAGAGCAGATAGATTCTATGAAATGGCAGGCGCAGAGTTCAATTCTGTGTCATAACGCACATCATTGCTACATGCTACAGGCAAAACTGAGATGGTGGAGGGATATTCAGCTACTCTACATGGCCATGCACTCTGCACCCACAGCTGTTGGGCCAACAACAATGCACTGCAAACAAAACAGGCACGAAGCACAGGGAGGAGCACGATAGAAAAATTTATTGCTTAAGAGTTTGTTGTACACAATGCCTAGCTTATATAGGATGGATTACATGCTACTGCCTCAAACATCTGCCAAAAGGATCTCCTAACAAACCAACTCGTATACGACATCTATTATTGTTGGAGTATAGGCCCATTATGAGGCCCATGTATGCTACCCTATTTAGCTACCCTTCTAGGGTTAGCCCAAATCAATTCAGTCTATTCAGTCTAGCATGGTATCAAGCTAGGTTTTTCTTCCTCCCCTTCCCCAGCCGCCGCCCCTCTGGCAGCCGCCGCCACCTCCATGGCCGGTGGCCGGCCTCCTCTTCCCTCCTTTTCCGCCCCTGCTGCTGCTCCAGCAGCCGCACCCGCTGCCTCCTCCGCGCCCGCCTCCCTTTCCCCAGCCGCCGCCCCTCTGGCAGGTGCCGCCGCCGCCACCTCCATGGCCGGTGGCCGGCCTCCTCTTCCCTCCTTTTCCGCCCCTCCTGCTCCCGCAGCCGCACCTACTGCCTCCCCCTCCGTGCCCGCTGCCTCCTCCTCCGCGGCGTGCCTGGCTGCCCACGGCCCCGCACCCGCCGCCCTCTGCCAGCCGCCGCCGCCATCTCCCTCAGCCGCCGCCTCCCCTCCCGCGGCGTGCCCGCCATGGCCGCAACAGCACCAGCGCGCGGCCGCCGCCGCTGGTCCGGTCGCCGCCCTTGCTCCCACGTGCGCGCCTCCCCTGCCCGCCGCACGTGATGCGCGCCCCTCCCCTGCCCCTACTGCCCCTGCTGCCCCACTCCATGCTGCTGCGCGCCACTCACTCCTCTCCCTTCCACCCCCTCACCACTCCAACTGGCCGCAGCTGGCAGCCGCCGCCTCCATGCGCCCCCGCGAGATCCCATGCGATGCAGGCAGGCAGGCCGCACCAAGCATGGGGGACATACAGGTGTTGCCCGCGGTGCCGCTCCGCACACGCAAGTTCATGACAGCCGCCACCTACCACCATGGGTCCCGGCGCTGTTCCTTCCCCACGCCGGCGGTGTCGGCCGCCTCTTCCTGCCACGGCACGCCAACAGTGAGTCTGTTGGGCGACGTGCACGCGGTCCAAAGGCGAATCCCTAACTCCCTCGCGACCACCGCTGCCCCCAGCGCTCCCAACACAGCCGCCGCTATGGCCGCGAGCGCGGGGGCCGGGGTGAGCGCTGACGGCCTAGGCGATCCGGCCGTCGACGATGGCGTCCACGTTTTCCCTGCACCACCTCAGCCGTCGCCGACCCTTATCTACCCCGTTCGTGCCGCCCCGTGGACTACACCTCCCGATACCTCACCCGGTCTTGTCACTTGGGACCCGGCGACTTTGGCCTACTCCTTCAGCACCACCACCAGTCCTCCGCCCTCCATTCCTCCTGTCGCAGGTCTGCGATCCGCCGGTCCTCATTGGATTGCTGACTCGGGGGCCACTTTCCACACCATGCCCGATGCGAGTCTACTTTCTTCTCTCCGTCCTCCCCACCCTTCCTGTCCCTCTTCCATCATGGTCGCCAATGGCACTTGCATTCCTGTCTCCTCCGTGGGCACTGCTAGTTCCCACGGCTCCTTTCATATCCCTGATATTCTTGTGGCTCCTGGTATGGTTCACAACCTTCTCTCTATTCGCCGGTTCACAGCCGACAACTCTTGTTCGGTTGAGTTTGACCCCTCTGGCCTAACTGTCAGGGATTTGGCCTCCCGGTGTCCTCGACTCCGCTGTGACAGCTCTGGGCCTCTCTACACCCTTCGGTTTCCACCGTCTGATTCACCTTCTTCGCCTTCCTCGGCCGCTTTCGCCGTCACTCCCTCATCCACCATTTGGCACCGTCGCCTCGGCCATCCTGGCCGGATGCCCTGATGCAGCTCAGTCGTAGTTCCGACATTCGGTGCCCTCGGGCTCACGATGGGCACTTGTGTCATGCGTGTCAGCTGGGTCGTCACGTTCGCCTTCCCTTTCAGTCCTCTTCCTCACATGCCACTCGTGTGTTTGATCTTATTCATTGCGACTTGTGGACCTCTCCTGTTCTCAGCATGTCTGGCTATAAGTACTACCTGGTAGTGGTCGATGATTTCTCCCATTACTCCTGGACTTTTCCCCTGCGAGCTAAGTCCGAGGCGTTCCCCACTCTCAGCCACTTCTTTGCTTGGGTATCCACTCAGTTCGGCCTCACCATCAAGGCTCTCCAGTGCGACAATGGTCGTGAGTTCGATAACACAACCTCACGTACCTTCTTCCTTTCTCACGGTGTCCACCTCCGCATGTCTTGTCCGTACACCTCCTCTCAAAACGGCAAGGCAGAGCGCATGATCCGCACAACCAATGACACCATGCGCACCCTTCTACTCCAGGCATCCCTACCCGCTCGCTTCTGGGCTGAGTGTCTGCACACCTCCACCTATCTCCTTAACCGTCTTTCTTCTACTGCCTGCCCAGCTCCCACGCCTCACCACGCTCTCTTTGGCACTCCTCCTCGGTACGACCACCTTCGAGTCTTCGGGTGTGCGTGTTACCCTAACACCGCCGCCACCGCTCACCATAAGCTGGCTCCCCGGTCCACCCTTTGTGTCTTTCTCGGATACTCTCCGGATCACAAGGGTTACCGATGCTTTGACCTTACATCTCGCCGTGTCCTCATCTCTCGTCATGTCGTGTTTGATGAATCGACATTCCCTTACTCCACCACACCTACATCCACGCCTCCTGCTGACCCTGCGGAGGCTTCCTTCTTTCCCGCTGACCCGATGATTCTGCCACCCTTCTCCCACTACCCTGCTGGAACTGCTCCAGCGCGCTCTCCGGGTAGTTCCACCTCGCCCCTGCCGGCCTCGCACCAGGACCTTCCTCCGGTTCCTGACACGGCCGAGGCAGCCCCGGAGCTTACACCATCGCTCCCTGTGGCTTCGCTGCCTCCCGTTGTGCCCGATGCTGCAGTTCCGATCGCGGGACCGAGCGCACCGACCCCACCTCCTCCCGGGCGCTTCGGCATCGTCTACCAGCGACGACACTTGCCCCCAGCGCCGTCATTACCAGTGCGTGCTCCACCGGCCCCGCCGCGCTCCCACGCCGACCCACCGGTGTACCACCTGCCTATTCTTCACCGGGACCCTCGTCACACTCACCCGATGGTGACGAGACAGGCGTCTCGCCCGCAGGTCCTCACTGTCGATGCCTGCGAGACGGGGATCTCTCCGGTACCCTCTTCCGTCTGTGCTACCTTGGCGGATCCTCAATGGCGCCGCGCAATGGAAGAGGAGTACGCAGCCCTACTCGCCAACCAGACGTGGAACCTAGTGCCCCGCCCACCAGGCTCCAACATTGTCACTGGCAAGTGGATCTGGACGCACAAGAGGCGTGCTGATGGTTCCTTGGAGCGCTACAAGGCTCGCTGGGTCCTTCGGAGTTTCACTCAGCGACCCGGCATTGACTATGCTGAGACCTTCAGTCCTGTGGTGAAGCCAGCTACAGTCTGCACCGTCCTATCACTGGCTCTCGAGCGCTCCTGGCCTATGCATCAGCTGGATGTCAAAAATGCCTTCCTCCATGGCACTCTGACTGGGACGGTCTACTGCAGTCAGCCGGCCGGTTTCATGGATTCTTCTCGTCCTGACTTGGTCTGCCGGCTCAACAAATCTCTTTACGGGCTCAAGCAGGCACCCTGGGCTTGGTACTCTCGGTTCGCTACCTTCCTGCAGACTCTTGGGTTCACGGAGGCAAAGTCTGACACTTCCCTGTTCATATACCACTATGGGGGTGACACTGCTTACCTGCTCCTCTATGTAGATGACATTGTGCTCACCGCCTCCAGCGAGTCGCTACTCCACCTCATCATTGCTTCTCTCCAGAAGGAATTTGCTATGAAGGATCTTGGGGTGCTCCACCACTTCCTCGGCGTCACTGTTGAGCCCCGACCTTCAGGCCTGTTCCTCCACCAGCGGCAGTTCACCTGTGACATTCTCGACCGCGCAGGGATGACGGACTGCAAGCCCTGCTCTACCCCGGTTGACACCCAGGGGAAACTGTCAGAGGCTGGGGGTCCGATGCTTGGGCCAGCGGACGCTACCACCTACCGGAGTCTTGCTGGTGCGCTCCAGTACCTCACCTTCACACGACCGGACATTACTTATGCCGTTCAGCAGCTCTGCCTCTACATGCATGCTCCGCGGGGGCCCCACCTGGCTGCTATGAAGCGCCTTCTCCGGTACCTCCGTGCCACTCTCGGCTACGGGTTGCTCCTCTGCCGGTCCTCCACTGCCGAGCTGGTTGTCTACACCGACGCTGACTGGGCGGGCTGCCCGGACACCCGCAGGTCCACCTCCGGCTACGCTGTCTTCCTTGGCGGCAACCTTGTCTCTTGGTCGTCCAAGCGCCAGCCGGTGGTCTCACGCTCCAGTGCCGAGGCGGAGTACCGCGCCGTTGCCAACGGCGTGGCCGAGGCCGCCTGGCTCCGCCAGCTCCTGGCTGAGCTTCACCGCCCTCTCACCAGGAGCACGCTCGTCTACTGCGACAACGTCAGCGCAGTATACCTCTCCACCAACCCCGTCCAGCACCAGCGTACCAAGCATGTGGAGATCGATCTACACTTCGTCCGCAACCGTGTGGCCATCGACGACGTCCGTGTCCTTCACGTCCCGACCACCTCACAGTTTGCGGACATCTTCACCAAAGGCCTCCCTTCCTCAACCTTCTCCGAGTTTCGCTCCAGCCTCAACGTCTCCAGTGGCTAGTTGTGGCTGCGGGGGGGGTCCTGTGTGTGTTGTGCACTTCTTGTTTTCTTTCTTGCCCAGTCTTAGACTCTGCTGCGCCGGTAGTCCAGACTGCGGGGGGGTGTTGGAGTATAGGCCCATTATGAGGCCCATGTATGCTACCCTATTTAGCTACCCTTCTAGGGTTAGCCCAAATCAATTCAGTCTATTCAGTCTAGCAATTATCCTGAAGGGCTAACTAAGATGATGAACTCCTGGAAACTCCTGACTCAGCCACACTGTTTCTCCTTGTGGGCCTTTTGTTTGCGCCTAGAATACTTCACTCCCAAATAAGATAAACTGATGGAAGAAATTCCAACTTTCAATTAATACAGATGGTTTGAAAAGCCAAAACCAAACATGTGTCTATACTCTAGAGATGGCAATGGGTACCCGAAATCTGATGGGTTTTTACCCTATTAGGGCAAGGGCATGGGTCAACTTCTCTACCCATGGTTAATGGGTAAAAAACCAGACCCAGCGGGTTCGTGGGTGTGGGTTTGGGGATACAGTACCCAAACCCATAAACCCATGGGCTTTTTAAACCTGATCTATCATGTATTATGTCAATAATTGAGTATTTTTAAATTTTCCTGAAAGTATATAACTGTAGAGAAAAAATAAAAGGAAATAAGAATACACGGCACTACACAGTAGGATTTTTGAAAAAAATGACACACACATGAGACTTTGAGAGCACATGAGACCTGTCTAATTCTGGGCCAGCCCATTTAGCATAGTGACTTGTTGGCACTCTACAACAGTAGTGATGTTTGCCTGCTAGCTTTACTCACTGAGAGAAGAAATAGTCCCACCTCGTCTGTTCAAACAAGACCAGTACCAAGCTCTTATATATAAACACATGGACGTAGGACAATTCACAATTCACAACAAGGCAACATTGGTGGCTTTGTGCCTAAGCGTTGAATACATGTGTCGTTGTGAATTTTTTCCCGTACTGCTCTATGTACTTTGTATTAGAGAAATATAGTAATAAATATTTTTTTCCAAAAAGGCATGCTTGTTGCTAATAAAACATATAAAAGTTGGTGTGCTTGTTATCACGGTCACGAGTGACCTGTTAGGTACCCGTGACCCGAGCGGGCATGGGTTTGGGCATAGAATTAAACCCGTGATGGGTCATGGGTTTTCTGATGGGTAGATTTTTTGTTCATGGGTATGGGTTTGGGATGGCAAAACCCAGCGGGTTTGTGCCCGTTGCCATCTCTATGTGTCCAGGATGGAGCATAAGTTGTGAGTTGTCTCAAAAATAAAACCAAGTTTCTGTGGGCTGCGGATGGATCAAGTAGTGCAAACAAGTATACTTTTCAGATGTTCAAAAAAAAAGTATACTTTTCAGGATGTTTCTGAGGATGCATAAAATTTTAGTAGAACTATATAAACCAAGTAAAACATATTATTTAGTTCCAAATGATTCAAACAAACTAGAAAACAAGTTTCATAATCACAAGGCATTGCTTTTCCCAAGACCAATATTTGACAGCTAAATGTAAGCATCAATTTGAGAAATAACCATAGCATTAAAAACCTTCAGTGAAAATGTGACATTAGTTGGGTTACTTCAGAAATGAAGGGAAGCTTCCAGTCAATATATTCTGAACTAAAAGTTTCTTTTCTGGAATATGCAGGAGAGCTGCGTATCATTGCATTAAGATAGGGAAAAGAAAGGCTCAAATACCCAATACAAACTCACACCACACCATACACACCTCGGGTTACCAGACAAAAGTTCAGCTATTAATTTCTATAGCAATATATATACATACATAAAATGATAGATACTCTGAAGACATTTTCTGATGAACATACTAAATTCATGTCATTTTTAAGTAAACAATTTACATGATCATGCAGGTATTGGACACCACACAAACTTTTGATCACACATTTGAGGACATCACTTCTTTATTACCATTGTACTAAATGGACTTCTACTGTCCATGATAAAGCTGAGACAGTTTCTTTCACTCCAATTTAGAAGCAATAATCTGTTCAGGGTACCAATATTCATCTAATGTTCCAGCGCAAACAAATCTGAACAAGAAGATAAGACCATGCTCACTACAGGCAGTATAACTTTCATATTAACCAGTATTGACACAAGCAATATGCGACTGCGATGATGACTTGCACAAGATCTCAGTTAAACTTGAACTTCAATGAATCAATGGGTGCAAGGGAATTAGTATGCAATATAAGGATATCGCGTCTTGTACTCTTATTAGGAGTTTCGGAATTTACTTAAGAGTAAAAAAACGAAACACAGATTTCTCAGTATCAAATGAGTGACACTTGAGGTTAATGATGTGAACGTTTATACACTACCATTTTCATTCACTAATAATCAGCCAGGAAACCAATAGTAAGATAGGGGTGTTCAAACCAGTTTGGTGTCCTAAACTGGCTGGGGGGCACAGTAATCATGAACATGCTCAGCTTGCCAGTAATTTAATTATGAGGAAATATAAAGTGTATAAGAGTATATATGCACAAACTCAATCTTGTGTATTGGATCTAATCTGAGTGGCCCAAAAGTGAGAAGTGGGAACTCCCCCATACCTCTTATCACTTTTAATTTGACTAACTAATTACCTCTTATCACTTTTAAGTTCTAATTTGACTAAATCTAATTGGGCATAAGTCAACCCAATTATGAGGGAACTCCAACGCTTCACTTGGGGCCAATCAGTTAGATCCAACACCCAAGATTGCACTTGAGCATATGTTGACCAATACTCTTGTCAGTTGTCACTTTCTCTCTTTGGTTATTTGCAGAAATATCAATGTGCCATACATACAGCTGAGTATATTAATCATTGCCAAGACTGTTAACTTGCATACTTGCATCAGTAGGGATTTCTTTCTTTCCAGAGAAAGCTCTACAGTGGATTTTATATGAAACTGAAATTGAAACTTGATCCTAATTGCTAAACAGGTATTTCCTCGTAATACAAGTCACTCTAGGATTCCTATTTTCAACTTTGAACATTACAATAAGAACACCTAGATAGATTGAAAATGTAAGATTGATGCTGGTACACTTATATCATAAAAAATAGTTTCAAGACATGATTTTAGCTACATATTTTTCATAGAAATTGGCAATAAAAATTCCACCTTGTAGAGCATGCCAATGTCCCTAATCAACTTACATTAGCAATCAGAGGGAAGTGAGGGAGTAACCTATTAGTGCAATCTTCCTAACTTTAACTTGATGAACAGGGATATCATACAATAAAAACAGAGAATGCAACCGTTTCAATCTTTTCGTAATAAAAATCGATCAGTTGCCCTGCATGATATCATCTAATACTAGCTAATTACAGTGCCATTCTCTTTTGAACAGAGGCAATAACATCTCTAAGTAATGCATGCTAAGAAAAAAGAGAAGCAATAAAATAGCAATCAAATAGAGCAGTACATTGTTTCTTCGTATGAATGATAACCTTGATGATGTATAAAGTAGCTTTCATGAGTAATCACAAATGACATATCAAGAAACAGACAACCCAAAAACGTGATAGAATTTCAGCCTCACAGAAAGAAACACACTTTGCTACATACAATAGGATTTTCACACCCTGCTGTAGAAACAAACAAACATAAAAACAGGTGAAGAAGCACCTACAGTACAAGAAGGTACCTATCAGATGCACAGGTAAATCCCACTGGAGAAGGTATGGCCAACTTCATTAAATTGGGCAATTCCATCAGTGGCTGGGCGTAGTTTAATGCCAGACAATGTGAATGGACCTTGGTAAGCAAATTTCACCATCCCAATAACCTCTAGTTCACCATCTTTGGAGTCTTGGTCAACAGGCATCCGTGCCCTGAGCCTCCCGGCTGGACCTTTCAGGGGAATTTCTGAAATATGCCATCTAAGCTCCCTCTCTGCCCGGTTTAGCACAGCCTTGGGTGAAACATTGAGCAGAGTGGGATCCACAGGAAGCTTAACAATGAATGTAACATTGCTCAGAGGCTGGGGTAGCATTGGATTGGATGCGTACTGTATCATCACTGAGAGTAATGTCCCACTGTGGCGCTTCACTAGGCGCATCCTCAAAGGGAGAGGCGAGTGCTTCGGTAGGAAGCTGTACTTCATGAGAGGAATGGGCTCCTCTTTCGACACAGTCCTGACATGGAACAGTCCATTCTGTAGGTTACTCAACACATTACTCTGCAATGCAGCCCTCTTCATTCCTGATGTGCCCTCAAGACGAAATGAGAACTCAGTCTCCTTGCCCGCTGCCTTATTCAGTGGCAAGGTCCGCAGGAAGATTGTACCCTTCAAGCCAACACGAACAAGAATAGACTCCTTGAATTCTGCATTGATCTCCTCAGCAATAAACAACTCAGGAGCAGTCATTTCTGTACGCTTGGTCACCAACAGATTTTCCAATGGAATACCAGCAGCTGCATTCGGTGGCTTCCCACTTGTTACTAGCAGCTCAAGACCAGTGACGGCCCTGTCCTTGTGATCCTTCTTCGTTGTTGTAACAAACTCAGAAGCATCCAGCCCACCACCAAATGGCGCATTGAGCCCTTCAAACGCCTCAGCAAGTGAAGCCTCATCATTGCCAAACTCAATGCCACCATAATCACCCTCAAACCCTTCAACTCCAATAAATGTCGGCTTAGTCGCCTCAGCTGGTGGTAAAGTCGTGACCTCCAATCCAGCTAGCGCAGCTGCAGGATCAGCAACCACAAGGGCAGTCTCCTTGTTCTTCTTGAATCCACCCACCAATGCCTCCTCCGGCTTGTTGTTAATCAGGTCACTGGCTGCGAAGGGATCCTTCTCCACAGGTGCTGCCTCCTCAGGTGGTGGCTCATCCCCAGTAGCAACAGTGGTTGCAGGGGCGATGTTAGACGATAATTCGTCACCAGCCGCGAGCGTCTCCTGGGGAAGCTCGAAAGAGGCGCCCGAGAAGCCCTCCCTCGCAGCATGGCAGTCCTGCGCGAGGTGTTCGACGGCGGGCCAGGGATCCGCGCCGCGGGCCCGGGCTTCGGCGTCGGGGGAGGAGTTGACCATGCGCGCGAGGTTGTCGCCATGGATGGTGGCGAGGATCTGGGAGAGGCGGACGGAGCCAACGCCGTGGAGGACGAGGTCGAGAGCGAGATAGACCTCGGGATACTTGCGGTGCACCTTCTCGGGGGTGACGTCGACGCCACGGCAGGCTGCGACGACGACGGAGACGGCCTGGTTGACGGCGTCGGCGACGGCGAAGGCGTTGACAGCGGGGGCGGCATGGTCGGAGCCTGCGGTGGTGACCCCCAGCACGTAGATGGAGTTGACTAGGCGGTACACCACGCGGTACTGCGACTCGACGCCGACAACGAGCTGCCCCGACGCGGCGGCGAGCGGGTCGTCGCCGATGGCGTCGAGCGAGGCCGAGGAGGCGGAGGATGAGGAGGACTGCTGCTTGCCACGTGCGAGGTGGAGGCGCGCGAGGCGAAAGGCGGAGACGGCGGCGAGGGCGCGGGAGACGGGGAACCAGGACCGCGTTTGCAGTAGGATGTCCGGGCCGTTCATCGGCTGCAGGGAGATCGCGAGGCACGCCATGGCGCCGCGGACGCCAATGCGAGGAGGAGTGCTCCGGCGCCGCGGCAGATCTGGGGACTAGGGCTCGGGCGCGGATCTGGGGAGCACTGGGATCTGGGAGTGGGGTGCGGCGTGCGGGGTGTAGGAAGGGGAAGGAGACGGGTGCACGGGGCGATGGTTGGACTCGGTGTAGGGACGGAAGAGCCTGAGGCGTTGGGCAGCGGTTAAGGGCAGTCCCAAAGAATGTCTTTCCACAGTCACACACGGAAAAAAAAAAGGATGTCTTTCCACATTTTGAGGTTTTCCCCCCTTTGTTCCATTGAAAAAGTATAATTTCGGACCTATACCACAAGAAATGTTAAACGATCACATGGGCTGTTTAGATGGTGACAAAGTTTGGGTAAAGTTCCTGTAGCACTTTTCGTTGTTATTTGGTAAAAATTATCCAATCATGGACTAACTAGGCTCAAAAGATTCGTCTCGACATTTACAGACAAACTGTGTAATTAGTTATTTTTTTACCTACATTTAATGCTCCATGCATGTATCTAAAAATTTGATGTGACAGTTACTGTACAAACTTTTTTTTTGGGCCTTTTCACCAACTAAACAGGCTCACAGTAGGTCCGAATTTTTTCAGTCCTCAGGTCGTTGCGTCCATATTCCGTTGGCTTTTCACATTTTGGCGGGCATGACATGTGACAGAGCTAGTGAAAATGTCTAAAATGCTCTTTCTCTCCAGTCTCCATCACGCCGCACCTCTATTCATCGTCACCGCCGTTGTCCACGCTCGTGTCCATGCTCCGATGTTAGGCATTCCACAGCGTGAGTGCTGTCTAATGCTGTTCATCTCTGCCAACTCACAGCGATGCTTCGTTCAGTTCCTTCATGCAGTGTGCAGCTTCACTCTTTTTCATCTTAGCCCTTGTTTAGTTTTCCCAATTCTCCCTCAAATTTCACTATGTAAAAAGAAGATTCTCTGTCACATCAAAATGTCGGCAAATGCATGGAGTACTAAATATTGATGAAATCAAAAACTAATTGCACAGTTTTGTTGTACTTTGCGAGATGAACATTTTAAGCCTAGTTAGTCAAAATTTGGATAATTTTTACCAAATACAAACGAAATGCTACAGAAATTCTGATACAGTGTTTTTCTCCCCAATTCACCGAACTAAACGAGGCGTTAGTGGATCCCATGAACAATAAACAATAGCACAACTAACTATGCTGGCTATGGCACTACACGAAAGAATCAGTCTGCAATGAATAAAATACTCCTTTCCACAGTTTGGACACCGACGCACCGCTCCCCAATTTTCTGGCGTTGGCATCACTCCCTGCAGTGTGAGCAGTGGTGCTTAAAACTCTCTCTCTACTTGAAGCACCACTCAGGCGATACACTACGGAGGGCCTTAGCATCAACACTATCACGGCATCGTCGTTGACGTCGTGCTCCAACGGCTCCAACGCCGTCACGTAACAGAACCGACCAATTATACGAAATTAAGTAAGAAAATCATCCATCAAGCAGACGATTTAGCAAACTTAAGCCCGTATAATCCGGTAGTCCGTGAAATCACGACGGATTTCAAACCAACTTACATACCAGCCAATATCATAATAAGTTTAGCGGTCACCATAACAAATTACATAAAAATTCACGTCGCAAATACATCGGAGTTTAAACATAGTTCTTACAAACCAAGTTCAAATAAAAATAGCGGAAGCATTTAGTTCAAACCACACACACTCATACAGAGTTCGAAATAAAGTGTCAGCTCAGGATCATCTCCAACAAAAACATCAGACGAGATGTAGGGAATGACCACTGCCCATTGTCCTAAGCTTCACCCATCGCAGGATAAAGGCAGTTGATACAGTACCGTAATACATCTGCCCATCTGCAACAAGTGGGAACAAAGCCCTGAGTACGAAAAGGTACTCAGCTAGACTTACCCGACATAACCAAAAATAAATGACACTAAGGATCATGACAGGCTTTATGGTAGGGTAGCTGACTCATTTGCAAAATGCATTTTTAGTATTTAAAGAATCTTTTCCAGAAGTTTTGCATCAAGTTAAATCTTTATTAACCTGTCAACTACATTTGCACCTGTACTAGAGTAACATGCAATTAAACAGGTAAGGATAACCAATGATCATTAACAACTTTCATCATGTCATATTCCATATAACTGTCCAAGTGTTCCATCAAAATTACTACGATGAAGTAACTCAAGTCAAGTGTTCACTATCTAGTGAACGATGGCGATTCGAATCGATTATTAATCAGCTGGTAATTTATTCCTCACACAAACCTCACTCACCCGCTAAAGTGAGATATTGGTCACCGAGTCAACCATTCAGGTAAATCTCGAGTTTGCCAGGAACCACATGTACCCGGGGGCCGCCCAACTGCTCTTTGGCCTTATCATCGCGCCCTTGTGTCCTACCACACCTGCTCCGGTACAGTGCGTTGGTGGCAATCCACTCGTCCCGAATAATCTCCCAGCTTCACGGTCGAAAGGTACATTATTCGGCCAGCTAAATATAAGGCATGCGTTCAACATGACTCGAGGCCCAACAACGGTCGATCCTTAATCGATACAAACGGAAAACACTACAGTCGAAACCCTACGAGTGTCACACCCAGTTTGAAGGACAAAACCAGATATACACTATATGTGAAATAAAGAGGTCAAATCTCACATATAGCTGCAGATAAGTGTAATATCAAAAGACAAATGCTTATTAAACACAACGCAATAGTATAAGATATAACCTTAGAGAACAACACAGTGGAAAGACAACTCCGAACACCGGGTGTAACCTTCACTCCAGGATCAAACTGACTGGTTGATCACAAGCCTAACAATTCTAGAATCTAGCAGTCTGGTACCCTTCCTGAGATGTGGGAAAAATAGCAAGAGTGAGTCCATGTCGAACTCAACAGCATAACATGGGGTTCATGAGGCTTAAAAGGCATGACACGGGTTTAACTGTATGTAGCTTTTAGTTGGCAAAGTTTTAGCATATGAGTAGCATCAAGTTGTCTTTAATCCCAAAATCAACATATGATCAGGTAATATGAAGAATGAATAGCAAAAACATAAGCATATTATAGTTCAATAGTGATCATCTATTCCATAAGGGTTTAAGACCGCTCGTGACCGTGAGCACGGCTGATATATCAGTTTTACACTCTGCAGAGGTTGTACACTTTCACTATGAGTCGTGATTCCCAAAAGTCCGAGGTCATGACTCCCTATTGGACAGATAAGTTTCACTATGAAGTCTTTCCAAGGTCCGTCTAACAAGTTAGGGCCGCTAGGTTTCGTGGCCTACAAATGTAGAGCCCCTCTTCCGTATGGCACAATGACACGCAGCCTGTACACATAGGGACAGAAGCCGCACTACACCCAACCCGGAACACACCCCTCTTGCGTCATAAAGGTAACCACTAACAAGCTAGAAAAAGGTCCTCTTATATGACTAAAGCCAGAGCCATATAGCCCTCATAGTTGTACTGTAAGTCCCAGATGTTCGCTTACAGATAAGTCCTTACGGAGAGAAACTAGAGCACCAAAAGATAGCCCAAGGCTCTAGCCCTCTTTCATTATGTTACTAAAAAGTCATCTTTTAATGTTATTGCATATTCCATTAATCAAATTACAAGATCATAGTTTATGTTGAGCACTAGCAATAGCTACCCAATGCAAAACCATAGGCGACAAGGTACAAGATCAATTTCTAAGGCATCCTTAACAAGGAGACATATGCATAGTGATTTTAGTGCTTTAAAAGTGATTAGGTAACAAGGATAGTCCCATGCTATACTTGCCTTAACTTGCTTTTTCCCCAAAGCAATACGCTCGAAAGCCTTTAGTATTCAACTTTCAATCTTCTGCTTTCAATTCTCAGCTTCTAGTCTTCAGAGAATAGCTTCTTAATCACCACGTAAACCTCACCGATTGACTGAACCATATAGAACCACACAAGCATCCATACAATCATACACGAAGCAAACAATATATCTATATTAAAACAATACACCAATCCTACAAAAATAAGTAAAAGAGTTTGAAACACGATTCTACGCATCGCTACGAACACAAAGTCGCGAAAAAGCACGCTAATCGAAGCTACGGTTAAAAAGATACAACTACCGATAGATTTACCCATAAAACTATTAGCTTCATGTATCTTAATGGTATAAAAACATATATAAGATATTTTATAGAGATTATAATTTAAGTCAAATTTAGATTCGAATTATAAAACTAAAGTAAAACAAATCATATTTTATTTATAAAACCCAGTTGCATAATTGTTATTTAAGATATGATTCAAATCATGAAATTCTAATATTAGTGACATGATAAACACTGTTACAAATGCATAGATCTCGTTGGTATGAATCTAACGCAACTGGAATGGCTCAAAACGGAGTTAAAACGTAGAAGATATGAAATAAACAAGATTTTCTCTATTAAAATAATAGAGTAAATCTAATCACAAATTTTAAAAGTTTAAAACCTACTTAACAGTAGTACTAACATGTAGATTATGAAATTACGAACCTAACTTAAGTTGAACGGATCAAATCGGAGTTAAAACGGAGAAGTTATGACTAAAACAAAATCAGTGGCAATTCTGCAAATAGCTGAAAATGTAATTTATTCTTAACCGAAACAAAATACGCTTTCAAATGAAGAAAACAAAATCTGTAAACATGTTTTCGACTGCGGGTTTATTTTCCAAGAATACAGGGACGGTGGCGGACTTACTTGTTGCCGAGGAGAGTATGACCGGGCTAGACAGCGCGGCGGCGACGGCGACGGTGAGAGAAAGAGGAGAAAAATATAATTTACTACACGAGAGATTTCCCAAACTAGGGGCTCCTCTTATGGTAGTTTTGGTGTGCTTTGTCCAAGGGGTAGGTGTAAGGTCCTAGATGGCTAGAGGGGGGTGAATAGCCTATAAAAAATTCTACAAGCACCACTAAGCAAACTTGTTAGAATAACAAACGGCGTAAAGTGAGTTTTGCTTAGCCAAAGGTTGTGATGCAAGCCTCCTATCCACAAGTCTAGTAGATTATGATCTCTAGTTCACACAAGTGCTAAGTCACTAACTTACACTAGTGAGCAAGCTAACAACTACTAGAAAAGGCTACCACTAGAGCTACACAAGATAATCTAGTAAAAGTAAAAGAAAAAGCGAGAGAGAGGATTGTGAATCTTATACCGACGGTGGAGTGAAGATGTTGCCAATCACCAAGATGATATACAATCAATTAATATTGACAACAACACAATATGTAGACCAATCACCGGGAGACAAGAGACACAATATTTTTGTTCACCCGGTGTTCACTTGTGCACCGACAAGCTACGTCACCGGTTGTGTCGACCAACACTTAGATGGTTCCTCGGTGTGACCCTCAAGTCACTTGCCCCTCAAGGCACGCCCCGCAAGGCACCGCAAGACTCCACTGTCAAGTGAGGTAACTCAATGACACGCGCAATCCAATAGAGTTGCTTTTGGCGTCCCGCCGAGGAAAGCACAAGAACCTCTTACAAACAACCGGAGGTGGCCAAGAACAATCACCTTCTCTTGCCAACGCCTCCTACAATCTCCAAGCCGGCTAGGAGCGGTACCCTCTAAGAGTAACAAGAAATCCACCGGCTAAACCACCCACAAGTGCCACTAGATGCCCTCAAGCTATGCAATGCACTTTGGGATCACTCAATCTTACTTTTGATTTGCAATCAAGCAAGAGAGATGAGTGGGAGGAGTAGCTCTAGCTCAAAGGATGCACAAGAGTGTTAGAAATGCCAAGCAACCTCCCCAAGGGCCGGCCAATGAGTATTTATAAGCACCCCAAACAAATAGAGCCGTTGCCACTCCACTGACCGTTTTTTCGGGACGACCGGACGCGCCGGTCGAAACTGACCGGACGCGCTCAACCGCGTCCGGTCGCCCTGCGACGTCCACGTGTCCCTCAAATTTCAAATGCGACCGTTAGATCCTCCAACGGTCACTGCGCGCCAACGGTCAAACGCTATGACCGGACGCGCTGCTCAACCGACCGGACGCGCCGGTCGCACAGCACCGCGCGCGCGAAGCAACGACCGGACGCGCTCCTCGAAACGACCGGACGCGCCAGTGCCAGCGTCCGGTCGAAGTCCAGTAAGCTCCTTCAACGATCGGACGCGTCCGATCATGTGTGACCGGACGCGCCTCGCGTCCGATCATCCTCGTGAACCGCAGTTCCCTCTGGGCGACTGACCGGACGCGCCGGTCCCGCGAGTGACCGGACGCGCCGGTTGCAAACCCTAGCCCGCGCGCCCGATACCGCGCTGTACTGACCGGACGCGTCCGGTCACACCGTGACCGCGTCCGGTGCAGCGTCCGGTCACCTCAGTGACCCCGTTC
Source organism: Saccharum hybrid cultivar R570 (assembly GCA_038087645.1). Classification (NCBI taxonomy): domain Eukaryota; kingdom Viridiplantae; phylum Streptophyta; class Magnoliopsida; order Poales; family Poaceae; genus Saccharum; species Saccharum hybrid cultivar. Next base: position 1,308,748 of record JAQSUU010000620.1, read on the forward strand.
GCCTCCGTTTCTTTTCCAACTTTCGGCGAGTGGAAAATAAGCATTTCATTTCCCCGAAATCGCCTGAATCCCGCGCTCACACGCTCGGCGGGAGGGAGAGAGGAACCCAAACCCCTCTCTACCCGCAAACCACAGCGCGACCAACGCCACCTTTGCAAATGTGCCAACACCATCAAGTGTACATCTCCATGTGCTTGTGTGTTAGCTTTCTCACAATCATTTTCAAAGGTTTTCCAATTAGCTTACTAGGCCCTACATGCAATGCACTTCATGAATTCACCAAGTGGCACCCGTGCATCGAATAACCGATAAGACTTCCCCTCTTAATAGTTCGGCTATCGATCCTAAACCACTCACACCCTCTATGGTGTCTTGAGTGTAAAACAAAATGGCCCTATGGTTATACCTTTGCCTTGAGCCCATTTTGTTTCTCCAAATGATATGATCCACTTCATATCATCACATGACCATCTCGATCCATCGACCTTGGCTTCACTTGCTCTTCACCGTTGCATTGGTCCGTCGGCGCTAAGTCTTGCTCAAGCTTCACTATCGCATGGTCCTTCGCTTCGAAGCCTCGACTTGCCCTTCACCTTCACAACCGGTCCATCGAGCCAAGCCTCATCTTGGTCTTCACCATCTTGGTCATATGAGTCAATGTCATGTCTCATATGCAATGACCACCTTTATCTAAATCATCCACTTAGATACAAAGGTTAGTCCTAGGTTTCATCAATTAGCCAAAACCAAACTAGGGACTTTCAATCTCCCCCTTTTTGGTAATTGATGACAACCCTCACAAAGATGATTTTGATAATAAAAGTTTTGAACTTGTCATACTTGTCCAATCATTTTGCTCATAAGTAAAGTTTGGACAATTATCACAAGCTCGGTTTTGGTAGCATTAGCTCCCCCTACATATGTGCATAGAGTTTGGATTGAAAGCTTTGTACATATGCATGGATAGAAGTGTTGGGAGAGTAATTCTACCAAAATGATGCTAAGGTGTAAGAAATGGACCTTTGAAGCGTGATACCAATCGGAGTTGCCTTTTACACCATCCTTAGCATCATGAAGTAACTAGACATCCATCAAAACTCAAGAACCCCGTGAGATCAACATTATATGTAAAGGTTCTTGGACCACTTGTAAAGCTAACCACTTGTAAAGCTTTAGGCAAGTCTAGATACCACATGTAAACTATTCCAATGCATGCTAGTAGATCATTTCATCATCCAATTTCTATACTAGCATTGCACCACACAAGCATGTATATTGAATTTAAATACATGCGCAATGAGCAAGTCATATGAGAATGCACAAACAAATGCAACAACTTTGTTTATGAGCTTGCTCCCCCTACTTGTGTGCATCAACAAATTTTATTTACCCCTTTATCAAGTTGAATCATCATAAATTTTATTTACCCCTTTATCAAGTTGAATCATCTTTTTCTCTCCCCCTTTGTCAACAACTTACCCAAAAAGGGGATAAAATTGTGGAGAGAAGGAAAAGTGTTTGATGGAGTAGCTTGAAATTAATTCGATACCATATGTAAGGTTAAAAATTTTATCAAATTTGGTTTAACCTAGAATACTTGCCAAAGATATTTAATTCGATTTGAACCAAAGACAAGCTTCTTCACTCCTCAAAATAAGGGTTATCTTGCCTATGTTGAATTAAACACTTATAGCAAATCTTCTAGATTCAACACTAGGTTTACAAGCTCACAAACATGTCATATGTCACCACTAGATAAAAAAAATAGAAGCAATAGTGGTAACATATATCCATCAAATTCATTTGATTTATCATGAATGCTTATGCGTACCACTTATTATGTCTACATGCTCTATCAAGTCCTTAGCATAGGATGAAAGACATGTCAATCAATTTTACCTTGCAATGTCGAAGGAGAGGCATGTCAATAAGTGGGTGGGGTGCATTCAACTCATGTTTGAGAAATCAAGAATGTTCAATTCATTCCTTAGCTTGCAAAACCTCTTTTCATCAAGTGGCTTAGTGAGAATATCGGCAAGTTGATCATCGGTGCCAACACTTTTAATGGCAATATCTCCCTTTTGTTGATGATCTCTAATGAAATGATGTCTTATGTCAATATGCTTTGTTCTTCCATGTTGAACCGGGTTTTGTATCATCTTGATTGCACTCTCATTATCACATAGCAACGGCACATTCTTGAAGTTGAGGCCATAATCCTTCAAAGTTGATTCCATCCATAGCAATTGTGCACAACAACTCCCCGCACTCACATATTCGGCTTCGGCGGTAGAGATTGCCACACTATTTTGTTTCTTTGAGGACCATGACACAAGTGATCTTCCAAGTAATTGACATGTGCCACTTATGCTTTTCCTATTGATCTTGCAACCCCCATAGTCGGAGTCCGAATATCCAATCAATTCAAACTTTGACCCCTTGGGATACCATAGTCCAACATTTCTTGTTTGCTTCAAGTACCTCAATATTCTTTTTGCCGCCGTAAGATGACTTTCTCTAGGTGAGGCTTGATATCTAGCACACATGCAAACACTAAACATGACATCCGGCCTTGATGCGGTGACATAGAGTAGACTTCCAATCAAAGACCGATATTCCTTTTGATTTACCATTTTGCCATCAAAATCACTATCCAAATTGCCATTTGTACCCATTGGAGTTGAAATTGGCTTTGCATCTTGCATTCCAAACTTCTTCAATATGTCCCTTATGTATTTCCCTTGACTCATAAATGTCCCATTCTTCAATTGCTTGACTTGGAGACCAAGGAAGTAGCTAAGTTCACCAATCATAGACATTTCAAACTCTTTGGCCATCATAGCACCAAATTCTTCACAATAAGCTTGATCGGTTGATCCAAAGATGATGTCATCAACATATATTTGCACTATGAATAGATCATTTCCAATCTTCTTGGTGAATAGAGTAGTATCAACCTTGCCCATTTTGAATCCCTTAGAGAGAAGGAAATCCCTTAGCCTCTCATACCATGCTCTAGGTGCTTGCTTTAAGCCATATAAAGCCTTCTTCAACTTGTATACATGGTTGGGTTTCTTGTCATCTTCAAATCCAGGCGGTTGCTCAACAAATACTAACTCATTGATGATCCCATTGAGAAATGCACTTTTGACATCCATTTGATATAGTTTGATATTGTGTGCACAAGCATAAGCCAATAGAATCCTTATTGCCTCCAATCTTGCCACGAGAGCATATGTCTCATCATAGTCAAGACCTTCAACTTGAGTGTAACCTTGAGCAACTAGTCTTGCTTTGTTTCTCACTATAATGCCATCTTGATCTTGCTTGTTTTTAAACACCCACTTGGTTCCAATCACATTGTAGTCATTTGGCCTTTCTACCAATTCCCAAACATTATTTCTTGTGAAATTGTTTAGTTCTTCTTGCATAGCCATAATCCAATCGGCATCCCTCAAAGCTTCTTCTATCTTCTTTGGTTCTATGGTTGACACAAATGATGCATGCTCACAAAACATAGTCAATCTTGATCTTGTTTGCACACCACTTCTAATATCACCAATAATACTATTAATGGGGTGATCTCTTGAAACAAGTTGTGGTTGGAGTACTTGCACTTGATTGCTTGAGCTTGGTTGATCACTTGATGTATCTTGATGGGAAGAACTAGCACCATGATTTTGCACTTGAGAGTCACTAACTAGCTTGTTTGGTGAATTGAGCACTTGATCTTTATCATCATCTTGAATATCAATTGTTTGCTTTGCTCTAATGTCCCCAATGTCCATGTTCTTCATTGCTTCCACCAATTGAGTTCCACCAACATCATCTAGATTCTCTTCTTCGTCTTGTGACCCATTGGTTTCATCAAATTGCACATCATGGACTTCTTCTAGAATGCCACTTGAATTGTTCCAAACTCTATAAGCTTTGCTTGTAGTTGAATAACCAAGTAGGAACCCCTCATCACATCTTTTGTCAAACTTCCCCAATCTAGTGCCCTTCTTCAAGATATAGCATTTGCAACCAAACACCCTAAAGTAAGAAATATTGGGCTTTCTTCCATGAAGTAACTCATATGGGGTCTTCTCTAGCAATGGATGACAATATAGTCTATTGATGTAGTAGCAAGCGGTATTGATTGCTTCATCCCAAAATGATTGACTCACATTGTACTCATGAAGCATTGATCTAGCCATATCAAGCAATGTTCGATTCTTCCTCTCAACTAGGCCATTTGATTGTGGAGTGTACTTGGCCGAGAATTGATGTCCAATACCATAATGATCATAAAGTTCTTCAATTCTTGTATTCTTGAACTCACTTCCATTGTCACTTCTCACTTTCTTGATTCTAATCTCAAACTCATTGTGAACTCTAGTGAGAAATGTCTTGAAGGTGTCAAACACTTCACTTTTGTCACTAAGAAAGAATACCCATGTGAATCTTGTGAAGTCATCCACTATGACAAAGCCATACTTGTTACCGCCTATGCTTGTATATGTTGTTGGTCCAAATAGATCCATGTGCATCAACTCAAATGCTTTGCATGTGCTCATTGTACTCTTCTTTTGGATGTGAGCTTCCAACTTGCTTCCCGGCTTGACATGCACTACAAAGCTTATTCTTCTCAAATTCAACATCTTTCAAACCATTGACAAGATTGTGAGTTGTAAGCTTCTTCAATTGTTTCATGCCAACATGACCAAGCCTTCTATGCTAAAGCCAACCCATGCTTGATTTGGAGACTAAGCAAGTTGTTAAAGAAGTTTCTTTAGCATTGAAGTCAACTAGGTAGAGATTCTCATATCTAAAGCCCTTGAATGCCACATTTGAACCATCCACACTAATAACTTCCACATCATCAACCCCAAAGATGCATTTGTAGCCTAGATCACATATTTGTGCCACGGATAGAAGATTGAAATCCAAACTTTCAACTAGCAACACATTTGAGATACTCATGTCATTTGATATTGCAATCTTGCCCAAGCCAATAACCTTGCCTTTCTTGTTATCGCCAAATGTGATAGAATCAACACCACTATTATTGTCATTGATTGAGTCAAACATTCTTGATGTACCGGTCATGTGTTGAGTGCACCCACTATCAATAATCCAATGCCTTCCTCCGGCTTTGTAATTGACCTACAAGCAAATCAATGAAGCTTAGGTACCCATTTTTGCTTGGGTCCTTGTAGGTTAGTAACTAAGCTCTTTGGTACCCAAATAGCCTTCTTCTTTGGGCCAACAATGGGTGTACCAATAAACTTAGCTTGCACACCCTTCACACCTTTGGTAAGCACATAGCAAGAATCAAAAGGTATAGCATTAACAAGGTTCTTGCTTTGGTTCTTTTTATTACAATTATGCTCTAAGTGCCCAACTTGCTTGCATCTATTGCAAAACCGACCATTGCCCTTTACAAAGCTAGGCTTTGGAGTTGCAAAGGCCGACTTGCCTTTCTTGGGGGTGTATCCCAATCCCTCTTTGTTAAGAGAGAACCTTTGGCTACCCAAGCACTTAAGCAAGCGGGCCTCACCACCATAGGCCTTGCCTAGGGCGTGAGTGAGCTCATCCACCTCTCTCTTGAGAGTCTCATTCTCAACCATTAGTGAGGCATCACAAGTGAAACCATCACTAGTAGTAGAGGTAGAGTTGGTGGTGGTGGATGAAGAGCTACAAGAAGGGTTAGCATTTGACATGATGATAGGTTCATTAAAGGATTCATCAATTATATCACATGTAACACCTATATCACATGATACAACAACCTCCTTCTTTGCTTGTTACTCAAGTAGCAATGAGTGAGCTTTTTCAAGCTTGGAATGAGCTTTATCAAGATCCTCATGGTCTTTCACTAGACTCTCATGAGTGGTCTTAAGCTCACTAAGGACTTTCTCAAGTATTACTACTTTCATTGAAAGCTTCTTACACTCTTTGTCCTTGGCAATAGCTATGTCTCTAGTTTGTTGCATCAAGTCATATAGTTGTTCTTTAGTTGGTTCATCATCATCATTTTCATTATTATTATCATTATCACTATCATGAGCATATTCCATTTCACTTTCATCATCACTCTCATCATATAATACCTTAGCTTCTTTAGCCATGAAGCATGAAGAGGATGAATCAAATAGTGATGGCTTCTTGTTGATAGCAATGGAAGCAAAAGCCTTGTTGGATGATTCTTCTTCTTCTTCATTATCATCACTTTCCCAAGTGATCACATAGGCACCATTTTTGCCTTTCTTGAATGTCATCTTGGCCTCTCTCTTCTTCTTTTCAAACTTGTCCTTTTTGTTCTTCTTCTTATCATAAGGACATTCCGCTTGAAGGTGCTCGGTGCTATCACAATTGAAGCACTTTCTTTGTTGCTCATTTCTTTTCTTAAAGCCTCTTCTCTTGATGAACATGTGACCCATCTTCTTGACTACAAGAGCAAGTGCCTTATCATCAATTTCAAATTCCCCATCTTCATTGTTGTCTTCTTCTTCTTCAATGATGGCAGCTTTGCCCTTGGAGGAGGTGGCCTTGAATGCCACGGTCTTCTTCTTCTCATCTTCCACCTTTTCCTTGTCATCAACATCTTGATCATATTTGTCATAGGTCAATACTTCACCAAGCAAATCATTAGGCTTCATTGTTTCAAGCCCATCTCTTTGCAACATCATGATCAACATCTTGAATCTTCTAGGTAAGCTCAATAAGAACTTGTGACAAAAATCTTGATCTTGAGTTTTGTGCCCTAAGCTCTTGAGATCATTGACTATCACTTGCAATCTATGAAACATTTCAATGATTGTTTCATCATCCTTTTTCTTGAAGTTCTCAAACTCACTCTTGAGCCCATATAGCTTGGCACTCTTCACAACCTTAGTGCCTTCATATGTCTCACTCAACCTTATCCATACTTCACTAGCCAATTCCAAATCTTTGATGCCCTCAAACACTTTTGTGTCAATACCATTATAGAGTGTATTGAGAGCCATTCTATTGCATGTTCTATTTGCTCTATCTTCATCGGTGAGATGATTGGGATCAATGATAGCAAAATCATTCTCGGTGACTTGCAATATTCTCTCATGAATAGAACCAAGGTACATTGTCATCTTTCTCTTCCAATGAGCAAAAGAACTAACACCATCAAAGAACGGTGGCTTGCCCCCAACATGATTGAACACAATTTGAGCCATTTTTCACACCGAAGGATGTTAAGCCTTGATTAAAACGGTGACCACGGCTCTGATACCACTTGTAAGGTCCTAGATGGCTAGAGGGGGGGGTGAATAGCCTATAAAAAATTCTACAAGCACCACTAAGCAAACTTGTTAGAATAACAAACGGCGTAAAGCGAGTTTTGCTTAGCCAAAGGTTGTGATGCAAGCCTCCTATCCACAAGTCTAGTAGATTATGATCTCTAGTTCACACAAGTGCTAAGTCACTAACTTACACTAGTGAGCAAGCTAACAACTACTAGAAAAGGCTACCACTAGACACTTGCCTTAACTTGCTTTTTCCCCAAAGCAATACGCTCGAAAGCCTTTAGTATTCAACTTTCAATCTTCTGCTTTCAATTCTCAGCTTCTAGTCTTCAGAGAATAGCTTCTTAATCACCACGTAAACCTCACCGATTGACTGAACCATATAAAACCACACAAGCATCCATACAATCATACACGAAGCAAACAATATATCTATATTAAAACAATACACCAATCCTACAAAAATAAGTAAAAGAGTTTGAAACACGATTCTACGCATCGCTACGAACACAAAGTCGCGAAAAAGCACGCTAATCGAAGCTACGGTTAAAAAGATACAACTACCGATAGATTTACCCATAAAACTATTAGCTTCATGTATCTTAATGGTATAAAAACATATATAAGATATTTTATAGAGATTATAATTTAAGTCAAATTTAGATTCGAATTATAAAACTAAAGTAAAACAAATCATATTTTATTTATAAAACCCAGTTGCATAATTGTTATTTAAGATATGATTCAAATCATGAAATTCTAATATTAGTGACATGATAAACACTGTTACAAATGCATAGATCTCGTTGGTATGAATCTAACGCAACTGGAATGGCTCAAAACGGAGTTAAAACGTAGAAGATATGAAATAAACAAGATTTTATCTATTAAAATAATAGAGTAAATCTAATCACAAATTTTAAAAGTTTAAAACCTACTTAACAGTAGTACTAACATGTAGATTATGAAATTACGAACCTAACTCAAGTTGAACGGATCAAATCGGAGTTAAAACGGAGAAGTTATGACTAAAACAAAATCAGTGGCAATTCTATAAATAGCTGAAAATGTAATTTATTCTTAACCGAAACAAAATACGCTTTCAAATGAAGAAAACAAAATCTGTAAACATGTTTTCGACTGCGAGTTTATTTTCCAAGAATACAGGGACGGCGGTGGACTTACTTGTTGCCGAGGAGATATGACCGGGCTAGACAGCGCGGCGGCGACGGCGACGGTGAGAGAAAGAGGAGAAAAATATAATTTACTACACGAGAGATTTCCCAAACTAGGGGCTCCTCTTATGGTAGTTTTGGTGTGCTTTGTCCAAGGGGTAGGTGTAAGGTCCTAGATGGCTAGAGGGGGGGGGGTGAATAGCCTATAAAAAATTCTACAAGCACCACTAAGCAAACTTGTTAGAATAACAAACGGCGTAAAGCGAGTTTTGCTTAGCCAAAGGTTGTGATGCAAGCCTCCTATCCACAAGTCTAGTAGATTATGATCTCTAGTTCACACAAGTGCTAAGTCACTAACTTACACTAGTGAGCAAGCTAACAACTACTAGAAAAGGCTACCACTAGAGCTACACAAGATAATCTAGTAAAAGTAAAAGAAAAAGCGAGAGAGAGGATTGTGAATCTTATACCGACGGTGGAGTGAAGATGTTGCCAATCACCAAGATGATATACAATCAATTAATATTGACAACAACACAATATGTAGACCAATCACCGGGAGACAAGAGATACAATATTTTTGTTCACCCGTTGTTCACTTGTGCACCGACAAGCTACGTCACCGGTTGTGTCGACCAACACTTAGATGGTTCCTCGGTGTGACCCTCAAGTCACTTGCCCCTCAAGGCACGCCCCGCAAGGCACCGCAAGACTCCACTGTCAAGTGAGGTAACTCAATGACACGCGCAATCCAATAGAGTTGCTTTTGGCGTCCCACCGAGGAAAGCACAAGAACCTCTTACAAATAACCGGAGGTGGCCAAGAACAATCACCTTCTCTTGCCAACGCCTCCTACAATCTCCAAGCCGGCTAGGAGCGGTACCCTCTAAGAGTAACAAGAAATCCACCGGCTAAACCACCCACAAGTGCCACTAGATGCCCTCAAGCTATGCAATGCACTTTGGGATCACTCAATCTTACTTTTGATTTGCAATCAAGCAAGAGAGATGAGTGGGAGGAGTAGCTCTAGCTCAAAGGATGCACAAGAGTGTTAGAAATGCCAAGCAACCTCCCCAAGGGCCGGCCAACGAGTATTTATAAGCACCCCAAACAAATAGAGCCGTTGCCACTCCACTGACCGTTTTTTCGGGACGACCGGACGCGCCGGTCGAAACTGACCGGACGCGCTCAACCGCGTCCGGTCGCCCTGCGACGTCCACGTGTCCCTCAAATTTCAAATGCGACCGTTAGATCCTCCAACGGTCACTGCGCGCCAACGGTCAAACGCTATGACCGGACACGCTGCTCAACCGACCGGACGCGCTGGTCGCACAGCACCGCGCGCGCGAAGCAACGACCGGACGCGCTCCTCGAAACGACCGGACGCGCCAGTGCCAGCGTCCGGTCGAAGTCCAGTAAGCTCCTTCAACGATCGGACGCGTCCGATCATGTGTGACCGGACGCGCCTCGCGTCCGATCATCCTCGTGAACCGTAGTTCCCTCTGGGCGACTGACCGGACGCGCCGGTCCCGCGAGTGACCGGACGCGCCGGTTGCAAACCCTAGCCCGCGCGCCCGATACCGCGCTGTACTGACCGGACGCGTCCGGTCACACCGTGACCGCGTCCGGTGCAGCGTCCGGTCACCTCAGTGACCCCGTTCGCCTCCGTTTCTTTTCCAACTTTCGGCGAGTGGAAAATAAGCATTTCATTTCCCCGAAATCGCTTGAATCCCGCGCTCACACGCTCGGCGGGAGGGAGAGAGGAACCCAAACCCCTCTCTACCCGCAAACCATAGCGCGACCAACGCCACCTTTGCAAATGTGCCAACACCATCAAGTGTACATCTCCATGTGCTTGTGTGTTAGCTTTCTCACAATCATTTTCAAAGGTTTTCCAATTAGCTCACTAGGCCCTACATGCAATGCACTTCATGAATTCACCTAGTGGCACCCGTGCATCGAATAACCGATAAGACTTCCCCTCTTAATAGTTTGGCTATCGATCCTAAACCACTCACACCCTCTATGGTGTCTTGAGTGTAAAACAAAATGGCCCTATGGTTATACCTTTGCCTTGAGCCCATTTTGTTTCTCCAAATGATATGATCCACTTCATATCATCACATGACCATCTCGATCCATCGACCTTGGCTTCACTTGCTCTTCACCGTTGCATTGGTCCGTCGGCGCTAAGTCTTGCTCAAGCTTCACTATCGCATGGTCCTTCGCTTCGAAGCCTCGACTTGCCCTTCACCTTCACAACCGGTCCATCGAGCCAAGCCTCATCTTGGTCTTCACCATCTTGGTCATATGAGTCAATGTCATGTCTCATATGCAATGACCACCTTTATCTAAATCATCCACTTAGATACAAAGGTTAGTCCTAGGTTTTATCAATTAGCCAAAACTAAACTAGGGACTTTCAGTAGGTCCATACTTATTGGGAGAAAACTCCTCGCATTCACATCAACTAGCAATATGGTACTAATTGACGTTGCACCCTCCGTCTTTACTAATAGGCCTAATTAATTATTAAAGCCCATTAGTATACAAATATATGGGCCTTTGAGATTTATTAAGATTATTGCACATGAACTTTGAGTGTTGGGAAAAATGAGAGATTTATTATTTTCAGAATTAATTATTTTCATGGATAAAATAATTCTAGAAAAGTCCAGAATTATTATTTAAAGCCGCGAAAAATACTCCGAAAGCTTCGAAAATTCGGGGAAATTTTCCAGAGACATTATGGAACATGAGGAACCCAAATAAAGTATTTGGAGCTCATGATAAGATAATTTGGAGCATCTAAAAAATTAGATTATGCTCACAGACAAGTGAAAACAAGCTACAGAAAAAATCGGAAAAATTCCCGAGAAGTTTGTAGAGGTTGATTGACGGATGAGAAACAAGGAATTTGATTGTAGAAAAATAATATATGTATATCGGAGAAGGAAAATTGACCTAAACACATTTTGAAAGAACAACTTGAATTCATTTTGATCTTTGGTCAAAACCAAGCAATACAAAAACACAAATGCGTCAGCATGAATGCATCAACATGTTGCTAAATCTTATGATAAATTTCAATTTAGTGAAAAATAATATTTCCCTATGTTTTCATGAGCACAAATATTCAAAATTAACTCATTTTAGCTCTATTTCCAAAGAAGCAAATTTTAGGGTGTTACAGCGAGTCTCCGTCCGGTCTCAATTTCACATTAACACTTAGTTATTCTACGATGACATACTTATTTAATCAGATCCAGGTAACCACCTATAGCTCGCAGGTGACAGGAAATCATCCGACTTCTACCGGTCTAAGCCAGCTAAGCATTTCTTGACTGCAAATATCAAGGTAACAAGGATCGAGTAGAACAGGGTAAACAAGGTATAATGCAGCAACGGTTGCAAACAACTCCTAAACGTAATGCATTAATTAAAGTAAAGCATTAATAAAATATTTGCAAACCGGGAGAGAAATGCTCTGGGGCTTGCCTCTTTTGAAAGAGCTCGGGCAGTGGTCGGGACACTCTGGAAGATCCTCACCGACCTCCTCGTCGGCTTCGGGCACCTCCTACTCTTGCACCTCGGGCTGCTCTTCCGGCTTCTCGGGAACTGCTACCGGAGTTACTTCTTGTGATCATGTATGATGCAACTGTATAAGTGCTCATGCCTAGGTGCATTGCAGAGATGACATGTAATGATCATCATGAATGAAATGTAGATGAACAAGTTTACTTTATTGTATGCTACTCTTCTACAAGGTAGTCCACATCATCCAAGAATATGTACTAGTATGCTACTACTACAATCATTCTCTACCATGCCAAGTCACCACAGAAATCTAAGATGCTTCAAAGATACACCAAAGCAAATCCTATTAACTAGTCATGCATTAACAAAGTTAATTAAACCCTAATTGCAACTAGGTTTGAACAGCAACACCTATTTTGGTAATATAGGAAAAATCCGAGAAAATTACAGTAGCTTACTCTCATCTAATCTAGCATGCCACAAAAATTTCATTGTATTTGGATTACTAGAACTACCTACACAAAAATAATAATCTAGGGCCTAAATAAGAGCATGAAAATACTTTGTATTATGAAAAGTTTCAAACAACAGATTTATAATTTTTCCTACATTCTACACAATAAATAATCACTATATAAAAATTATTAGATGCATGTTTTATATAATTTTTGCTCTCTATCAAAAATAACAATTATTAACAATAATAAGCACTTGTACTACACATAAAATTTTTTCTACAGAACATATATGGAACATATTTTTCCTAGAAAGTACATTACACAAAAAGATTAACAAAATTGAAACCATATTTTTTTGAGCTTTCTATGATTTATTAAGCATTTATCAAGAAAACAACAATTTTAATAATTAAATAAAAACCCTATAGGAAAGTATTTCAAACTTGACATGCAATATTTTTATATCATAGATCTGGTTCTAAGAAGTCTACCAAAGTTTGTTTCACAATTTTTGGAGCTAAAATGAGCAAGTTATGAATTTCTAAACCATTTTCATCTTTTCTGGAAATCATTTTCAAATTCCTTTTAAACATCAGCCGCTGAAAACGCTGGGTGCACCCGGTGCAGCGTACACACGCGCGCGCACTAAGACAGACAGGTGGACCCGCGACCCCATGGGTCAGTCACAGGGAGAGGGAGAAAGACGCCGGTGGCCACAGCTCGCCGGCGGTGAGGTCTCCGGCCAGACCAAGAGGACCGGGGTGATCTCCACCCTCTGAAAGTCCTATGTTTGGTGTTGGTAATTAGTGACAATGCCTAAGTACTAATCTTATGCCTAAGTTGTATGTAGCATATGAGGATTAGTACATTCCAAGGTTGGTGGCAAGTTTGACATGGTGATCATGATGGCCACACTTAGATTTGGACGCAACCCTACGTGATCAAGGCAAAGGTATATGCTTAAGGGTTGTGTTTTAGTAACCAAGACACCTAGTGGGTGTGGTTACATTATAGGATAGATAGCCGTACTATAAAGAGGGGAATGATGCGGCCATTGAACTCCTATGTGTCTCTAGGTGTGCATTTCATAATCATATGCATTTGGATACAACTAATAACGTCTCGGAAAATGATTGTAAAAATGCCAACACACTCACACATGACGAGATCACTTGGTGGTGTTAGCACGTTTGCGAAGGCGGTGGAGTTTGAGCGGTAGAGAGGGTTTGGGGTCCTCTCTCCCTCCCGCCGAGCTTGCGAGGCGGGATTCAGGCGTTTTTGAGGAGTTGAAATGACTATTTTCCACTACGCCGAAAGTCGGAAAAGAAACGGAAGCGAACGAAGGTCACAGAGGTGACCAGACGCTGCACCGGACGTGGTCTCTGGTTGACCGGACGCATCCGGTCAGTGTTCAGCGTCTGCGCGTGTTTCAGGTTGATGATCGGACGCGCAGCGCATCCGGTCACTGACGATCGGACGCGTCCGATCGTTTAGGGAGCTTACTGGACTCAAACCGGACGCTGGCACTGTGGCATCCGGTCAGTTCCACAACGCGTCCGGTCACTATTTTGTCGTGCGCTGCTCAGGCTTGACCAGCGCGTCCGATCAGTCACGGGACCAGCGCGTCCGGTCGATCCCAGCGTGTATGGTCTACGCGACGAGCGCGTCCGGTCGTTGCTTCGCAGCTAGCTGTTATGCGACCGGCGCGTTCGGTCAGTTGGAGCAGCGCGTCCGGTCAGCGCGATTTCGGTTGTTTCAGTTTCTAATGGCTATATTTGAAGGGGTACGTCTATAAATACTCGTTGGCCGGCTCAAGGCTCCCTCTCTCAAACATTTGACATACTTGTGAGAACTTTGAGCTAAGCAACTCCCCTCCCACTCATCTCTCTTGCTTCTTTGCATATTCGAAGTGAGATTAAGTGATCCAAGTGTATTTGTATTGTGAGATTGCATCTAGTTGGCACTTGGTGGTTGATTTGCTGCGGGATTCTTGTTCTCTTGGTGGTTGCCGCCACCTAGACGGCTTGGAGCAGCTTGGAGGCGTTGGCAAGAGTTGGTGATTGTTCTTGGCTACCTCCGGTGATTGTGAGGGGTTTGTGCCTACCTCGGCGAAGCACCAAATGCAACGTTAGTGAATTGCTCGTGTCATTGCAACCTTTTGCCATTTGGTAGGTTCTTGTGATGCCTTTTGAGAGGCTCGGTGTGAGACCGATTAGCCACCGAACCACGTGGTGAAGAGGGACACAACGGGGACTAGCGTGCCTGTAAGCACGTGAACCTCAGGATAAATCTTCATGTCATCACTTTTATATTGTGATTGATTGATCCCGGTGTTCGGTTATCTTGGTATTTATTGTTGATCATATTGGTTGGCTCAATACTTCGCCCCTCGGTGAAACTCTCCTAACTCAACTTCGCATTACCTTCTTAGTTATCTTTGCTAGCTAGTTAGCTTTGCTAGAGTAGCTCTTTTGTGTAGCTTGCTAGTTGTAGTTGTAGTTACCTTCTCGGTTTGACTTGTGTGGTTGAGTGCAAATATATTAGAATTGTGAATTGGTTAGGTGGCTTGCAAACACCCCGTAGGCTAAGCAAAACTCGCATCTCGCTACTTGTTATATTGATAAACTTGTTTAGCTTGTCTTTGTAGAATTTTTTAAAAGGCTATTCACTCCCCTCTAGCCATCAAGACCTTTCAAGTGGTATCAGAGCCGTGGTCACCGTTTTCAAGGCTTAACAACCTCAGTGTAAGATGGCTCAAGTTGTGTTCAACCATGTTAGGGGCAAGCCTCCATTCTTTGATGGTGTCACATCTTTTGATCATTGGAAAAGAAAGATGAAGCAATATCTTGGCTCTATTCATGAGAATGTTTGGAAGGTGACACACCATGATTATGCTATCATTGATCCTAACAACCTCACCAACAATGATCGCATCAACAACCAATACAACACTATAGCTCTCAATACTCTCTATAATGGGATTGATGCAAAAGGTCTTTAAGCAAATCAAGGATCTTGAGATGGCAAGTGAAGTGTGGACAAGATTAGAGGAAACATATGAGGGCACTTCAACGGTAAAGAGTGCCAAGCTCTATATGCTCAAGGATAAGTTTGCAAGCTTCAAGATGAAGGATGATGAGTCCATACCGGAGATGTTCTATAGGCTACAAGTTATTGTCAATGATCTCAAGAGCCTAGGAGAAGATGTCAAGGACAAGGACTTCTCACATAAGTTCTTGATGAACTTACCTAAGAAGTTTGCTATCTTGAGAAAGATGATCCAAAGAGAGGGTTTGAACAAGGTGACTCCAAACCAAGTGCTTGGAGATGTCATGACCGATGCTCAATATGATGATGATGAAGATGAAAATGAGAAGAAGGAGATCAAGGTCAAGCAAGAGAAGCCCATTGCATTCAAGGCTTCATCCTCTAAGGGCAAGAGCAAGGTGGAGAGCGATGATGATGATCCATTCGATGATGAGACCATGGCCCTCCTAGTGCATAAGATGGGGAGGTTCATGAAGAAGAAAGGATACGGTACAAGAAAGAGAAGGGACTTTATGAAGGTAAAGGAGGTGCTTTGCTACAATTGCAATAGCCCCGATCATATAGTGGCAAAGTGCCCCTATGAAGACAAAAGATATCATGATGGGGAGTTAAAGTTGAAGAAGAATAAGAAGGAGAAGAAAGAGAAGAAGAGCTTCACTATCAATAAGAAGAAGAAGTGTGGTGGCTATGTGGTTACTTGGGATAGTGAAAACTCCGATAGTGATGATGATAGCTCTAGTGATGATGAGAGGACCATTCGGCGAGCCATTGTAAGCATCGCCCTCTCCAACAAGCCATCCATCTTCGACACTACATCGACATGCTTTATGGCCAAGCTTACCAAGGTAAAATATGATGATAGTGATGATGATTCTTGTGCTAGTGATGGTTGTAGGAGTGATAATGAGGAGGATGAGGACTACTCCAAGGATGATCTATTAGGCATAATAGATCAAATGAGCAAGGGCTACAAAAGGACAACCAAGAAGTGCAAGATCTTGGAACAAGAGCTCATTGCCAAGAGCAATGAAAATGATTCCTTGATGGAGGAGCTTGTTGCTCTCAAAAAGAGTAAGGAGTGCAAAGGAATTGAACAAGAGCTCAAAGCTCTTAGGAAATCCTTTGATGAGTTAGAGGCCTCTCGTGAGTGTCTAAAGGAAGACCACGAGGATCTTAAAGTTGCTCACACTAGGCTTAAGGAAGCCCACTCTACTCTACTTGAGCTCATTAAGGAAAAAGACCTCAAGTTGGAGAAGCTCATGAAGGAAGCTAAGGAGGAGCAAGTGATTGTCACTTATGATATTGGACTAACATGTGATATTATTAATGATTCTTTATTTGTTGGTCCTACTAATGCTTCATGTAGCTCATCATCATCCACCACAACCAACTCTATCTCTACTACTAGTGATTCATCACTTGTGGTTGAGAATGAGACTCTCAAAAGAGAGGTGGATGATCTCACCCGCGTATTAGGCAATGCCTATGGTGGGGATGTCCGCTTGCTAAAATGCTTAGGTAGCCAAAGGTTCTCTCTTAACAAAGAGGGTTTGGGCTATACTCCTAAGAAGGGCAAGGCAGCCTTTGCTACTCCAAAGTCTCGCTTTGTGAAGGGCAATGGTCGTTATTGCGATAGATGCAAGCAAGTTGGGCATCTAGAGATTAATTGCAACAAAATGAATAAGAACAAGAAAAATGTTAATGTACTTTACATTTCTTTTGATTCTTGTTATGTACTTACCAAGGGTGAGAAAGGTGTGCATGCTAAGTTTGTTGGTACACCAATTGTGGGTCCAAAGAAGAAGGTCATTTGGGTACCAAAGAGCTTAGTTACTAACCTCCAAGGACCCAAGCAAGTATGGGTACCTAAAAGACATTAAATTGTTTTATAGGTAAATTACAAGGCCGGAGGAAGGCATTGGGTGCTTGATAGTGGGTGCTCTCAATATATGACCAGTGATTCAGGAATGTTCAACTCTCTCAAATCAAATAATAGTTGTATTGATAGCATCACATTTGGTGACAATAGCAAGGGTGATGTAAAGGCTCTTGGAAGAATTGCAATCTCTAATGATCATAGCATTTCCAATGTGCTCTTAGTTGAAAAGTTGAACTTCAATCTTCTCTCGATTGCTCAATTGTGTGATCTCGGTTTTAAGTGTATATTTAGTGTTGATGATGTGGAGATAGTTAGTGTTGATGGCTCTAACTTGATCTTCAAAGGCTTTAGATATGAGAATCTATACTTGGTTGATTTCAATGCTAGTGACACTCAACTTTCAACATGCTTGCTCACCAAATCAAGTATGGGTTGGTTATGGCATAGAAGACTTGGTCATGTTGGCATGAAGCAATTGAACAAGTTAGTGAAGCATGACTAAGTTAGAGGCTTGAAGGATGTCATATTTGAGAAAGATAAGCTATGTAGTGCATGTCAAGCCGGAAAGCAAGTGGGCAACACTCATCCATTAAAAAGCATCATGAGTACTTCCAAGGCATTTGAGTTGTTGCACATGGATCTATTTGGGCCAACTACATACATAAGCATTGGTGGCAACAAGTATGACTTTGTGATTATAGATGATTTCACTAGATACACATGGGTATTCTTTCTTGTGGACAAGAGTGATGTATTTGACATATTCAAGAAGTTCATCAAGAGAGTGCAAAATGAGTTTGAAACCACAATCAAGAAACTGAGAAGTGACAATGGAAGTGAGTTTAGAAACACAAGAGTTGATGAGCTATGTGATGAGCTTGGAATCAAACATCAATTCTCGACCAAGTATACACCTCAATCAAATGGCTTAGTTGAGAGGAAGAATAGAACCTTAATTGATATGGCAAGATCAATATTGAATGAGTATAATGTGAGTCATTTATTTTGGGCCGAAGCAATCAACACGGCTTGCTTCTATAGCAACCGCCTCTATTGCCACAAGTTCCTAGAGAAGACACCATATGAGATCTTAAATAGAAGAAAGCCCAACATTGCATACTTTCGGGTATTTAGTTGCAAATGCTATATCTTGAAGAAATGCACTAGATTGAGCAAGTTTGAGAAGAAATGTGATGAAGGCTTCCTACTTGGTTACTCAACTATTAGCAAAGCTTATAGAGTTTGGAATTTGGCTAGTGGTCAAATTGAAGAAGTGCATGATGTTAAGTTTGATGAAACAAATGGCTCTCAAGATGAAGAAGATAACTTAGATGATGTGAGAGGAACTCAATTGACCAATGCTATGAAAGAAATGGATATTGGTGATATTAGGCCAAAGCAAGTGATTGATGTGGATGACAACAAAGATCAAGTGCTCCAAAGTCCAATTACATAAGCTAGTGGTTCTCTAATGTAAAATCAAGCTATTACATCATCTCAAGTGCAACAAGACCAACAAGTGGCTAGTTCATCATCTCCAACTTATGATCAACATCAACATCCAAGCAATCAAGTCCAAGTGCTTCAACCAACTAACATTGCAAGAGACCATTCATTGGATTCCATCATTGGTGACATACAAAGGGGAGTTCAAACTAGATCAAGATTGGCATCATTTTGTGCTCACTCTTCTTTTGTGTCAATGGAAGAACCCAAGGACGTTGATAAAGCATTGAGAGATCTGAATTGGGTAAATGCAATACATGAAGGGCTCAACAACTTCAAGAGAAATAAAGTATGGGAACTAGTTGAGAGGCCTAAGGATCACAATGTCATTGGAACAAGATGGGTCTTTCGCAACAAACAAGATCAAGATGGGATAGTAGTAAGGAACAAAGCAAGACTAGTGGCTCAAGGTTACACACAAATAGAGTGTCTTGACTTTGGTGAAACTTATGCCCCGGTTGCAAGATTGGAAGCAATTAGAATTCTACTTGCCTATGCTTGTGCTCACAATATCAAGCTATATCAAATGGATGTGAAGAGTGCATTTCTCAATGGGTACATTCAAGAGGAGGTGTATGTAGAGCAACTTCCCGGTTTTGAAGATGATAAGAAACCTAATCATGTCTACAAATTGAGAAAAGCTTTGTATGGATTGAAGCAAGCACCTAGAGCATGGTATGAAAGATTGAGAGACTTCTTGCTATCCAAAGGATTTGTCATGGGCAAAGTAGATACTACTCTTTTCACCAAAAAGATTGGGAAAGACTTATTTGTGTTACAAATATATGTTGATGATATCATATTTGGTTCAACCAATCAAGATTATTGTGATGAGTTTGGGAAAATGATGGCAAAGGAATTTGAAATGTCAATGATTGGTGAACTTAGTTTCTTTCTTGGACTTCAAATTAAACAAATGAAGGAAGGAACATTTGTAAGCCAAACCAAATACATAAAGGATATGCTAAAAAAGTTTGGAGGGAAGATGCAAAAGGAATCACTACTCCAATGAGCACTAGTGGAAGCTTGGATAGTGATAAGAATGGTAACATGGTAGATCAAAAGCTATATAGATCAATGATTGGTAGCCTACTCTATGTGACGGCATCAAGGCCCGATGTGATGTTTAGTGTTTACATGTGTGCAAGATTTCAAGCCTCACCAAGAGAAAGTCATTTGAAGGCAACAAAGAGAATATTGAGGTACTTAAAGCATACATAAGATGTTGGATTATGGTATCCCAAAGGTGCAAGCTTTGAGCTAGTTGGATATTCAGATTCCGACTATGCCGGTGACAAAGTGGAGAGAAAGAGCACTTCTAGGACTTGTCAATTGTTGGGAAGATCACTTGTCTCATGGTCATCCAAGAAGCAAAATAGTATTGCACTATCTACTACCGAGGCTGAATACATTGCCGCGGGTAGTTGTTGTGCACAAATCTTGTGGATGAAGGCTACATTGAAAGATTTTGGAATCAACTTCAAGAATGTGCCATTGCTATGTGACAATGAAAGTGCCGTGAAGCTAACCAACAATCTGGTTCAACATCAAAGAAGCAAGCATATTGATGTTCGCCATCACTTTATTAGAGATCATCAACAAAAGGATGACATTGCTATTGAGAGTGTGGGCACCGAAGATCAATTAGCCGATCTATTCACCAAGCCACTTGATGAGAAGAGATTTCACAAGCTAAAGAATGAGTTGAACATACTTGACTTCTCCAACATGAGTTGATGCACCCCATATATGACATGCCTCTCCTTCGAGCCTCAAGGTACAATTGGTTGACATGTCATACATTCTATATTAAGGACTTGTTTAGTGCATCTAGTCATGATTTCTTATGTTCTAGGCTCATTCATGAAAATCAAATGAATTTGAAGTTTATATGGTGCCACTATTATTTCCATGACTTGTATGATCTAGTGGTAGCATATAACTTGTTTAAGTAGCTTGTGATCCTAAGTGTTTAATCTAGAAAACTTGTCTAAATATTTTCTTCAACATGGTGCATGATAACCCTTCTAGTGAGGTGTGAAGAAGCTTGCCCTTGGATCAAACCGAAGCATTTTATTTATGCAAGCAATCTAGGTTGAATCACAAACTTGATCCTCACTCCATAATTCAACATGATAATCTATCTAAAATTGGTCCCTTGTGGTCATTGGTGCCAAAGGGGGAGAAAATGTTGTTCACAAAGATAGAACTCAAAGGGGGAGAAGCACAAAGAAAAATGTTATTCAAGGGTGAGAAAACCTAAAGGGGAGAATTGATAAAAGAAGGGGATCAACTAAAATTTTGAGCACACAAGTAGGGGGAGCAAGCTCTTAAGCATGATTGTTGCATTTCCATGTGCACTTCATATGTACGATGCATAGTTATGCATTTCTTTTTCTCCGATACTTTGCTTGTGTGGTGACTTGCTAGTATAATTTGAATGATGTATTGAGGTACTAGCATGAATAGGAAGTAGCTAGATTTTTCTTGCTTCATGTTTTCAAAGTGGTACTAGAGCCTTGCTTATAACGTTGATCTCACGAGGTTTCTAGTTATATTTGTGCTTTTCCAAGTGGAATCTAACTACACAAGGTGCTAAGATGGTGTTTATCGCTACTCCGATGGTATCACGCTTCAAAGATCTATAATCTTAAACACTTAGCACCTATTGGTAGTCAATGCTCCTAATCTTTCCTATCTAACATGTATCCTTCCAAAATCTAAACATATAGCATACATGTAGGGGGAGCTATTGCTATCAATTTGAATTCATGATCACATGTCCATAATTCTTACACATGGTAATATACTTGGACAATGTGACATGGGTTCAATCAAAATTTTATCATAATATCTTTGTGAAAGGTTTGTCACCAATTACCAACAAGGGGGAGATTGAAAGTCCTATGTTTGGTGTTGGTAATTAGTGACAATGCCTAAGTACTAATCCTATGCCTAAGTTGTATGTAGCATATGAGGATTAGTACATTCTAAGGTTGGTGGCAAGTTGGACATGGTGATCATGATGGCCACACTTGGATTTGGACGCAACCCTACGTGATCAAGGCAAAGGTATATGCTTAAGGGTTATGTTTTAGTAACCAAGACACCTAGTGGGTGTGGTTACATTATAGGATAGATAGCCGTACTATAAAGAGGGGAATGATGCGGCCATTGAACTCCTAAGTGCCTCTAGGTGTGCATTTCATAATCATATGCATTTGGATAGAACTAATAACGTCTCAGAAAATGATTGTGAAAATGCTAACACACTCACACATGACGAGATCACTTGGTGGTGTTAGCATGTTTGCGAAGGCGGTGGAGTTTAAGCGGTAGAGAGGGTTTGGGGTCCTCTCTCCCTCCCGCCGAGCTTGCGAGGCGGGATTCAGGCGTTTTTGAGGAGTTGAAACGACTATTTTCCACTACGTCGAAAGTCGGAAAAGAAACGGAAGCGAACGGAGGTCACAGAGGTGACCGGACGTTGCACCGGACGTGGTCTCTGGTTGACCGGACGTGTTCGGTCAGTGTTCAGCGTCTGCGCGTGTTTCAGGTTGATGATCGAACGCACAGCGCATCCGGTCACTGATGATCAGACGCGTCCGGTCATTCAGGGAGCTTACTGGACTCAAACCGGACGCTGGCACTGTGGCGTTCGGTCAGTTCCACAGCGCGTCCGGTCACTATTTTGTCATGCGCTCCTCAGGCTTGACCAGCGCGTCCGGTCAGTCACGGGACCAGCGCGTCCGGTCGATCCCAGCGTGTCTGGTCTACGTGATGAGCGCGTCTGGTCGTTGCTTCGCAGCTAGCTGTTATGCGACCGACGCGTCCGGTCAGTTGGACCAGCGCGTCCGGTCAGCGTGATTTCGGCTGTTTTAGTTTCTAACGGCTATATTCGAAGGGGTACGTCTATAAATACTTGTTGGCCGGCTCAAGGCTCTCTCTCTCGAACATTTGACATACTTGTGAGCACTTTGAGCTAAGCAACTTCCCTTCCACTCATCTCTCTTGCTTCTTTGCATATTCGAAGTGAGATTGAGTGATCCAAGTGTATTTGCATTGTGAGATTGCATCTAGTTAGCACTTGGTGGTTGATTTGCTACGGGATTCTTGTTTTCTCTTGGTGGTTGCCGCCACCTAGACGGCTTGGAGCAGCTTGAAGGCGTTGGCAAGAGTTGGTGATTGTTCTTGGCCACCTCCGATGATTGTGAGGGGTTTGTGCCTACCTCGGCGAAGCGCCAAAGGCAACGTTAGTGAATTTCTCGTGTCATTGCAACCTTTTGCCATTTGGTAGGTTCTTGTGGCGCCTTTTGAGAGGCTCGGTGTGAGACCGATTAGCCACCGAACCACGTGGTGAAGAGGGACACAACGGGGACTAGCGTGCCGGTAAGCACGTGAACCTCGGGATAAATCTTCGTGTCATCACTTTCATATTGTGATTGATTGATCCCGGTGTTCGGTTATCTTGGTATTCATTGTTGATCATATTGGTTGGCTCAATACTTCGCCCCTCGGTGAAACTCTCCTAACTCAACTTCGCATTACCTTCTTAGTTATCTTTGCTAGCTAGTTAGCTTTGCTAGAGTAGCTCTTTTGTGTAGCTTGCTAGTTGTAGTTATAGTTACCTTCTCGGTTTGACTTATGCGGTTGAGTGCAAATATATTAGAATTGTAAATTGGTTAGGTGGCTTACAAACACCCCGTAGGCTAAGCAAAACTCGCATCTCGCTACTTGTTATATTAATAAACTTATTTAGCTTGTCTTTGTAGAATTTTTTAAAAGGTTATTCACCCCCCTCTAGCCATCAAGACCTTTCACCCTCGCCGTCCGAACACTATGACTCTAGCAGTAAAGACGCAGCCAAAATTTCCACCGACGGCGGCAATGATGGCGCTGGCCCCTGCCATCGCATGTGTCGTTCTCGTTCCCCGTGCTGTGGGTGTCCTTCACCAAGAGCTTCGTGGCGTCGCCGTCCTCCAAGGCCAAGCACCTGAGCTACGACGTGTACATTGGCTACCACGGCAAGGATGGCCTCTCCAGGTTCTACAAGTGGCTCTCAAGTCAGAGCTCGAGCTGCAGGGCATCGCCTTCTTAATCACCAACCGCGCGTACTCGGATTCGTAGAGCCATGATATTGCCGACCGGATTATTTTTCGATCACGTTCGGCATCGTGGTGGTCACCATTCGATTTTCCTCAAATTGTTTAGCCTCGGGGAGATAAGATTCTTTGCGAAGAAGAAGAACCATGTCCCTATATGGTTTGACACTGAGCCAGCAGAGATCGCTGGGTTTTTTTATGGTAAATTGGAGGATAATGAAGACAAGGAAGCGTTTGAAGGTTTGATGTGATGCCATGAATTCAAGCTTGAGGCAAATGAGAGCAATTCAAGAAGTCAGTGTTTCATAGGACTTATAGGATAGTCCTATGAATGCAAGGTGAAGAATGGGGAGAAGAAAGAGGAAAACAAAAGAAAGACAAGCAATCTCTCCAACGCTTACACCAACAAGGTGGACAAGAAGGCCACTACACCATACTTGTTGAAGAAGAAAAATGATAAGGTGATGGCCATCAAGGTGAACAAGCATGCCAATACAAGGGGTCAAACAAGTTTGGGTGCCAAAAGAAATTATTTCAACCATGAAGAGCACCAAGAAAGTTTAGACCTTGAAGGAGAAGTGAGAAGTCCAATGGACTTTGGGGAATTTGGAGATTTGGCAAAGTTTGGGTACATATCATGGGGTGCATCACATTGAATCATGCCATTGCCAAATGGTTTAGTCAAGAATCGTGGACCCAAATTCCCCTACTCATGTTAGGTAACTAGATTTGAATTCTTACAAATTCTAGTTCCTTTTATACCTAGGTTTGCATGTGCACATTTAAATTATTGTTTTTGCATACACTAGTTAATTCATATGGCAGGGTTGCTCATTTTACACTTATCCTTGGAGAAAACCTACGTGGTTTAAATTGCTTAGGAGCACAACACATAGCTCATTTTTAATTAGTTTATCTTATATTTGCCAAAGTCCAAATTGTAGATACCTTGCCCCAATTATAGCCCACAAGTGATGTTCACTTCCAAGTAACATTATCTTTCAAGTGGTATTATGACCTCAAAAGTCTAAGTGCATTTCTCCTACAAGTGTTCCACACTTATATGCACACTTTTAGATGGAGGTCACTCTACAAGTTGGTATCTTTGAGACTAACACCTTTTTCAAGCTTATCATGTGCATGGATGATCACTTACAAGCGGTATTTCATATCCTTGTGTGATATGACATATCATACAAATTGGTATCAAGACCAATTGGATTTTATAGAAAAGTTTGTGCAACAATGAAGCGTCAGAAGGAACTGGCTGAGATTTAGTAGATTCCCATGCAATAATCTATTATTTTGGTGCTAAAATTGTTTAAATCTGGGACCTGAGTGCATTTTTCACGTAGCCATTCCATTGTTTAGCTATATATGTGCAGTGGGCACCCGAGATTACCTTATTATGCGCTGCTTTAATAGCTTGTGTGACTTCTTCAGCATGGTGGTTCCCATCTTATGGTGGAATCAGCTTATCATGTAGAAGTATTTTTTCATATCACCACATATTTCGTTTCTGACTTAAATTTACTTTTTTTTATAAACATAACATGTGCTGTCTGTTAGATGATTGTTTTGTAATAACGTGAAGTACTGAATGATATTAGCTATAAAATAAGATTAAATGCAATTTGTCTTGTTAAAAGGTAACATCTTGCTGGGTCTTTTTTGCAACAAAAAGGTACTTGGCGAATGGCGATTCATTTCTTGCTACGTATCACATGGAATTTTTAAGCTGCATGTTTAGAAAAGGAGTAAAGTAAGGCTTGTACATGGCAGCTTAAAGACAAAACAAGCACCGATGCTGGTTCGTGTTTCAAGTTTCGGTGCACCTGGTTGCACATTGTGGGTACTCGAAGAATTTGCAGCTGTACTATAGTTAATGTACTTCTCATGTGTACTATAACTATTAATTGTTGTATTAATTAATTTTGATGGTAATGGGCTACGATATATGGGCTGATTATTAAGTGGCCTGTGTTGTATTGAATATTGGGCTGAAAATAATGTTAAAAGATTGTACGGGCTGACAAATTGTGGTGTGGGCCTAGTTTAAATTGTGGCATGGGCTGGCCTGATCTAAGGGAAAAAAGGGCAAAAAAATCTAAACGAATAATGGGCTAAGAAAAAAGGCCCAAATAAATGGGCTTAGCCCACTATAATCTTGCATGTTACCTGGGCTCAAATAGGCTGAATTTAATTTTATGATTACGATGTTTCTGGAGTCTGCCACCTTAGGGCCACGTCAACAAGCCATCCTACATGGCATATACTTACGTGGTGAGGTTTAAGAACTTGTGACATAAAATTAGTTGTTATAAACGTTTGTGATGTTCAAAATCAATGTCTTAATGTTATGACATGAACATCTAAACATCAAAAGTTGTCATCTAAGACACTAATCTTTTGACATTTGATTTTTCGTCAACTTAGCGTCACAAATGATGACCAATGACATATTTTTTAGGTATTATGACATATGTATCAAATGTCAAAAGATGGCACATTTCTTGTAGTGACTCTTGATGCAAATCACTAGATCAACTCCAATCTCACCCAAATAATTTCAACTAAGCAAATGTGAGTGGAGAGGTTTCTTTAATTCTAGTAGGTGTGGTTATCAGATGAGAGTACCAAGAGAGCTAAAATGCTTGACCACATCTCTATATATAAGCCCACTCAAGAAACTAGCCATTACCAACTTTAACTTTTTGCATACCCACCAGAGAGCTTCGGTGGATCTTACAAACGGAGCCCCCAAATGGCTAGATCAGTGACTCCTTTAATCTAGTCGTTAGGTGCACTAAACTCTAAAGAAAAGCTCTTCGGTGCCAGTGGACAAATGTGGTATGCTCTAGCACCACGAACACATTGAAAATATCCTCTTAGAGTGGAAATTTGGTGATTACTTTGGCGACCCCCACCGGAGGATTCTAGTGTGTTACAGAGAGCATCCATATAGGTTTTTAAGCCACCATTAAGCGGTAGTGATGGGATCTCCCGAGCTCGTGGTGATGAGCCTTCTAGGGTAGTGTCCGCCCAAGCATCACTACTGCTCCATCTCGTTGGCGATGTACTCCTCGATGCCACATAGGACGGTGATGACTCCAATATGGCTTCAACTTTAGATTGTCATGTGGTGGATGGAAGTTTTTTTTAATAAGGAGTGTGTGGATGAGGTCAGGGAAACTAACTAAAAATGATAAGGACGATCGGACAAGCGGATCCAGGGCCAAAACTGTCCTTTCCATCCTCCCGTTAGCCATTGTTAGTGCAACTTGTGACGGCAGTGCCACATCAAGAAAATAATTTGTATGGTATGTGTTAGACAGTAGATATACGGCCCATGGGCCTACCCCTAGTGGCTCCCCTTGTGGTCTATATGTATACACTGATTATGTCTATCGATAATTAATCCAAGTAATATACAACCCTAATACTCTTTCATGGTATCAGAGATCGGTTCCCAATCCCGCTTCCGCTAGAGCCGCCGCCGCAGCGCCTCTCGCCGGTGCTCCCCGCGCCGTCGCCGAGAGACCCTTGCCGGCTCCCCTCTCCCTACCCATGGCCGACGACGACGCGCTGACCGCGGAGCAGCACGCGCAGCAGGCCGCCGCCGCCGCCGCCAAGGCTGCGACCGATCGTGAGGCCACCCTCGATGCGCTCGAGGTCAAGCATGCCGCTGTCCATGCCCAGGCCCTCGCTGTCGTCAACATCAAGGTGTTGATCCCCATCACCCTCGATCGCGTCTCCAACAACTATGATCGATGGCGCAAGGTCTTCCTCATCGTCCTCGGCAAGTACGCGCTGACCGATCACGTCTTGTCCGATGCCACTGAAAGGTCCTTGTTTGGTTTTGGTAATTGAGTGACAACTTAGGTGGACTAATATGTGGTTATGTGAGATACACAGGAGATTATCCACATGTGATGGTGTCATGAAGGAGCTCATTGCATATGAGACATGACATGGAGTCATGTGACCAAGGTGGAGAAGATCAAGATGAGGCTTGGCTTAATGGACCGGTTGCTAGGGTGAAGGGCAAGTTGTGTGATGGCTTGGCGCCGAAGGACCGAGGCAACGGTGAAGAGCAAGTGAGGTCAAGATCGATGAACCAATACGGTCACATGATGATATGAAGTGGATCATATCATTTGGTGATTGGTTGGTGCATGTGTTGCATCAACGTCGGAGGAGTTGGAGTGGAATGCGCAAGGCAAAGGTATAACCTAGGGCATTTCCATTTCACCGGTCATAGGTGTGTAGAGAAGTTTATGACCGGGTTTAGGATAGATGGCCGTACTATTAAGAGGGGCAAACTTGTTTGCATATCGGTCATCTAGTGCCACTCGTGTGATCTAACTTTGCATACGTGTTAGGATCGAGTGGCGTGGCAAGTTGAGTGGTTAACTCCTTCGGTAAAATGTTTATGAAAATGCTAACACACGTGCACAAAGTGGTGAACACTTGTTGGTGTTGGCACATTTGCGAAGGCGTTGGAGTTTGAGCGGTAGAGAGGGTTTGGGTTCCTCTCTCCCTCCCGTCGAGCTTGCGAGCGCGGGATTCAGGCGTTTTCGAGGAGTTGAAATGTCTATTTTCCACTACGCCGGAAGTCGGAAAAGAAACGGAGGCGAACGGAGGTCACAGAGGTGACCGGACGCTGCACCGGACGCGGTCATGGTATGACCGGACGCGTCCGGTCAGTACAGCGCAGGCGCGGGTGCTAGGGTTTGCAACCGGCGCGTCCGGTCACTCGCGGGACCGGCGCGTCTGGTCATGCGCCCAGTGGGAATTGCAGAACGCAAGGATGATCGGACGCGCGGCGCGTCCGGTCACACATGATCGGACGCATCCGATCATTGAAGGAGCTTACTGGACTCTAACCGGACGCGGGCACTGTCGCGTCCGGTCATCGCAAGGAGCACGTCCGGTCGTTGCGTCGCGGGCGCGTGGGTGAGTGCGATCAGCGCGTCCGGTCGTTTGACAGGCACGTCCGGTCGTTGCCTGGGGCGCGTCCGGTCGTTGTTTTGACCGTTGGGGTCAGTGACCGTTGGAGGATCTAACAGTCGCGTTTGAATTTGAGGGACACGTGGACGTCGTAGGGCGACCGGACGCGGTTGAGCGCGTCCGGTCAGTTACGACCAGCGCGTCCGGTCGTCCCGAAATCTGCCCAGTGAAGGGGTAACGACTCTATTTGACTGTGAGGTTATAAATAGATGCCTTGGCCGGCTGTGGCCGTTAGCTGAGCACACTATAGTCTTTGTGACTTGTGTGGTAGTGCTTGGGAGCCCTCTAACTCACTCATGCTTGATAGTGTTCATCGGATCGAGTGAGAGAGCAATTCTAGTGCGTTGCCTTGAGAGATTGCATCGTGTGGCACTAGGTGATCGTGTTGCAAGCCGGTGGTGCTTGTTACTCTTGGAGGTTGCCACCTCCTAGACGGCTTGGTGGCTTGTGGCTCCGTCGAAGCTCGCAAGAAGATTGTGCGAGGCTCCGGAGAAGCTTTGTGAGGGGGATTGTGCTCACCCCGCGGGGATCACGAAGAGCAACTCTAGTTGAGCGTGTCATTGAGCTACCACACTTTATGGTGGGTTCTTGCGGTGCCTTTTGAGAGGCTCGGTGTGTGACCGATTAGCCGCCGAACCACGAAGTGTTGGTCGACACAACGGGGACGTAGCTTGGTGGCAACCAAGTGAACCTCGGGAGAAAATCACCGTGTCAACATTGTCTACTCTTCTCGGTGGTTTGCTTTCGTGCAACACAAGATTGTATTTACTTTCATAATAATTGTGCTTGTGTAGTTGATCTTGTTCTAGTTGTGCTTGTGTATCTAGCTAGATATCGTCTTGCTTGTGTAGCTAGAAGTATCCCCTTTGCGTGGCTAATTTGGTTTGTGTAACCTTGTTAGTCACATTGCTTAGTTTTTGTAGCTAAGTGATTTGCGCTCTCTAATTTGGCATTAGTTGCCTTGTTATTGAGCATTGCTAGTGAGCTTAGGCTTTGTGCGCTTTGCTTACTAGAATTGTGTAGGAGCTCCCTCTTGCTTGCAAAGTACTAGTGCATAGGTTTGTGTGACCTTGCTCTAGAATTAAATAGGAGAGCTCTTAGCACCTTAGTTGCTTAATTAGGATCTTTATGAGGTGCTTGTGAACTTAGTTAGAGGGGTGTAGTCTTAGCTAGACCGATAAGTTTAATTCCGCATTTGTTTTGGTTAGCCAACACGTTTAAGTTTTAGAAAGGACTATTCACCCCCCTCTAGTCCGCCATCTCGACCCTTCAATTGGTATCGGAGCCGGGTCTCTCATTTGTGGTCTTCACCGACCCGAGAGGATGGCGACTTATGGGCTAGATGATTGTGTGGAACACATTTTTGATGGCACTCACTATGCACGGTGGAAAAATCACATGCTTGATCATTTTCATGCTCTTGGCCCTAAGTTTTGGTGGATCATAGTTGTTGGCTTTTCTCATGACTTGGATGGGTGTGGTAACCATACCCAAGCTCAAAAAGATTGCCGAACACTTGATGCACAAGCTAAGTTTTATCTAATCAAAGCTTTAAATGATGAGATTTTTGACAAGGTGATGGGTCTCTCAAGTGCACATAGCATGTGGACGACGCTCAAGCATCACTATTGTGGCTCCTCAATTTGGGATGATGGAAAATTCAAGAAGGATGATCACATAGTGATAGAGGTACATGAGGATGTTGAGCATGACCACAACGAGGTGATTGTGGAGGATTGCTCCACCTCAATGTCAAGTGATGATGATGATGATCATGCCACAAGATCACTTGACAAGAAGAATGATAATGCCACAAGTGATGCACATATTGATTCTACCTCATGCACACTTGATGGTGAAGATGATGGCTATGAGAGTGATGCTTCAACAAGCTCATCAATATCATCACATGGTAACACTAAGATACATGTTGGTGGTTTTGTTGTTAATTGTGATGATCCAAATTTTGAGCTTCTTTATAAACTCTCAAGAGCCTTAAAAAGAGAAATGGAAAAAGCAAGTAAATTGGAAAAGGAAAACTCTTTTCTAAAAACCACATGTGAACAACAAAAGCATCTACTTTATGTTACTACTTGTTCACATGAGGAGCTAAAATTGGCTCATGAGGAACTTAGTGTTGCTCATGATAACTTGGTACAAGAACATGCTTTACTCACTAAGAAGCTTTCTAATGAAGAAACCAAATCTAGTGAGAGCTCATCATTTGGGTCAAATGATCAATCACATATTACTAACCCTTGTGATGTAGGCAAGAAGCATGTATCCACCTCTTGTGATGATTTATTATATATGCCATGTTCTTCACAATTAGATGCTTGTTCTACTTCTATGTCTTGCGAGACTAACCTTTTGAAGGAGAACAATGAGCTCAAAAGTGAAGTGAAGAATTTGAGCAACAAGTTGGAGAGGTGCTACAACTCTAAAATCGCCATTGAGCATATCATGACCAATCAAAGAAGATATGGTGATAAGAGTGGTATTGGCTACAACAAGAGCAAGGGCAAGATTAAGAAGAAGCAAGATGCAAAGAAGCTATCCCAACTCATGTGCTACCAATGCCATGAAGTGGGACATATTGGCAAGTGTTGCCCTACCAAGAAGTCTCAAGTTGAGCCAAAAGCAAAGCCCCAAGATCAAGTCAAGATCAACCATAAAGATGATGATGACTTGATGAAGAAGAAGAAAACAAGAAGGGGTGGTAGAGCAAGGCATCCAATGCAAATTCAAGATGCCAAGATGATGAGTAAGAATCAAATCGAGAAGAAAGTATATGCTCACATCAAGTGCTTCAAGTGTGGAGATATAGGACACTTTACCTCGGGGTGTCCTACCAAGCTTGGGAAGAAGGCTCAAGCAACTCATGAGAGGCTAGGCAATGGGAAGCACAATATGAGCAATGATGAAAAGGCTCAATCAAAGAGAAGATGCTATTCATGCCGGGAAAGGGGACACATGGCATATTCATGTCCCCTAGGTAACACTTCTAAGCATATTTCAATTGATGATACTAATGTGCTTAGAAAGGATGTAAATGGTACCTCTATTGTTGCTATTGCAAAACATCCCGCTATTCATACTAAGGCAATGCCTAAGTATGTTGCACCTAACTTGAGAGGACCCAAACTTGTTTGGGTACCATCAAAGAGTGGATGAATGTGTGTAGGTACCATGGCATTGGAGGTTTGACTCAAATTGATTTCATCTTGTTCATCATATATTGAGTCAAGTTATAAAGCTCAATGCATATCCTATCCCAATGCCAAGTCAAAATAAGTGAAGTTCAAGTGCTACAACATACAAGTGCAATGTTAAAGATTGTGGTGATTTATTGGATATATTTAATGGCTTGCAATTTATTTGAGTAAAAGCTTGCTATTGGATGATCATGAGCTAACCAAGGTATATTTCTTGTTGATCATTTCACTTGGGTGCATATGAGTTGATTGAATTGGATATGTATGCAATGTTGCTTGCTATGAGATGTTTGAATGGATTAAATGCTTAAGTAATCAAGTTTGGATTGGTTTGTGTTGGATAATTTCATGAGATGACATTTAGTAAATGGATTGGATGGATATATGTCTTGTGAAAGTATTCAAACAAATTAGTTTCAAGTTTGATTCATATTTGATGAAGTATTGCTCAATGTATTGAAATCTGTCCAAAATAAAAAATCTGAGCTAGCAGTGATTTTAGCCATGTTTGAGTGATCAAATCTATTTGGATTGGCTTGAAATTTGGTATACATGTTCTACACTTATGAAAGAAGATGCTGTAGAAATCTCATGAGAATTGGATAAGAGATGCTTCAGTTTTGGAGTGCATCTTGTCAGCTATAGTGCAGCAGTTTTCAGCATGTAGCAGTGGTGGAAGATTTGAAATCTGGTAGCAATCTAAATGTCAAATGAATCTCAAATTTTTACAGCTGCTAGATGACTTAGTGAATCACATCTCCACCAAATTTCATGGCATTTGGATCTGTACATTGGGAGATATGAATTATTCTTTGAAGGGTACAGAATCTGCCAGAAAAGTGACAATCATTAGATTAATCTAGAGTCACTTTAATTGAAAGGTCCTCAAGTTGGAAACATGTTTATAAGTGGTTGAGGAACCTAAGTTTGGTTTTGGATTGATCTAGAAGCATAAAGAGCAATGAGTATAAGAACATTTGATTGTGAAATATACTTGGTGTACTTATTTAGTACTCAATTTGAAGATCAAGATCAAACTTAAGATGAAGATGAAGTTTAAGTTCTAGTGATGATTAGAGATCATTTGGTAGAAAGAAAAGGACTTAAACAAGTAGAAAGAGTTGGACTCAAATATAGATTCAAGGATTATTCATCAAGATTGAGTTCATCATTTGGATCAATCAAACTATATCATTTCAAGTGAGTATCAAGAGTGGTTCTTTGGAGAAAGGTCACTTCTCCCTAGTGAGGGGCTTGCCGCCGTGTGTAGGTGAAACCAAGTTTGGGACTTGGAAGGCTAACATGGAAGTGGTGATCCGAGGAACTTGTGATGCTTAGTTGAAGCAATCAAAAGGATTGATCAAGAAAAGCAAGCAACACCCAAAAGAGAACTAGTTATATATTTCAAGTGTTATTCTAAGTAGTTCTCTCCTACAAGCAAAGATGATATAATGAAGCAAGCTAACCACAACAAGAAAGTGCACTTGATCATAAGTGGTTTTCATTTCATATGGGTGAAGAATGGATTTATCTATGATGATTGGTCTTCACCAAGCTTATAAATTGGACTTCACATTGCTATTGGAGTAATGAATTAGAATCTATGTGACTATCCTCTACTCCAATATAGCAAAGGTATCATTGTAATGTGCATGATCATTTCATCCCTTACTAGTATGCGGTTAGTGCATATAGTACATGCTTAATAGGATCATGCATATCAAATGAAAAGTTTAAATTCATAGTCTACCACTATTGCTTGAATTGTTTAAATGATCTAGTGGTATGTGTATGAATTTGTTCATGAGCTAGTGAACCCAAGTACTTGACCTAGTTTGGATTGATAACAAGTGACAAGTACAACATTGGCAAGATAACCCTTAGCATGAGGTGTGAAGAATCTTGTCATTGGATCAAACCGGACTTGTAAGCTTATGCAAGGAAAAATAGTTCAAGACACATTAGAAGCTCATGACA
The DNA here is from genome assembly GCA_038087645.1 of Saccharum hybrid cultivar R570. Lineage (NCBI taxonomy): Eukaryota > Viridiplantae > Streptophyta > Magnoliopsida > Poales > Poaceae > Saccharum > Saccharum hybrid cultivar. The sequence continues at coordinate 1,342,917 of JAQSUU010000620.1, forward strand.
ATGATAAGAGTACAAGCACAAGACAACAATAAAAATGGATATCTAGTTTGTTTCAAGTAGTATCTAGACTCAACTTGATCTTCCAAGTGGTATTCACTAGTGGTGTCTAGATCATGATCTACAAGTGATATCTTACAAGTGGTACTCATGAAGATAGAAAATGTTCAAGAAGTGAATGTTACTGCCAAATCCTTCAAAGTGAATCCATACAAGAAAATTCTTTCAAATGGTATCACATTTCTACTCATGGTAGCTTCACGTGGTATCATTCATGCAAGACGATGGTTTCACAAGTGATCCTCAACATTAAGTGATCAAATCAAGAAATGCTACCCTCATCTTCAAGTGGTATCTCAAGTGAATGACACATGCTATGACATTGGGGGAGGAGCCCCACCAATTGGTATCAAGGTCAAAGATCCTATGTGGAATCTCAAGAGCAACCATAAAGTTTGTCATTTGTCACACCCGGTTTTCTAAAGAACAAAACCAGGCTAATCATATGTGTGCCCAGGAAGTCCACACATATGCCAGAATAAAAAAAGTATCAGAAACAATGTTATTATATAACGTATACATAGCTATATTAACACTTACATCAGAGTATCGCGGAACGGTGACTAAACTTCGGGCTCCATTCTTCTCAGGGACGGCTGACTAGGGGTAACATATGCCTAGCACTTCTACTAGTCTTCTGGAAACTCCACTACACCTTTGTCCTTCTTCCGAGTAGCATCTTACTACACACTGGAGTGTTGGGGAAATAGCAAGAGTGAGTCCATGTCGAACTCAACAAATATAACACAGGGTTCATGAGGCTCAAAAAGGCTAGACACTGTTTGACTGCGTTTAGCTTTTAATCATCATATAATTAGCAATTGAGTAGCATCAAGGTATTCCAATTCCCATTAATGAATCAATGATCAATTGTAATAACGATAATGAATAGCATTAACATGAGCATAATAATAATCAACAATAATTAAGCATGATATAATAATGGTGATCAACTATTCTGTAAGAATCCCCAAGGCCGCTCGTATCCGTGAGCACGGCTAGTATACCAGTTTTTAACTCTGCGCAGAGGTGTACACTTTCACTGTGAGTCATGATTTTCAAATGCATGGGTTAATTACTCTCAAAACACTGAAAACCATATAAAGCCACTCAAAAGTTCGTCTAACAAGTTAGGGCCATTAGATTCACTCGGCAGGCAGATGTAGAACCCCCCTTCCCTGTGGCACAACAACCGCAGCCTATACACACTAGGCCAGGGGCTCGCACTACACCCAAAGTGGCAAGCCATTCTTACGCCATTTAAGGTAACCTCTAACAAGCTAGAAAAGGTCTCTTGAACAACTAGAGCCAGAGCCATATAGCCCTCACAGCTGTACTGTATATCCCGGTTATCACTTACAGGTAAGTCCTTACGGAGAGAAACCAGAGCAACAATATAACCCCTTGCTCTAGCCCCCTTTCAACAGTAATAAAATCATCTTAATGGTTGATTGCATAATCCATTAGTCAAATTACAAGATCATTGTTCATAATTAAGCACTAGCAATAGCTACCCAAATGCACAACCCATAGGCGACAAGGAAACAAGATATCAATAGCTAAGTTATAATCTCTATGGTTGTCAAGGAAGACACATGCATATGTATGATAATTTCAGTGAATAGGACAACAAGGATGGTCCCATGTTATACTTGCCTTGATCAAAGCTTTCCAAGTGATACTGCTGACTTGGCTCAAAGTAATACTCCGAATCGTCCAGATACTGCTCACCTTCTATACTCGATCATCAATCAACAACACACATGCATCCAATCAAACAAACACGAAGCAAACAAAGAGATACAATTAGAACAGTACACCAACAGTAACAAAACAGTAATAAAAGTTTATAAAACTCTTCTACACGTTTCTACGATCACACAGACGCAAAGATCACCAAATTCGGAGTTAAAACGTGAAAGTTATGAATTTTCTAAGATTTCCTATAGATAAATAAATACTTAATTATAAACTCGAAAAATAAATTATTAAAACTAACTGTACAACTACACTAACATGTAGAGCTCGCAAATACGAATCTAACGCAACTTGAACGGATCAAATCGGAGTTAAAACGAAGATTTTATGATCAAAACAAGTTTAGTGGCAAAACTGTAAATAGTATCATCTTCTACCTTGAGCTGGGAGCAGCTCCGGTCAGCCATGGTGGTACCTCGCCGGAGAAAAACAAGATGAGATGGGAACTCGATGAAACAGCGATGGATTCCTACAAACGGATATACCACGATGTAGAGAACGACGAGGGATGCCTCTTGGTGGTGGTGGCTGGCGTCGGAACGCGACGGTTTGGCCGGAAAAGCTCATCGGAAGTTCGCCGGAACGCAAGCTGTAGATGCAGAACTTCGGCAAGAGGTGGAGGGAGCTACGAGCGATGGCTCGCGATAAGGGTTGTACTTCTGAAATCAGGACGTCGAGGGCTACGCCGGCATATATATAGTCGTAGGGTTTGGAAACTTTTCGGATTTTCTTAATTTCGGGATTATTTTAATTCCGTGAATAAAATAATTCCAGAAAATCTAAAATTACCTTTTTGGCCGTGAAAAATAGCCCGGAGCTCAGAAAAATCACGGGAAAAATCCTGGAGACTCTTGGAGAGATAAGGAACTCAACTAAATGAGTTTGAGCTCATGAAAAGATTGATGAAGAGATCAAGGAAAAAGATTAAGCTCACGGAAATTGAAATTTTAAATCCAGAAAATGCCAAAAAAAAATTCCGGTGAGAAGTAAACGTCGTCCTATGGTATTTTGAAAATAATAGCACTCACCAACACCAAAGACAAGCATCACACAAACACCACATTATCAAATTAATATGAAAAAGTTTAAAACCATAATTTTCTATATTTAAATTAGCAGCAACTTAACTTATCTAATAAATTTATTCAAATATTGAAATCATTTATTTTATTTAGTATTTTTCATGCACAACCTAAAATAGGAAATTTTGGGTGTGTGACAATTCTACCCCACTTAACAAGAATCTCGTCCCGAGATTCGGAGAGACCAGGGAGAAAGATAAAGTTGATTTTGCAAATCTTCACGCTTCTCTGATCAACTCTTATCCAATGATGATGCCACAAACTCAAAACCAACTTTGTAAATGTCTCCTTTAGACCCTTACGATTCTTGTAGATGGTTCTAACAGGTTACCCACCCTGAAAAAGGATACCTGCGCTCGATAATGACTTTGCAACCATGTAGATAGCTGATGCTTCCAGATGACGAAAATAGAACGTATAAAACCTCCATCTTGTATCGCCTTTAGTTCGGCAACCCCTCTTAAGAAGAGATCAACTGGAGAACACCAATGGATAGATTACATGTGTTTCTAAGTGATAACTACCATCATGTCCTTCTATCATCTCAAAGATATTCATGAGCATATGCAAGAACAAGTAACTTGTACTTCCTCGCGAGCAGAAAAATGGCAGTGCAGAAATACAGTTATAACTCAAGTTCTACGAATCCAATGATGTTGTAGCTTATACCGTTGGAAAGCTTATCAAATTTACTACAACTTTCTTATAGAATACTTCTCCAGATTCTACAGTTAACGTGGTCGAAAACTGTGCACAACAGAAACTATTCCAGATTACTGACGGCACAGATGCACCGCCTTGTGATTTTCATAACTCCCAAACCATAGTAGCTATCAGGACGGTTCTTACGGTCAGAGAAAAATATTGAAGTCTACTATTGTCCAGAATTTATTCATGATTTTTGGGCATCCAAAAATAGAGGTATAAGCTAAGAAAGACAGACTGTTCTAAAAAAAACAGGATAAGGCAGAAACGAGATTCAGAGACTAGAGAGATAGATGACACTAATCTTCAAGTCTTCACGCTTCTTTGATTTATGTTGATGAGATATAAGACATGGATCAAGGATAGCCAAAAGATGACAAGAAAGATAAAGTTTGATCTTTAGTTCTTCATGCCTCTTCATGCCTCGTCACTTGAGATATTCAGGACTTGCTGTTGTTGATAGCAGATGCTACCCCACTTAACAAAGATCTTGTTTCACCTGACGATGTCATTGAAGGAAACACTTTCTCTAAGGCTTGCTGCTATCGATGAGTCCTTCACTTAAAACTTACTAAACATACTTGATATGGGGGTGATGTCATCTAAGTTTTCATGAAACTAACTATAGACTTCCAATCATAGAGATAACCACTTCTTCCAAGTGAAGCTCTAGGACATACGAAACATTCATCTTGCAACACTCACAACTTTGCCTTCTTGCATAAGAACACATCCCAAACCTTGACGAGAAGCATCACAATAAATAGAAAACTTCTTACTCAAATCTGGCAAAACCAATACAGGCACTGTAGTCAACCTCTTCTTCAATTCTTCAAAACTAGCTTGATATTTATCAGACCACACAAACTTGACATTCTTCTCTAACAGAGATGTCATAGGTTTAGCAAGTTTAGAAAACCCTTCAATGAACCGTCTGTAATATCCAGCTAAACCCAAGAAACTGCGAATCTCGCTGGCCTCAGTAGGTGGTTTCCAATTCAATAGATAAGCAAAATCTGATTTCTCTGGGCAAATTCCAATTTCAGTAACTCAGTAAAACTGTCATATCTCGAGCTACAGACGTCCAATTCAGATGATCTTTACATGGTTGGAAAGATTACAAAATTATCTACAACTTTTATTCACAACACTTTTTCTGAATCTGTCAAATAATTGGCCAAAAACTGAACTTAACCGAAACTGTTTCAGAATTCCAGACTGTGCAGTGACCTCAACTTAGAACAGGTATATCTCTTAGCTCAAAATAGTTAAAAAGGTAAATCCAGTGGGTTTGGAAAGATACAGAAGTCTAGTTATTCCTAGTAAAATTTCATAAATTTCTCATGTCCATATCTTGAGATATAACAGAAACATTGCAGACTGCTATAGAAATCAGCATGCGGAGTATTACGTAAAACCTACCCCACTTAGCATAGATCAAGCTACTCCTCAAGACTTATACCTTTCGAGCCACCTTTGAAATATGAGAACAAGGATAACACACAAGCAACACATCAAGCAAAACAAACACACATCACATCATCGATACTACACGTGCTTGTTCAACAATGGTGGTCATCCTAATGGCACCTTGGAGATGATGAAAGACCATCAAACTTTTGAACAAGGTAAGATCAGAAAATTTTTAGTAAAATCAACATAAAACAAAATCCAATAGAGTAAGAAATAATAGCTCAAAGGAAGCTATATCAAGGATGGGATACAACAAGACAAGGAAGAGGAATAGTCAAAATCAATGAGTCAAGGGATGACAAAATAGTTTTATCGTAAAATGAGTTTTAGAATACGTCCAGTGCTACTTGGCATACGTCCTACAGTCAACACCGCTCTGATACCACTCTGTCACACCCGGTTTTCTAAAGAATAAAACCAGGCTAATCATATGTGTGCCCAGGAAGTCCACACATATGCCAGAATGAAAAAGTATCAGAAACAATGTTATTATATAACGTATACATAGCTATATTAACACTTACATCAGAGTATCGCGGAACGGTAACTAAACTTCGGGCTCCATTCTTCTCAGGGACGGCTGACTAGGGGTAACATATGCCTAGCACTTCTACTAGTCTTCTGGAAACTCCACTACACCTTTGTCCTTCTTCCGAGTAGCATCTTACTACACACTGGAGTGTTGGGGAAATAGCAAGAGTGAGTCCATGTCGAACTCAACAAATATAACACAGGGTTCATGAGGCTCAAAAAGGCTAGACACTGTTTGACTGCGTTTAGCTTTTAATCATCATATAATTAGCAATTGAGTAGCATCAAGGTATTCCAATTCCCATTAATGAATCAATGATCAATTGTAATAACGATAATGAATAGCATTAACATGAGCATAATAATAATCAACAATAATTAAGCATGATATAATAATGGTGATCAACTATTCTGTAAGAATCCCCAAGGCCGCTCGTATCCGTGAGCACGGCTAGTATACCAGTTTTTAACTCTGCGCAGAGGTGTACACTTTCACTGTGAGTCATGATTTCCAAATGCATGGGTTAATTACTCCCAAAATACTGAAAACCATATAAAGCCACTCAAAAGTTCGTCTAACAAGTTAGGGCCATTAGATTCACTCGGCAGGCAGATGTAGAACCCCCCTTCCCTGTGGCACAACAACCGCAGCCTATACACACTAGGCCAGGGGCTCGCACTACACCCAAAGTGGCAAGCCATTCTTACGCCATTTAAGGTAACCTCTAACAAGCTAGAAAAGGTCTCTTGAACAACTAGAGCCAGAGCCATATAGCCCTCACAGCTGTACTGTATATCCCGGTTATCACTTACAGGTAAGTCCTTACGGAGAGAAACCAGAGCAACAATATAACCCCTTGCTCTAGCCCCCTTTCAACAGTAATAAAATCATCTTAATGGTTGATTGCATAATCCATTAGTCAAATTACAAGATCATTGTTCATAATTAAGCACTAGCAATAGCTACCCAAATGCACAACCCATAGGCGACAAGGAAACAAGATATCAATAGCTAAGTTATAATCTCTATGGTTGTCAAGGAAGACACATGCATATGTATGATAATTTCAGTGAATAGGACAACAAGGATGGTCCCATGTTATACTTGCCTTGATCAAAGCTTTCCAAGTGATACTGCTGACTTGGCTCAAAGTAATACTCCGAATCGTCCAGATACTGCTCACCTTCTATACTCGATCATCAATCAACAACACACATGCATCCAATCAAACAAACACGAAGCAAACAAAGAGATACAATTAGAACAGTACACCAACAGTAACAAAACAGTAATAAAAGTTTATAAAACTCTTCTACACGTTTCTACGATCACACAGACGCAAAGATCACCAAATTCGGAGTTAAAACGTGAAAGTTATGAATTTTCTAAGATTTCCTATAGATAAATAAATACTTAATTATAAACTCGAAAAATAAATTATTAAAACTAACTGTACAACTACACTAACATGTAGAGCTCGCAAATACGAATCTAACGCAACTTGAACGGATCAAATCGGAGTTAAAACGAAGATTTTATGATTAAAACAAGTTTAGTGGCAAAACTGTAAATAGTATCATCTTCTACCTTGAGCTGGGAGCAGCTCCGGTCAGCCATGGTGGTACCTCGCCGGAGAAAAACAAGATGAGATGGGAACTCGATGAAACAGCGATGGATTCCTGCAAACGGATATACCACGATGTAGAGAACGACGAGGGATGCCTCTTGGTGGTGGTGGCTGGCGTCGGAACGCGACGGTTTGGCCGGAAAAGCTCATCGGAAGTTCGCCGGAACGCAAGCTGTAGATGCAGAACTTCGGCAAGAGGTGGAGGGAGCTACGAGCGATGGCTCGCGATAAGGGTTGTACTTCTGAAATCAGGACGTCGAGGGCTACGCCGGCATATATATAGTCGTAGGGTTTGGAAACTTTTCGGATTTTCTTAATTTCGGGATTATTTTAATTCCGTGAATAAAATAATTCCAGAAAATCTAAAATTACCTTTTTGGCCGTGAAAAATAGCCCGGAGCTCAGAAAAATCACGGGAAAAATCCTGGAGACTCTTGGAGAGATAAGGAACTCAACTAAATGAGTTTGAGCTCATGAAAAGATTGATGAAGAGATCAAGGAAAAAGATTAAGCTCACGGAAATTGAAATTTTAAATCCAGAAAATGCCAAAAAAAATTTCCGGTGAGAAGTAAACGTCGTCCTATGGTATTTTGAAAATAATAGCACTCACCAACACCAAAGACAAGCATCACACAAACACCACATTATCAAATTAATATGAAAAAGTTTAAAACCATAATTTTCTATATTTAAATTAGCAGCAACTTAACTTATCTAATAAATTTATTCAAATATTGAAATCATTTATTTTATTTAGTATTTTTCATGCACAACCTAAAATAGGAAATTTTGGGTGTGTGACATCATTCCAACATATGTGGTAATGTCCATCAAAAATGCAATATTCAAGTCTCAACCATCTACCCCAATACAAGCCTTTGTATCAATTGAGAAAAACACCTTTTATGAAAATTGATGACAAAGGGGGAGAAGTTGGACAAAGATATGAAAGCTTTATTGAGCTTTGGGGAGAGATTGGAAAGATTGGACATGGACATGGACAAAGAGGGAGTAACATTGAATAATGTAAGGGGATCAAACATTCTTGGACAAAGGAAGCACACAAGTAGGGGGAGCAAGCTCATAAACTTTGATTGATTACATTTGATATGTGCATAATTCATGTGCTTGCTTGCATTGCATAAGTTCTTAAATTCAATATGCATGCTTGTGTGGTGTATGCTAGTTATAGAACTTGAATGATGATTTGATAACTAGCATGCATAGGATATTAGCTAGACTTGTGATTATCATGCAAAAACTAGAACCTTGCTTATAATGTTGATCTCACGAGGTTTCTAGTGTTTTTGATGTCTAGCTACTCATGATGCTAAGGATGGTGGCAAACTTGTGATTTTCAAATGGTATCAAGCTACTAATTGGTATCAAGCTACAAAAGTTTATTCTATACACCTTAGCATCACTTAGTAGTGCTAACCCTCCCACAAATTTCATATTTATGCATATGTGCAAAGCTTGAAACCAAACCATTTGAGCACATATGTAGGGGGAGTTATCACTACCAAGTCGGATTTTATGGTGCTTATCCAAATTCTAACATAGAGCTTAAATGTTGGATAAGTGGCATAAAGTCCAAAAGAACTTAATTTCCATATCTTTGTAGAGTTGTCATCAATTACCAAAAAGGGGGAGATTGAAAGGTCCTTGTTTGGTTTTGGTAATTGAGTGACAACTTAGGTGGACTAATATGTGGTTATGTGAGATACACAGGAGATTAGTCCACATGTGATGGTGTCATGAAGGAGCTCATTGCATATGAGACATGACATGGAGTCATGTGACCAAGGTGGAGAAGATCAAGATGAGGCTTGGCTTAATGGACCGGTTGCTAGGGTGAAGGGCAAGTTGTGTGATGGCTTGGCGCCGAAGGACCGAGGCAACAGTGAAGAGCAAGTGAGGTCAAGATCGATGAACCAATACGGTCACATGATGATATGAAGTGGATCATATCATTTGGTGATTGGTTGGTGCATGTGTTGCATCAACGTCGGAGGAGTTGGAGTGGAATGCGCAAGGCAAAGGTATAACCTAGGGCATTTCCATTTCACCGGTCATAGGTGTGTAGAGAAGTTTATGACCGGGTTTAGGATAGATGGCCATACTATTAAGAGGGGCAAACTTGTTTGCATATCGGTCATCTAGTGCCACTCGTGTGATCTAACTTTGCATACGTGTTAGGATCGAGTGGCGAACACTTGTTGGTTAACTCCTTCGGTAAAATGTTTATGAAAATGCTAACACACGTGCACAAAGTGGTGAACACTTGTTGGTGTTGGCACATTTGCGAAGGCGTTGGAGTTTGAGCGGTAGAGAGGGTTTGGGTTCCTCTCTCCCTCCCGCCGAGCTTGCGAGCGCGGGATTCAGGCGTTTTCGAGGAGTTGAAATGTCTATTTTCCACTACGCCGGAAGTCGGAAAAGAAACGGAGGTGAACGGAGGTCACAGAGGTGACCGGACGCTGCACCGGACGCGGTCATGGTATGACCGGACGCGTCCGGTCAGTACAGCGTAGGCGCGGGTGCTAGGGTTTGCAACCGGCGCGTCCGGTCACTCGCGGGACCGGCGCGTCCGGTCATGCGCCCAGTGGGAATTGCAGAACGCAAGGATGATCGGACGTGCGGTGCATCCGGTCACACATGATCGGACGCGTCCGATCATTGAAGGAGCTTACTAGACTCTAACCGGACGCGGGCACTGTCACGTCCGGTCATCGCAAGGAGCGCGTCCGGTCGTTGCGTCGCGGGCGCGTGGGTCAGTGCGATCGGCGCATCCGGTTGTTTGACAGGCGCGTCCGGTCGTTGCCTGGGGCGCGTCCGGTCATTGTTTTGACCATTGGGGTCAGTGACTGTTGGAGGATCTAACGGTCGCGTTTGAATTTGAGGGACACGTGGACGTCGCAGGGCGACCGAACGCGGTTGAGCGCGTCCGGTCAGTTACGACCAGCGCGTCCGGTCGTCCCGAAATCTGCCCAGTGAAGGGGTAACGGCTCTATTTGACTGTGAGGTTATAAATAGATGCCTTGGCCGGCTGTGGCCGTTAGCTGAGCACACTATAGTCTTTGTGACTTGTGTGGTAGTGCTTGGGAGCCCTCTAACTCACTCATGCTTGATAGTGTTCATCGGATCGAGTGAGAGAGCAATTCTAGTGTGTTGCCTTGAGAGATTGCATCGTGTGGCACTAGGTGATCGTGTTGCAAGCCGGTGGTGCTTGTTACTCTTGGAGGTTGCCACCTCCTAGATGGCTTGGTGGCTTGTGGCTCCGTCGAAGCTCGCAAGAAGATTGTGCGAGGCTCCGGAGAAGCTTTGTGAGGGGGATTGTGCTCACCCCGCGGGGATCGCGAAGAGCAACTCTAGTTGAGCGTGTCATTGAGCTACCACACTTTATGGTGGGTTCTTGCGGTGCCTTTTGAGAGGCTCGGTTTGTGACCGATTAGCCGCCGAACCACGAAGTGTTGGTCGACACAACGGGGACGTAGCTTGGTGGCAACCAAGTGAACCTCGGGAGAAAATCACCGTGTCAACATTGTCTACTCTTCTCGGTGGTTTGCTTTCGTGCAACACAAGCTTGTATTTACTTTCATAATACTTGTGCTTGTGTAGTTGATCTTGTTCTAGTTGTGCTTGTGTAGCTAGCTAGATATCGTCTTGCTTGTGTAGCTAGAATATCCCCTTTACGTGGCTAATTTGGTTTGTGTAACCTTGTTAGTCACATTGCTTAGTTTTTGTAGCTAAGTGATTTGCGCTCTCTAATTTGGCATTAATTGCCTTGTTATTGAGCATTGCTAGTGAGCTTAGGCTTTGTGCGCTTTGCTTACTAGAATTGTGTAGGAGCTCCCTCTTGCTTGCAAAGTACTAGTGCATAGGTTTGTATGACCTTGCTCTAGAATTAAATAGGAGAGCTCTTAGCACCTTAGTTGCTTAATTAGGATCTTTATGAGGTGCTTGTGAACTTAGTTAGAGGGGTGTAGTCTTGGCTAGACCGATAAGTTTAATTCCGCATTTGTTTTGGTTAGCCAACATGTTTAAGTTTTAGAAAGGACTATTCACCCCCCCTCTAGTCCGCCATCTCGACCCTTCAGCTGCCCACCCCACGCGATCCGCATGGGCGCAGATGGATTGCACCGTGCTGTCGTGGATCTACGTCACCATCAACGCCGATCTATAGCAGCAGGTCATGCTCAAGGAACCCTCCACTCGCGTCGCGTGGCTCGCCCTCGACGACGAGTTCCTAGGGCAGCGTGAATCACGTGCCCTCCTCCTCTTCGCCGAGTTCCACAACTTCAAGCAGGGCGCCCTCCACATCACCGACTACTGCCGTCAGTTGGAGACGATGGCGAGTGCCCTTGCTGAGTTCGGCGATCCCGTCGGCGATCGGACGCTGGTGATGACGCTGTTCTGCGGCCTCAATGGCACCTTCCGCCATATGATGTCACTTCTGAAGCTCCAGCGCCCCTTCCCCACCTTCAACGAGGCGTGAAACCTTCTTCTCCTCGAGGAGGTCGATCTCAAGGACGCGGCCGCCGATGATCCGCCTCCCCCTGCTGCCCTCTACACGTCCGGTGGTGGCGCCCTGTAGCACCCCTCCGGTGGGCAGTCGGGCGGTGGCCAGGGGCACGCCCCATCCGGCGGCGCTAACGACGGGCAGCGCAACAACAACCGCCGCCACGGCAAGAACAAGAATAACGGCAACGGCGGCGGATCCAACAGTGGTCCCAGCGGCCCTAGCGCTGGTGCGGGTGGCTTCGGGGGCGGCCCTCGGCCTAGGCCTCCACTGCCGCTGAACCCCATCCCCAACCCGTGGGGTGGCACGGTTCAGTTCTGGGCGTACCCCTATGGCCCCGGCGGTGCTATGCATCGTCCTCCACAGCCGCCGACCGCCTTCCATGCCCAGCAGCAGCCCGCCTACGCGCCGCAGCAGGTGCCCTACATGCTGCAGCAGGGCGCACCGAGTGTTCCACTCGACTTCAGCTATGGGGGTGTGCACTCTTCACCCATGGCATAGCAGCAGCAGCAGCAGCAGGCGCCATGGACTCCCATGGCTGGCGGGTCATGGAATCAAGGCTCCCTCATCGACAATTTTAGCACCATGTCACTGAACGTGCCCTCTCCTTCGAACGAGTGGTACATCGACTCGGGCGCCGGCTCTCATATGGCAAACAACGCTGGTATACTCACCTCCTCCTGCTCTTCATCCTCTCATCCTTCATCAATTATTGTCGGTAACGGTGCGTCCCTCCCCGTTACTTCTGTCGGGTCCTCCTCTTTTATTATGCCGCGTCGGTCCCTAGTTCTTTCTAATGTTCTTGTTGCTCCTGGCATTATTAAGAATCTAATTTTCGTTCGCCGTTTTACCATCGATAACAATTGTTCCATTGAGTTTGATCCGTTCGGTCTCTCTGTGAAGGATCTTCAAACACGGAGCGTGATCGCCAGATGTAACAGTTCGGGTGACCTCTACCCCTTCTTTGTTGCACCTGCCACCAGCACCACTGCCCTCGCCGCTACTACATCCACGTCCACCCTATGGCATCGCCGTCTAGGTCACCTAGGGTCCGATGCTTTGTCCAAGCTCATTAGCTCCAATTTCATTTCATGTAATAAGTGCATGACTGAACCTTTATGTCATGCTTGTCAATTAGGTCGTCATGTACGGCTCCCATTTAGCTTGTCCTCCAGTCGTGCATCCAAACCTTTTGATCTTATTCATTGTGATCTTTGGACGTCTCCTATTTTGAGTGCTTCGGGATATAAATATTATCTTGTTATTTTAGATGATTGCACTCATTATGCTTGGACATTTCCTTTACGTCTCAAATCTGAAACGTTTGAGATGCTGTCCTGTTTTTTCGCCTTTGCACGCACTCAGTTTGGCGCCTCCATTAAGGCTGTCCAGTGCGACAACGGCCGCGAGTTTGACAACTCCTTGGCCCGCACGTTCCTCCTCACCCATGGCGCCATCCTCCGTATGTCGTGCCCCTACACATCCCAGCAAAACGGTCGTGCCGAGCGCGTTCTTCGAACGATTAATAATATTATTCGTTCTCTTCTTTTTAAGGCTAGCTTACCCCCTGTTTACTGGGCTGACGCTCTCCATACTTCCACATATCTTCTCAACCGTCACCCCACCAAAACCCTAGCTGGCCGCACACCTTACCTAGCGCTCCATGGCACTCCACCATCCTACGATCATCTCCGTGTGTTTGGATGCGCCTGTTATCCTAACTTGTCTTCCATTGCTGAAAACAAGTTCTCGCCTCGCTCCACTCTTTGTGTCTTTCTCGGGTATTCTGAGGATCATAAAGGTTATCGGTGTCTTGATCTTCACTCCAATAGGATCATTGTGTCTAGACATGTTGTCTTTGATGAGTCCTCCTTTCCTTTTGCCAACATGTCTACATCTCCGGTTGATCCGACCACCCTAACCTTTTTGAGCGATGAGGACACTGTCACTTTGCCCATTGGGCCTAGTGTCGCTACTGCAGGTACCCCGACCGTCGCTGATGCTGCCCCGGCGCTGCTGCCCCTGCGGACATATCGTCCCAGGCTGCTGCCAGTAGCGCCCCTGGCACTCCCGGTGTCATCGACAGCGCTCACGCCGCCCCTGCTAGCCCCGGTGCTGCTGCCCCTGGGGATCCGTTGCCCTAGGTCGCTGCCAGTAGCACCGGCGCTCCGCCTGGTACCGCTGCCCCTGCGCCGCAGGTTGCTGCCAGCGGTACCCGGCGCACTGCCTCCACAACGCCACTCGTCATCACGCCGGTGGCCAACGAGCACAGCATGCGCACTCGCGGCAAGTCCGGTTTCATGCAACCGGTCGATCGTCTCAATCTCAATGCTGCTGCTCTTTCTCCGCTACCACAGTCCGTTCGGTCTGCACTTGTTGATCTGAACTGGCGTGCAGCCATGCAGTCTGAGTTCGACGCTCTCAAGGCCAATGACACCTGGTCCTTAGTGCCTCCACCTCCGGGTGTCAATATTGTTACTGGCAAATGGGTTTTTCGGCACAAGTTCTTGGCAGATGGCACTCTTGATCGCTATAAGGCTCGATGGGTCTTGCGTGGTTTTACTCAGCGTCCTGGCATTGATTATGATGAGACATTCAGCCCGGTTGTGAAGCCTGCTACTGTCCGTGTGGTTCTCAGCCTAGCTCTCTCTCGCTCGTGGCCCATGCACCAGCTCGATGTGAAGAATGTGTTCCTCCATGGTCATCTTACAGAGACAGTGTACTGCTCTCAGCCTTCGGGGTTCGTTGATTCATCACATCCGGATCATGTCTGTCGTCTCAACCGGTCACTCTATGGGCTGAAGCAAGCTCCTCGTGCTTGGCGCACTCGGTTTGCCACTTTTCTCACTTCGATTGGGTTTGTTGAGTCGAAGTCAGATGCGTCCTTATTCACATACTATCGAGGCAGTGAAGTGGCTTATCTCCTGCTTTATGTTGATGATATTGTGCTCACAGCTTCATCGTCAGGTTTTCTTCAGCGGATATTTCAGCTCTCCGCGAGGACTTCTCTATGACTGACATGGGTCCGTTGCATCACTTCTTGGGCATTTCAGTTGAGCGCCGAGGTGATTGCTTGTTCCTCTCCCAGCGTCAGTATCTTTTGGATATTCTGGACAGGGCGGGCATGCGTGACTGCAAGCCTTGCAGCACTCCCGTGGAGACTCACTCCAAATTGTCGGCTGATGGTACACCTGTGACAGATGCTACACACTACCGCAGTATTGCTGGAGCCTTGCAGTATCTCACCTTTACTCGTCCAGATATCGCCTTTGCAGTGCAGCAAGTGTGTTTGTTCATGCATGACCCTAGAGAACCACATCTTGCTGCTATGAAGCACATTCTCAGATACTTGCAGGCAGTCAGGATCTTGGCCTTCACCTCTCTCGCAGTGCACCGGACACTCTTACAGTATACTCTGATGCTGACTGGGCAGGATGTCCAGACACCCGCCGTTCTACCTCTGGGTTTGCTGTGTTCCTTGGCGACAATCTCATTTCATGGTCCGCCAAGCGTCAGGCAACAGTATCCCGTTCGAGTGCAGAGGCTGAGTACCGTGGTGTGGCGAATGGTGTCACCGAGGCTTGTTGGCTGCGTCAGTTACTTGGTGAGCTTCGCTGTCCTCTTCGCAGAGCTACCATCGTCTATTGTGACAACATCAGTGTTGTTTATCTCTCCACCAATCCAGTCCAGCACCAGCGTACCAAACATGTCGAGATAGATCTTCACTTTGTTCGTGAGCGAGTCGCTCTTGGAGAAATCCGTGTGCTGCATGTCCCTACCTCCTCGCAGTATGCTGACATCTTCACCAAGGGACTTCCGACATCAGTGTTCACAGAGTTTAGGTCCAGTCTTAATGTTCGCGGTGCTCCTAGTTTCGACTGTGGAGGTGTGTAAGACAGTAGATATACGGCCCATGGGCCTGCCCCTAGTGGCTCCCCTTGTGGTCTATATGTATACACTGATTATGTCTATTGATAATTAATCCAAGTAATATACAACCCTAATACTCTTTCAGTATGCATGGGACTATTACTTTTCTAGATCTAGTGGTGCATAGAGAATTTCTATAACAATTTTATGGCACTTAGAGAATTATCTTGAAATCCACAGCGGATTGTCTGGTGAAGATGAGTAGTTGAGTACCCAACACACATGTTGGTGTTTTGATTTTTTGCTTGTACTTTTTTGCTCTGAACTAAACATTTGATGATCACTCACTGGAAATCTTTTGTAAAATTTAAACTTGATATCATACAAATTTGACCAACTATAAATTTACAAGACAAATGCAATGTATTCATCTCTTTATCCCGGCTTCAATGTATTTCTTTCCTTATGATTTCTTGCATCGATCCAAGGACCTAAGAAGAGCTGAGAAACGTATATATGTTAACACTCATGTTACTCCAAATAATTGGATTACCATTTCAATTACCAAAATCACTCTTGATTCCACGTCCGGCGGTGGTGGCCCGATCAATACCTTGCCAGTCCTGTAGTAGTGTACGTATCTGATGAAGAGGATAAAAGTCTTGCCTTAGGCTAATTTTCAGTGGCAACATTCGGAAGACAGAGCTTACTTTACCGTACGTGCACGCTACTAGGAAGCATCCACCGTCACAGTCCGTTACCAGCTTGTTACTATAGTCAGAGCTTAGCAAGTAGGCTGAGCTTGTTGACCGGCATATGTGCAGGCTTATGATAAATAACCGCCTCTAGCTAGCCCTCCCAACACCCACAGATCATCCAACTAACACACTTATTACAGAGTACCCAGCCAACTACGGACCGCAGTAGCATGATGACCGTTAGGGCAAGCGGAACAAGCTTGGTGGTGCTGTGCTTCGCTTCTCTCCTCCTTGTCTTATCTTTTGCTGATGAAACCTCCGACTCCGAAGCCCATGGTACATGATCGCCATACTCTGTCGTCTAAATAATTATTCTCTTAACACCCGCAAGCGCTTATATATGATACTACCAGTTAATTTATAGCAAAGCCATCATCTCCGTGACTCTCCATGCATGCATATATATGTGCAGATGTTGTGAGGAAGAACGACATGACAACAGGCCGGGTTCTGGCCGCGCAAGATCCACCGACATACGGTCGTCTTCCACCAACTTACGGCGCAGGGAACAGAACAATGGCTACAGGGGTTCTTGTAATCTTTTTCTGTGTTTTTTCTTTTCTTTTCTAGAAGTAAAGAAGTATTTGTTGCCTCTACTGTAGAGGGAAAGAGCTCCCTATATGATGAACTACGAAAAACTTACGACGGGTCGCCGTAGTTATATATACCTGTGCCGGCAGAGGTAATAATAAACGAATAAAATGATCAGTAGTCAACGTGCATGCTGCTTGTTTCGCAGCACGTCGATCTAGGTCGTCTATACTATTGTACTGGAATCATATCGTATATTGGACTTGTTTGGCAGGCTCGAGATCGATACCATCAGCATGTCAAATCATGTGGACTAAAATGAGGTGCCTTATACCCTTATTTATAGCCAAGTCTGAATTTTTCGTATCTTAAACCTTAAAGTAATAAAACAGTATGAGTGTGGATAATGAATTGATCAAATTCAACACAAAAAAGTGTTATCATCACTACCAGAACCCAAAATTGTCTTGAGGGATAAAACAAAAGTTTTTTTTGACCTTGTTGGCAAAACTCAAAGTACGGTTGAAGTAAACCTTCAAAAAAAAGTGCTCCTTAATCTTAAAAAAAGTGAAAATCTATTTTTTCAAGAAATTAGCTAATTGCAAATTTAATCAAATCTATATAAAAATACTGAGGACCTTTTTGGATTGTTAGAGTTCCATAGAATTAAAGTTAGTTTCCAGGTCAATTTGTTGGGTTCTACACCAGAATTAGAGAAAGTAAGATTCCCGAGCTTTGTAATTTTATTTTTGAAAGATCTAGGACAAAGCCCGGCATAAATTAATAAGAAGGAATAGAGTTTTTTGTGCCACAGATGCAACTACATCAAACCCTAATTAGCAGACTGCTAATTGGGGAAAATACATAGAAAACATACTACTCAATAACTATGATGGTCAACTAACCACTCTAAAGGATCCATTCATGCTGGGTTCTGGTGCTTCGTCTTATTAGATACCAACTACCAAAAGAAAACTTCTCCAAAGCCTACACCAACAACCCACACCCAAACGAGACTCATCAAGACCTAACTTAAACAACTGGACACTGGAGCGTGCTAGCATAAAACAAAACATAAAACACATATGGCTACCACTAGAACTCATCGTATCCTAAGCTCCATAAATCTCGGCTTTACCCTCTTCAGCGATAGAGCGGCCCATTGTGCCCTTGGTTGTCTTCTTCTTCTTCTTCTCGTTGAAGCGGGATGCTGAATGGATTGCTGCAATAGCCTCGGCTGGCAATGGTTGCTTGCTCCAGGAAAGCTGTGATCGCTGCTTCACCAATTGTTTCTTCAGGATTGATGAAGCTCAACTTGCGGGTCAAATGGTGCTGAGCCCTCTTTGCCGCCAGTATTAGTGAGGGATTGACAACAAGGCGACTGCTAGAGCGTTGTGCCTTCTAGCTTGCTGAAATGGGCAGAGCTTGTTGCCTGCAAACTTTTGCTGGCATGCGACATCATAGACTTAGGAGTAGGGATAGCCTAGACAACATTGACGGAGGTGTTGTCAAGGGTAGTCAAAGGTACTCCCTCTGTCCAAAAATAAAAGTCATTCTTACTTTTCGAGAAGTCAGTTTTTTCTAACTTTAACCCATTATATATAAAAGAATATTAATATTTATAATACATAATTAGTATCATTAGATAAATCGTTGAATATACTATCATAATAAATTTATTTGGAGACATAAATGTTGCACGTATTTTCTACAAATCTAGTCAAAGTTAAAAAAGTTTGACCTACACGCATCCCATAACGTCATCTATTCTAGGATGGAGGGAGCACTAGTAGAAAAGAGCTTTAAGCCGACGGTCCTCTCTTTTTTTACTGGTGGTTTCACTTTAGGGCCAGCTGTGTAAAGAAATGGGTGGGCCACGACTTTGTAACCAATTCATTTCCACAGGCGGTTGTTATAATCCAACCGCCAGTGCAATCCATTTCCACAGGCGGTTGTTATAATCCAACCGCCAGTGCATTGACAACCGCCTGTGGAAATGGATTTCCACAAGTGGTTACTAAAGGCAACCGCCAGTGATGTTTCTGGTATATATACCTCTCCTTCCTCCCCGAGCAGAACTGTTCATCGTAGCCACCTTCCATTGGAGGACATTTTGAAGGTTCAGATCTCTCGAAATATAAGGGGAGAGGTTTTGATCTTGATTTTTTGGAAGGAGGATGATAAGAAAGGTTAGTTTATGTCCCTGTACCATTATTTTGTTCATTCTTGCTTAATTTAAGTTACTTTTTGGATCTAAGGTTTCATCATGAGTTAAAGAGAAGAAAATTTAGCTTCTTGTCTTTATTTCTTCTAATGAGGTTTCTTAAGATGGTTACATAATGTCTCTCCTCTCTCTCTTTTCATGTTTGCTTCTCAATTTAGCTAGTTTATGCAAGATATATATTCCATCAATGGTGTGTTCTTGTGTATTTATGTAGAGAGAGAAATGTAGGTTTTTTATTATTTTTTTAATTATGCTCATTAGGTTTTTTACTTTAATCTCTCTCTTTATTTCTCAATTTATTTTATCCACGTGTATCTATTTTAATTATGCTACTTAGGTTTTGTAATTATGCAACTTAGGTTTTTTAATTATGCTACTTATTAGGTTTTTTACTTTAATCCCTAGCTACCCTACCTAAACCCTAGCTAAAACCTCACATAAATCGTAAACCC
This sequence comes from Saccharum hybrid cultivar R570, assembly GCA_038087645.1. Lineage (NCBI taxonomy): Eukaryota > Viridiplantae > Streptophyta > Magnoliopsida > Poales > Poaceae > Saccharum > Saccharum hybrid cultivar. The sequence goes on from JAQSUU010000620.1 coordinate 1,362,506, forward strand.
TAGCTAATAAACCATAGCTATACCCTACCTCACATCAAAAGGTGCTAATATATATATATATATATATATATATATATATATATATATATATATATATATATATATATATATATATATATATATATATATATAGGTTACTTGTTTTGCATTGATTACAATACCCAAGGTCCACAGTGTCATGATTTTATAGGTAATTATGGAGAGGTCCTTTTGGATGTATAAGTTATCAAGACTAGATCCATCATACATACCCGAGGTCCATATGTTTATTGATGCCGCTAAGAACCATGCAAGGAGAATAAAGAAGACGCACATACATTGTCCATGCCTAGACTGCAGAAATATTGTTGTATTTGATGATACTAAACAAATCTTTTCTCATCTGGTCCGCCGAGGATTTATGAAGGATTACTTGATTTGGACAAAGCATGGAGAGGGTAGCTCTGCTCCTTATACAACTGGAAACCCTGCGAACATCGATGTCGATGGTCTAGATATGCTTGTTGGTGGGTTTTAGTTCGTACACGAGACACAACAACCTGACGCCGATGGTCCAGACGCCAAACATGTTGTGCCAAATGTTCCTGATCATGGTTTCGCTGGAGGAAATGAAAGTGTCAGAACTAATGTCCTGCCAAATAATATGGCTGCGAAAGATGCAGAATTCCTAGAGACAATGTTGCGTCGTCATGCGGAAGATCCATCAATGTTCTTCATGAAAGGTATGGAGGCTCTAATGAAGGCAGCAGAAGAGCCTTTGTACGATGAGTCTAAGGGTTGCACCAAAGAGTTCATGACACTGCGGTTTATGCTAAAGTTGTTGGTGTGCAAAGCTAGGTATGGTCTTTCTGATGCTAGCTTCGATGCGTTCTTGAGTATTATTATAGACATGCTTCCAAAGGAGAACAAAGTGCCTGCTAACACGTACTATGCAAAGAAGCTAATCAGTCCACTAACGATGGGTGTTGAGAAGATCCATGCGTGTAGAAATTATTGTATCCTATATCGAGATGCTGATTATAAGGACTTGGATAGCTGTTCAAATTATGGTGCAAGTAGGTACAAGACGAATAAAGACTACAGAGAGGAAGAGTGTGCTGCCTCCTTGTGTAAAGGAAAGAAGCGAAAGAGGACCCAACAGAAGACTTAGAAGAGTAGTTCAAAACCCACCAGCAAAGAAAAACAAGAAGTAGACTATTATGCACAGAAAAAGATTCCTGTTTTGGTGATGTGGTACCTGCCTGTGGTCGATTGATTGAGGTGTTTGTTCGCTAACCCAGACGATGCCAAACTTATGAACTGGCATGCTTCTGATGAGCATAAAGATGATGGGAAGCTTCGGCACCCAGCCGATGGCCAACAGTGGAAAAATTTCAATGAAAACCACAAGGACTTTGCAAAGGAACCAAGAAATGTTAGGTTCGCACTGAGTACTAACGGAATGAATCCATTTGTTGAGAGGAACAACAAGCACAACACATGGTCGGTGATCCTCACCATCTACAACCTTCCTCCATGGTTGATGCTGAAGCGAAAGTACCTTTTGCTAACCATCCTTATCTCTGGACCTACACAGCCTAGAGTTGACATGGATGTTTTCTTGGAGCCCTTAATAGAGGACATGAAAATATTGTGGAAAATAGGTGTTCAAATATTGGACGAGTACCGCAAAGAATCATTCATGCTGAGAGCAATTATTTTTGTTACGATCAACGATTATCCTGCTCTTTTCACTTTATCAGGGCAGTTCAAGGGAAAGGTTGGTTGTGTGGTATGCATAGATGGAACCGCTTACATGTCTCTTACTGCATCTAAGAAGATAGTGTACATAAGGCACAGACGCTTCTTATCGAAAGGACACAGGTACTGCCAGAAAAAGATGGATAAGTACTTCGACAATAATGTTGAACTACAGTCTATTGCTCCATTGGGTAACAGTAAAGGCAAAAGAGTTTTCAATATAGTCAGCAAACTCAAATTTATTTTCGGGAAGAAGACAAAAGACGAAAAACCAAGAAAAGATGTCAAACCAACTCCAGGGGCTATATTCAAGGAGTCTATTTTCTTTGAATATTTGTCATACTGGCCAGAGTTAGACGTATGCCACGCGATTGATGGTATGCACATTTAGAAGAACGTGTTTGAAAGCCTAATTGGAACCTTGCTAGACATGAAGGGCAAGACAAAGGAAGGACTAAATTCACACATTGATATGGTAGAGTCAGACATAAAAAAAGAACTTCACCCTGTTCTTCAAGAAAATGGGAAGTACCACCTCCCGACAGCAAGCTACAACCTCAACAATGATGAGAAACATGCGATGTGTGTGTGGTTGAAGAATTTGAAAGTCCCATCTGGATTCTGCTCCAGCATACGGAGTATTGTGTCAATGAAAGACCTTACACTCACCATCTACAACTCACATGATTGTCATATCATACTAACTACTTTCCTCCCTATTGTCATCAGAGCTATAAATCCAGTGTGGATAAAGGTTGCAGTCACACAGTTGTGCTACTTCTTCAACAGGATCTCACAGAAGGTGATTGACCGTGATGAGTTGGTGTCTCTTAAGGAATTCGCAGTGAAGACAGTGTCACAGTTTGAGATGTGTTTTCCCCTAGCATTCTTCGATATTATGGTTCACCTTGTGGTGCACTTGGTTCCACAAATAGAGGCACTAGGTCCCATGTACTTGCATGAGATGTGGACGTATGAGCGTTTCATGTCAATACTAAATGGCTATGTATCAACTCATGGTCGTCCTGAGGTGTCCATGGTAGAGGGGTACTTAACCGAAGAGGCAAATGAGTCCGGAGGTCCATTCTGCAACAGGGTCCTAAAAGACCAGGTTGCAATAGATTTGCCTCCGTCACGACATGAGGGTAGGCTGAATGGAAGAGAGAGGATGGGAAAGAAATCATTCGTCCCACAAGATTACAATACAGTCCTCGAGGCACATCACAGCATCCTACATCAGCTCTCGATAATGGAGCCTTTGATTCAGGAACACATTGATGAGCTTCGTGAACATAATCATGGGTACACGGATGAATGGTTAATGAAGGAACACAAGAATTGGTTTACCTCATGGCTAAGGGAGCATGACATTCTAGATGGGGAAACAATTGAGAAACGCACCATCAAGGTGTTGGCTTCTGGACCATCACGCCAGGTCACGACATGGCAAACCTATGATATTAGTGGCTTCACATACTGTACCAAGTCTAAGGACAAAAAGAGCATGCCACAGAACAGTGGAGTTCGAGTTGACACCTTACACTCTAAAACTGGTGAGGAAACTACATACTTTGGCTTCGTTGAGGACATATGGGAACTAGACTATGATATATTTTAAATTCCTGTGTTTCGATGTCAATGGGTTGAAAACAAACATGTCATAGTGGACAACTATGGGGTCAGAGTTCTTGATCTAAGTAAGGTAGGCTACAAAGATGATCCATGGATAATGGCTAACCATGTTGCATAGGTCTTCTATGTTGAACAAATCTTTTCTCCTAATGAGAAGAAAAGTACTAACAAGCCGAAGCATGTAGTTTTTCCTAAAAAACAACAAGCTATAGGAGTTGATGGTGTATCTGACCTAGATGAATTTAACGAGTTCAGTGACATGTCTCTCTTTATAGATGACCATCTAGTAAAGATAAGGAATGTTGAGTGAAGCATCCCACAAAATTCGTTTCCCTAGGTGCGCCACGATGGACAAGGAAGAACAGTAAATGCCTAGATTATATTTGTCATTTGTCATGTAATCCATTTATGTTACAATGTGTACCTTATGCTACGTACCCTTCTCTATTTCTACATGTGAGACCCTATGTTTATTTACCTTTATGCAATCTATTTCTATAATCTAGCTTGTATCATCTTCATCTGTAATCCCTAATCTACCCTTAGCTAAACTCTATGAATTTCATAAGAAATAAGCATTTAATTAGGAAAAACACAAATCCATTTTTCTAAGTAACAAGAGCACCAAGGAATATTTTTCACAGCATCTACACAGTACAATAAAGCTAACAAAATTGGATTCACATTTTTCTAATATCCCTAGAATTATTTATGTATTAAACAAGATATGAGGCATATATTCAATTTAAATCATTTTAAATAAAGCTACATATAAAAGTTTCTCAAATATGACATTTCATATTTTTAACATGAAGATCATCTTAAGAGAAACACCATAAAAAATTTTCACTAATTTTAGACCAATTTGTCTCAAGATATGAATTTTTCAATCTTTTAAACATTTTCTGCAAATTCATTAATAAAAACAGAAATAAATTTGGAAATACATTACTACAGGCGGTGGTCAATGCCACCCGCCTTCTACAGGTGGGTGGCATTGACCACCACCTATAGAAGTAGAAACATGTTTCTATAGGTGGTGGTCAATACCAACCCGCCTGTAGAAATGATTTCTACAGGCGGTGGTCAATACCAACCGCCTGTAGAAATGCTCATCCTATATAAGAAAGCACTAGAGCCCTGAAAATTTCTAAGTGTCTTGGCGGGCCAATTTTTCAAATCGACGCCGTCAGGCTGCCGAAATCTCCCCCGCCGCCGCCTCCGCCGCGTCACGCCGCCTCGCCATCGTTGTCGCGTCGGTGAGTTCTCTGTGCATCCTCTCTCCTCCCCCCTCTCTCTACACATTGGGTTGGTGGCGGGATGCGGTTAGTATGGTGGTAGAGCCGGCGGCGGTTGCGGTGGAGGAGGTGACGGAGGTGGCGGGCGCGGTAGCCGGTGGCCGGTGGCGGAGGTAGCGGGGGCAGGCCAGCAGTTGGGCTAGCCTGCGAGCTAGTGGGCCGGCCCAATTGCTTGGCAGCCTTTTTTTTGCTTTGTTTGATATATATGTATGATGTAATTATTATTTCTTTATAAATATATATGTGTTTGATGTAATTATTATTTCTTTATGAATATATATGTACGATGTAATTATTATTTCTTTATAAATATATGTGTTTGATGTAATTATTATTTCTTTATAAATATATATGTATGATGTAATTATTATTTCTTTATAAATATATATGTATGATGTAATTATTATTTCTTTATAAATATATGTGTTTCATGTAATTATTATTTCTTTATAAATATATGTGTATGATGCAATTAATATTTCTTTATAAATATATGTGTTTGATGTAATTATTATTTCTTTATAAATAAATATGTATGATGTAATTATTATTTCTTATAAATATATATGTATGATGTAATTATTATTTCTTTATAAATATATATGTATGATGCAATTATTATTTCTTTATAAATACAAACTCTACTAAGTAGGGTTTAGGGTCCTTATGATATCATTATATATTTATATGTCAGATTTTCACGATGAGTTCTCCGCGCAAGGAACAAACACAAGGGTTCGAACACACGGAACACGCCCCAGGGTCAAACCCCACGGAGCAAGCACCAGGGACCCACCAAACGCGTCAAGCTCTGGGGTCATCCTACCCCACGGAGCAAGTAGAAGGGACCCACGAAACGGGCCAAGCATCAGGGGCCACCACGTCTTCATACGAAAGCGTTAGCGACGACATGGAGCCTCCCGAAGTAAGGAAGGCTCGTTGTGAATTGGCACGTGACCCTGATTACAATCCACGAGATGATGAGGTAAATTACACATCTATGATTTTCATGTTTGTATCTATATGTACCAATCGATAATTTGTTGTGTGTACCTTTTTTCATGAATAGGAGGTGTTGTCTCAGTTCAAAAAGATTGTAGCTCAAGAAGAAGTGGCACACGGAGACGCATCGAGCCCGACCGAGATGACCACTGAGAGTTCAAGGAAAAGAAAGCGGAGTGACAAAAAATGAGGTAACAGAGGACTGAACAGGTGGTCAAATAATACATATAGAATCTCAGAAGTGAGCCCGAAAGGACAACCCCTAGCTCCTGAGAAAGCCCTACCTAAGTTTCAGAATGCCCTTGGTTTCTTAGTTAGGGACAATCTTGACATCACATGCCGACAATGGAAAGATGTGTCAGATGCTGACGAGAAAAAAATTTGGGATAAGCTAGTGACCAACTTCGTTTTTCCTCGGGGCTTAGACAAACTTGTGAAGAAATATGCCATGAAGTAGTGGGCGATCATGTTCCGAAACTGGAGGTCCAAGATGAATACCAAGTGGGCAAAGAAAGGGTTAGACCCAACAAAAAGGTACAAGATTACGGCCGGGCAGTGGGCGGTTTTTCTAGAGCAAAGGAGAGAGCTAGAGTTCGTAGCTCAGAGTGAAGCCAATACCGAGCTCACAAAGAAGAATAAGTACCACCACCACCTAGGCACAGGTGGTTACCAACGCCAGGTTCCCAAGTGGAGGTAAGAAGAGGCTGCAAAGAAAGCGACAGGGTTGCCGACGCTGTCTGAGCAACTTAGAGAAAGGACCGCAGATTGGATTCGTGCTCAGAAACCGAGGGAAACCAAGACCGGTGTGTCCTTAGATGACCCAATGCTCGATGAAGCAGCAAAGAGCATATTTGCGGTGGCAGCTAAGCAGCACGAAGGATTATTTAAGCCACGAAGAGAGAGGGACATCCTTACTGCTGGCCTAGGTAACCCCGAGCACCCTAGTCGTGTTCGAGGCATCTCATCAAAAGAAGGATGGAAAGAAGGATTCGGACCAGAGTGGGAGGGTGAGTACAAGAAACGTGATTGATACAAGGAAGTAATGGAAAGTTATTTTAAGGAGGAGGCAAAGAAAGACTTCCAAGAGATGATGTCCAAAATTCTATCTGATCCTCCTCCAGAGTTGATGTAGCGTTTGGAGAGTGCGATGTCTGCTCAACAGATGAGCACTCAGGCTCTCCAGATGTAGCTAGTCCCAACAACACAACCATTGGTGACATAGTGTACCACAACCATTCCAAGCAGTGTCGCATCAACGGCAAACAAGGTTCACTATCTAGTTGACGACATTGATAGGTCGGTGGCTTGCTCCCTAGTCATAAGATATGGTATTAACAATCATCATACAAGAAAAGTAGCCATAGGCCTTGCGATCCCAGGATGCAAGTACCATGGGAGCGACATTCCAGAAGACTACTACAAGGTAGAAGTGTCGACGGTCGTCCAAGGATACGAGGACGACATGCTAGACATCCCAGGTCCCGAAGGCATTGAGAAACTCGAACAGACTATCAAGAACTTCATCCTTTGGCCTCGATGAGACGTCCAGTTGAGTGAGCCACCACCATCCTCTCAAGCCCCGCCACTCACTCAGGACTCATCAGCACCTACCGATCGTCTTCCTAACCCACCATCGTCGCTGATCGTGGCTCCTGTTGACCCCCATCATCTCCGCCACCATTCAATTCTCCACCTTCTCCACCACCCAAAGATCCTGAATAAACACGGGAGGCACCAGAGCGGTCAAGGAAGAAATTTCTAGTACCCAAATTGGTTTCCCCATTCGAGCAAAAGAAAAAGACTGCCGACACGACCAAATTTTTGTCAGGAATTGCACAAAGCCACACTACACGTACCCTTGACTTGGCTGAGCATGAGAAGTTAGCAAAAAAGCCTAAGGTAATTACCATAAGTATCAGGAAGCCAACAATGGACGATTACAAAAATGTCCCTGATAAATACATGCCTAGAAGGCCTCTACTCAAGTGGGATACACTCAAGAAGATCCTAGATGGTGTTAAAAGGTTGCATGACTGGTACATGAGAGCATCCTCTGTTGGCATCGACACCATCAATGTGTCTATACCACCAGCTGCATTTGTTAGTGGCAGACAAACGGCTATTATTACCTTCGAGGACATGTGTTTGATGATGAACCTCTAGAGACTCGATGTATAGCTCGTAACGGTGTTTGCATTATAAGTGTCACTCATACTAACACATGCATGTGCTATTATTAGTGAGTTGTATCAATTTTCAATATCTTACATGTACGTGCACCTTGAAGAATGCAATATGATCAGCAGGAGATGCGTTACGGTCCGAATCCTAATTCTAATGCCAGTCAAAGGGTTGGGTATTTGAACCCAATGAAAATATGTGAGGAGCAACACACATTCAGAATCGGGGATGATCACGAAGACTTACAGGGTTTACAAGGTGAAGAACGGGAGAAGAAAATAGCAGAACTTACGAAGGAGTTTGAAGCCAGATACGCCTTGTACCTAGGACACGCAATGCTTCAGTCTCAACACTGGGAATCCATAGTGGCCCCCTACAACTTTGGGTTAGTGTGAGTTTGCATATATCAAATTAATTATTTTAGTACACACATGCATCATAAATTTGATTCGTGCAGGGACCACTGGATTTGCTTCATGATTTTTCCTAGGCCTAGACAGGTGTTGGTATGTGACTCCATAGATTACCCAACTACAAGCTATGGAACATTCGTGAGGCACTTAGAGCTGTAAGTCGAGATTTTGCATGCATACTTTAATTGATGTGATGTTGAGTATAATAAGGTGATTCTATTCGAGATTATAGGGCATATAGGTATTACAAGATTAAAGGTGGAAGGTGCGAGTCATCAACACAAGGACATCCATTGAAAATATATCATAACTAGCCGGTACGTATGGAAATTTATGAATACATATCACACATGTACAATACATAGGACGATGTTGCAAGTAAATAACCACTTTCCCGTTATATAGTGCCACAAGCAACCACCAGGATCAGTCCACTATGGATTCTACGTGTGCGAGTTCATGAGAGAGAACGGACGATACATCAAGGACCCTTCTAAGGTAATATAAGTAATAGTCATGTATGTATTTCTGACATTAAATTTGCAAATGTATTATCAAGTGTAAATATATGATGTTTATAAACCTCCTTTCTAGAAATTTTATGTAAAAAAGGCTAAGCACATGACCGAATGTGCTTTATACAACATAGTTGAGGACCTGTGCTCATTCATCTTGAAAGAAGTCATTCCATGCGATGGCAAATATCATGATGCTACCAGCGTCTTAGCACGCCCAGAGTATAGAATGCTCATAGATATTAGTAGGCTTCAACTTAGTCGAGACAGTTATTAGACAATGGGTGAAAACTTTGATGTATATAATGTGTAATGTATAGATACTCTTGTAACTTTATGTTTGTGAGCATGAAACTTTGATGTATATAAAATATGTATGAAATATTTAAATTTCATGTTGCTATATTTGAACACCATCCAATAAGGTTTAGTAGTTCCAATATCAATGTATATGTATATATTTATAATATAAAAATATCCAACATCACAGGCGGTTGCTTTTGAACCGCATGTGGAAATCCATTTCCACAGGCGGCTCACTCAGTGAACCGCCTGTGTAAATGATCCATTTTCACTGGCCTCCAGCGCAGGCGATGTTGGAAAATGCCAGTGGAAATGCGTATAGACCCGCCTGTATAGTACGTCTCTGTACTAGTGGAGTACGGTGTAGCATCATCAGTAGGTTCATTTGGTGAGCTCGAACCATCCAATTGGGTCCCATGGCCCTGAGAGGTCGTACCATCTAGGTGCAAAGGAGGTTCACCACCCATGTCTATGTCCCTAGGCTCGCGCTAGAGCGATTACATTGGCACGTAGACTAAGGAGAATGTAGGAGCAACCGTATTATCCTCATCAAGAGAGGTAGACATCTTCGTGGACACTTGAACCAAGGTGCACAAATCATGAACCATGGGGCCTAGTTTGGAAAGGTAAGGGGCAGTAGGCAACACTTCATCACACTGCACCTTGTAGAAGTCAAGGAGCAGGTCCGGCAAGTGGCTTAGTAGACAAGGCTTGTTTACCGTTGCAGTTTGCCCGTGGTGAAAGCAGTAGACATGCTTTGGCTACAGACCTTGTTGGACACCTTCGAGGTGCCCATGCATGGGTGGCATCACATGCACGTTCAACGACAAGTGGGAGCAGCGGCGCTCCGGCATACCATGCTGCGAAGAGTCTCGACTATTGAGAATGTGGACGAGAGCCATGGTGGAGGTAGCCACTGCCGTAACAAAGCTGAGCCTTGGCCCTTGGGCATTCAGGGTGTGATGACCTAAGCCCTAGTTCAAGTTTGGCAATGGGTGGGACGACACATTGGTAGGGTGAGAGGAGGCAACACGGGGAAATACAAGTGACTATGGATGTTCAGAGGTGGCGGTGGCATCGATGGTGCTGGGAAGGAGAGACAATTATGGATTTTGTGGGTTGCAAAGGAAGCTACATGTCATTTAGATGGGAAAGACGAAAGAGTTTGCTTTGTGGCCAGAGAGGAAACATGGTATGTGTTGAAACTTGTAGGATCTTTAGCAGTAGATCGGTGGCTCCTCGGTGTCATGGACATCGAGGATGCAGTGGCGGTGGGTCCACCAGAGATAGAGCTGGCGATGGGTAGAGACGTGTAGTGGCGGAACTCTCACTGCAGTGGCGTCACGGTTGAAGCAGAGGCAGCGGTGGACTTGGTGGTGGAGCTTCCCGCCGCTGGCTGCGCACCCTCGAGATTGGCTAGGGGCTAGGACAGTGGGGTGTGGAGGTAGCCGTGAACCTCGTAACTCATGCCCCAGACCCCACCTCCTCTTTATACTGCGCAGTGCGACAGGGGCCCACCAACCTTGAAAGGCTGGACGCCCCTAATCAGGGCGTTGGATTAAGGCCCAGCTCGGTCGTTGGGCCGGGCTAGAGGAGAACAATTCTAACATTCTCCCCCTTGATCTCATCTTATACTTTGAACTTTAGACTTAACTTTACACTTATTTCTTTTACCATTCCATTATAGATCAGTGCATAGAGCGTGCTTCATCATCATGGTCAGTCACCGATAGATTTAATAGCTACAATACACATCTCTGATCTGAAATAGATTCTTTAACTTTGGGCCCTTTATTGTCCAGAAATCATAGGCTTTTCCATAAACCCATGTTGACTATGTGTTCTCTGAAGCGGATCCGCAAGCACTTGCTTGTTACTTATATGCTCAATACCTTTTAATATGATTCCAGACTTTCTCCTTTACAACGTATAACTTTAATGTCAATGTGTTTGGCAGCACACTTGACCCATTGTCATAGGAGCAAACTACTTAAATGGTTATTGCTGTTGACAACCATTATCAATTCCGCACATATGTTCTTTTAACCATTTTGCCTGTCCCTTTAAGCCTCATAACATGATATACCATGACTTTGTATCACTAATGATACTAAAACTGTTTCATTGGAGTTTTTCCACAATAAAACTCCAATTGCGAGTGTTAGCTACCATGTGGGATTTACTAAACATCTTGCCAAAATTTAACATTCGTACCCACAACTATTTGAGAGTACTTAGCATGAGGCTTATAATACTTGGAACATTGCAAGACATTCTTAACTCCATTCCAGTGATCTATATCTGGACTGGACTTCTGCCAAAAACAACCCGGATACATGAACTATGTCAGGGTAAGATCTTATCTGTGTACACATTAAGCTTCCAACAGCTAAAGCGTATAGGACGTCTATCTATAACAATCTCACATTGCTTCTTAGAACACTAAAGTTCCCAAAACTATTATCCTTGACTATAGGAACAGGCGTATGTTTACTCATATATATATACTTTATTTCTTTAAAATCTTATCCAAGTATACACTTGAGATAGTTCTAATACCCCTTTTCCTTTTGTCTCAGTAAGTTCCAATTCCTAAAACGAATGATGCTTTATCAAGATCATTCTCATTGAAACTTGAGGACAAGACTTCTTTTCTCTAACATTAGATTAACATCACTGCTAGCAAGTAAGATGCCATCCACATATAGGACTAGGAAAATGAATTTTCCATTCTTAAACTTTGCACAAATGTAATTGTCCTCTTATTCTCTTTAACCCAAATTTCTAATTGATTCTTCAACTTTAAATGCCATTGTCTAGGGACTTGCTCTAGTCCATAAGAGATTTCTATAGGTGGCATCCCTTATGTTCTTTTCTTTCCACGACAAAACCTCTAGGTTATGCCATGTAATCATTTTTATACAATTCCATTGTGGAATGCCATCTTTACTTTCATCTGATATAACTCAGATCATGATGTGCCACTAGCACTCATTGTATTCTATTTATTCTCTTCGTGCAAAATCTTTTGATTCAAGTTGCGCTTTATATCTTTACATATTCCCTTTGGAGTCATATTTGTTTTGTCCACCCATTACAGCCTACTGTTTTGACTCCTTAGGAATTTATTCGAAATCCCAAAGTATTATTGGTGCTCATTGATATCTTTCTATTCCCTTTGGAGTCACATTTGTCTTATAGATCCATTACAGCCTACTGCTTTGGCTCCATTAGGAATTTCTTCTAAGTCCCAAATATCGTTGGTCATTTTCAATTTCATTTCATCTTCCTTTGCTTCTTGCCATTTGGACGAGTTAACGCCTCTCATGGCTTCTTCAAATGAGGTGGAATCACCTTCTATTTGAATCTCACTAATATAAACTTTATAATCATCAGGTATATCTAATTATCTTATTCTTTGGAACTTTCTGGGGCCTCAGCTACTAGCATTTCTTGACCTTTATTGCCAAAAGAAATTGATTCTACAAGACCCTATGTAACAAGATCCTTATTTATATTATTCATCCTCCTTGCGGAGTTAGGTCTCTTTGTACCATGCTCCCCCAAATTATCTCATCTTCAAACTTTCTCATTTTTTGGGTTTAATCTGAATACTGGTCAACTATGCTATCTTTCTATTAGAACTGTAAGAGATCTAGGAATTTAGTTATTTCTTTACTTTAGGGGTGTCGTTATTACGGCCGTCTTACTCCCCCAACGATCACATTCAACTTTTATAGATCACTTTTGCCTTTAATGCATAATATGCATCGCATTATCTGAAGTATGGAGAAGTATCTTTCTTAATTGTCTTACTTAATTGATCTCACATTTCTCCCCCTCGAAATATGGTATGAACTTTTCTACCACAATTTTGAAAAACATTTAGAACTCTTGTGAATGAGGAAACTTTGATTACTTACTTCATCCACATGATTACATCATGCAAAATGAAATTATTTCTTAATTCGTATGGGAGTACTTTTTCCTCGTTTCACTTCGAGAACTCAACAAAGTCTTTCATCATCAGTTCTTCTACAAGTCATAAGAGCTACCCTAAACTTTTCTCCCTGTGTGGGATACACTAAAAGCACATGAGTCATCACATCTTTCTCCCGCCGTACAGGATTGATTCACATAAGTACTATGCCAACTGTACCCCGCCATGCAGGTATTTTCTCAAACTTTTCCCGCTATGTGGGTACTATCACAAAACTTTTACGCCATGCGAGATAAATGTCAGAATTGGCTCTCAACATATTCAATCATTAAATTCAAAAATAAATCCAAATATTCTTTTAACACACATGTTTAATCCAACATTGGTCAAATTAAACATGTATATGACTTTTACAACTGTCATCAGTGAAACTAAAAATAAATTCATCTTCATAGAGAGTACATAGAAGACATTTCTTAAACGAGACTCTCAATGATCTATCTCTTTTCTTGGATCAATGTCCCAGAATTCTTTTTTTTGAAGCCATTCTTTAAAGAGAACTAAGTCCCTCATGCAATGGTTTTCTTTCTTTATCATCTTCTGAGTCACAAGTACCCAGCTCATTTTCTTTTCTGCCTTTAAGAATGAAAGCATGAAGTTCTTTGTCTGAAAAACATTAATCAATAATCAACAATAATGAGCATAAAAATAACCCTACGTGGTCTGGTTAAAGACATACACATTAAACTTTTAAAACTTTAAGTTCTATTCTATATCACTGTTAAACATCATTCTTATACATTAATTCCACGTCACCGTTGGGCAGAAATGAAAATTAACATATGGAAACTCAATTATCTTATAACCCTCTTCAAAATTAAATTCTTCTATTGGTTCGAATTTAATTAGAAGATCATCATTGTAGCGGAAACATGAAAATACATTACATTCTGCTCGCTCTGGAGCATCTCTGGTTTCTTATCCATTCTCCGAAAATTGGTCACTTTGATGCAAAATTTATCAGAGATTTAAACATTTAACATAAAACTCATAGAATTATAATATTGTTATCATCAACGTTGGTCAGAAAATAACAATATCACAATTAACTTTAAACTTAAACTCATAAATAAATTTATAATATTGTTATCATCAACGTTAGTCACAAAATAACAATATTATAATTTACCTTAACTATAAACCAACTATTCCTCCAATTAAATTTTTTTTGTTGGTTCCAACTTTAACCGGAGGATAAACTTTTCATCATTTACTGAATAACTATAACTGCTCTTCAAATTAGAAGACAATAAACCTTTTCTTTACAGCGGAAACATGACAAAATTCTTGAAATAAGAATCATCTACTTTTCAGAAGCATTTCTCTGTACTCATTTACTCTCTGACAATTTTATCCCATTGGTTCAAAAATTGACAGAGATTTAAGCATCAAACTTAACATAATTCAACAAAATCACTTCTAAAAAAATAATAATAAACTAAAAACATCTCCTTCTTGTTCATTTGGCCTGAAGGCCTGCTTGGCCCGAAGGCCTGATCGCGTGTTTGGCCCAACAAGGCCCACGACTTTTCTCACGTGCGCGTCCGTGCTTCGGCCTGTGGCCCATGCCGCTCGCGTCAGGCTCTCCTGCGGCCTAGCTTCGAAAGCAGCCCACGGCTAGCAGCCGAGTGCTGCGCGCACCGCTCCCCCACGCCTAGGCCTCAACCTAGGCCTGAGCCAGGAATTGTTGTCCCCCGCCTGGGCCATGGAGGCGGCCCGGTCACCCCGGTGCGATCTCAGCCGTCCAGGGCAATCCGACGACTGTCCGCGCTCTTTGGGGAAACGAAACCCCCGGCCGTTCGCTCCCCAACCCTAGGGCTTCACTTTCTTCCTCACAGCGCCGCAAATCGTGCGGGTGGCCCGTGGTTGTGGTGGCCGTCTTGGCCGTGCGCCGGTGAGGATGACCACCGCTAGATCAAGTCCGGTCAGCAACTTCTCTTTCTGTTCTTTTCTCCCTCCCCTTTCTCCCCAGCGTCACATCTGAGCGACGGAGGAGCAGCGGTGACCGCCCGTGGCGGCTGGAGGAGAGATGGCGGCACCTCCGCGGGCCCCCTCGCTAGTGCGCGTGCTCGCACAAGGCTGAGCACGCCGTTGTCGAACGGCCTTGCGGTTGCGCCCCCGGACCTGAGCTCTAAGCGAGGTCAGAGC
The DNA here is from genome assembly GCA_038087645.1 of Saccharum hybrid cultivar R570. Classification (NCBI taxonomy): domain Eukaryota; kingdom Viridiplantae; phylum Streptophyta; class Magnoliopsida; order Poales; family Poaceae; genus Saccharum; species Saccharum hybrid cultivar. The sequence continues at coordinate 1,377,738 of JAQSUU010000620.1, forward strand.
ACCGGCAAGCCGACAGTTCGATTCCTTCCCACGAGCCGGTGGAGCGGTGGCGCGGTTGTCTTCCCGCGCCACGGCGGTGTTGATTGTGGCAGAGGAGCTCGGGTAGGACCCTCTCCCCTGTCCTTTCTTTTGTTTAGGGTTAGGGTTAGGGTTCTTTCTTCTTCGATTCGTGATTGAATCCTCTGTTTCTTTCTTTCCCGACTCAGATCTACACCCTGAACCGGCTTTGATACCATTGTTGAAACTTACAGGATCTTTAGCAGTAGATCGGTGGCTCCTCGGTGTCACAGACGTCAAGGATGTAGTGGCGTCGGGTCCGCTGGAGATAGAGCTGGCTAGGGGTAGAGATGTGCAGTGGCGGAACTCCCACTGCAGTGGCGTCGCGGTTGAAGCAGAGGCGGCAGTGGACTTGGTGGCAGAGCTTCCCGCCGCTGGCTGCGCACCCTCGAGATTGGCTAGGGGATAGACAGTGGGGTGTGGCGGCAGCCGTGAACCTCATAACTCGTGCCCCAGACCCCACCTCCTCTTTATATTGCGCAGTGCGATGGGGGCCCACCAACCTTGAGAGGCTGGACGCCCCGATCCGGGCATTGGATCAAGGCCCAGCTCGGCTGTTGGGCTGGGCTGGAGGAGATTAATTCTAATAGTATGCACTTCCAAAGGGTCACGACATTGCGCGATTTGATGATATGAGGCTAAGCATCTAATGTAACGGCCTACGGGGGAACTGTGAATACGATTGGGAAATAGGAATAACTGATTTTGTTCCTGTTCCCGGGGTTTTGGCATAACCGATTCCGTTCCTTTTCTCAGTTGCTTTGTCACTGTTTTTGACCGATTTTGGATTTTTTTTCTGAAAAAATAGAAAGGGCAGTACTAGCGCCCGGAGGTCTGGATGGACACTCGTGTTCAGACACCTGCGGCTACAACCCACCCATGCCCTCAACCGTGCAACGCTCCATCCCTCCACTTCCCACATGTTTGCATGACGCCCCAGCAGCTGCAATAGGCGGCTGTGGCAGGTGAGTCATATTGCAGCATGTGCAACACCCAATCTATTTTTGAAACAATCAAATGAAACTTTTGTAACATGTATTTGAAGAAAGATAAAACATTTGCGAAAACATCTAAAAACACTTAGCCATTGCAAAACTTATTGTCGGTGTTTTTTACCGGCAGATATTTGGTTCTTGGGGAACCCCGCTTGGTGTAAAGATCAATCACAGTAGAGATACGATATTTGTACTGTTTGCCCCCCGAGAAGCGAGTAAAAGCCTTACGTCCAGTTGCTACTTGTTTGTATTTTGTATTCGGCGAGATCACAAGTACAATGTGGCTATGCTATGAGAATTGGAGATGGGATCTGAGATTTGATGATTACAACGGGGGGTATTGCTAGCTATTTATATCTGGGATCAACTTGTCACCCAAGCTAAGAAGTCGTGCCCCAGTCAGAGTTTTGGCGTAATCCTGGATATCCTTCCTTGAATAGGGCCATCGTGTCTAGTCGGGTCTCTTCTGATCCGGAGTCTATGTTCGGCAAGTGTTGTAGTCGGGATACCTGGGGTTATGGCATCAACATTAGCCCCCGAGCTTGTCTGTCAACGTAACTTATCGCTCGCTTGTGTTCGGGACTTTTTAAGTCAGGTGGTTTGCACTCAATTCTCGGGGAACTCCAAGTAACCACTCTCGAGCGGAGACTCGAACAGCAGAAGTCAGAAAGCTATGCTGTTGAGAGATAAGCTTGTTTGAATAGTGCCATCCCCTGGTAGTCTTGTAATATGCCTCGGGATCTTTTGAGATCAGGCATTTTGCAGTCATTGAGACTTATGTAATTAAATTTTGGTATTCAGGAACTTTGTGATCGGGCACCTTCATCAGGTGCTCATAATCTAGTCCTCTAGATCTAGGAAAATTTATCCTTGGAATTTCTCATGATCGGGTACTTTGCAATTGGGTGCTTTGCGATCGAGCTTTTTTAGTCGGGAGCTGGTCATCAGCCCCGAGCTCTTGTTCCAGCAGTAGCAACAACCGAGCCCCCGAGCTTGGTGCCGACTAAGCTATGGCAATAGCTGAGTGGAAGGGTCGGCGTGTTGTTGTGCCCAAGGAGATGGATGTGCTGTCCATACTTGATAGACGCATACGTGCACACTTGCATGTTGGCCCAATATTGCAGCCGGCTTGTATGTCTCTTGCATGCGTGCTACTTGTATGGCTGATACGAGGTTGCATAGTAGGTGGCAGCATGGTGTATGTATTTTCCTCTCATGCATGGGCATGGGTACATGCTAATCTCAATAGCTTGCATGATCCTTCATGTTGCTTGTTTGCGGCTCGACCGGTTCGCTTATGACTTGCCTCCGGCTCAGGTGGTTCGCTTGTGGCTTGGACGGCTCGCTGATGGCTCGCTTCTGGCTCGGATGGCTTGTTTGCGGCTCGACGACGGCTCGCTGGCGGCTCCGACGGCTCGCTCCCAGTCGAAATCAATGTCGCGGTACACACGGCACAAGCCCGATCCGGTTCGGGCCCCCAAGCTGGGTGCATCTTCCTGCGGGCGTGTGAACAGAGCCCGGGCGGAGGTCATCCTGAGCCCGATACTGCAGGTCTTTGGTGGTGTCAAAGTCAGATCATGAAGACATATATATACGGCAGCAAACAAGGGAAAAATTGCTTTGTACGTCATGCACGTATGCATGCAATTTGCATCAATCTCCCGATTGCCATTGGCTGGCTTGATCGTATGCCTTTTTTAACGATGGAGGCCATTAAGGTGCTTGGAGTTGTCCTGCTTTCCCGCCCGGAAGTTGGAGTCCAGAGGAGATCCGTTTTGTGCAGGATTCGTTGGCAAGCATGTTGATATATGGTGCGTCGTATCAACGCTATGGCGACTGTGCATTTTCCGCTGGCTATCTAGTATGCTTAAGTCACGTTTGGGAATTTATAGCATTTTGGACTCGAGTGGTCCGCCGTACTACGTATTAGACTTTGAACATTTAGAGTCGCTTAGCAGACGATAGAGCTCCTGGACGATGGTGCCCCCGAACGTAGGCACCGTACATAGCTTGAATGCGGGCCTGCTGTCAAGGGGCTCCACCTATTTCTGTTCTGCACTGAATACGTAGCCATTTTATCCTTCACGCAAGCTATTCAGGATTTTAGTCTAATATAAGACTCGGGTGGTGTATTGTACTGTTAATCCCTTGTAGTTGCATGTTTGGTATATTTGGCGTAGCTTCTTTTAGTAAGATAATAGACCTGCTCGGCATGCCCGATCAGGTATATGAGGTGCCCCCGAGCGTTGCGCTTGGGCACTGTAGGATAGTCCCCGAACGTGAGTTCGGGTGGATGATGGATCGTCTGAGTATATTCTGTTTCAAAACCTCAAAACACAATAATTAGTAATCAGCCCCCGAGCATACAGTTGAGGGGTTCTGTAGAGAAAAATATTAGAAGAAAAATAAGACAATAAAATTGCTTATTTGAATTTTTGGCGAGAATGGAAGTGCCCTTAGCTTGTTCAGGCTATTTTGGTAGTATGCTAAGTTTGTTCGGGGCATTAGCAGCTGAGACTCGAGCGGTCTTCCATACATTAGTCCCTTGAAACAAGCACACTTGATAAATAGCTCGATTTGCTTTAGTCTAGCAACTTTTGGTTATATGATATGAGTATTGTAGTAGCCCCCAACTCTCTATTCGAGTTAGCAGGTAACCGAGTAGATAGTGGAGTAAAAGATTGCAAGAAAGAAAACTTGAAAAGTTGAAAGAACTTATTTGAAATATAAGAGCATGTCAGGCACGATCCGATTAACAGTAATAGGTAATCTGTAAAGTAGTAAATTGACTCGCAAATATGATAATTAGGGTTGTATGATCGACTAGAAAGCGTCATGACTCTGTAGCCCCAGCCATCATACTCAGGCCAAACATGTTTGGGGGCAGCCCCTGAGCATTGCGCTCGTACGTGAAAGCTATAATTAGCTTGTATGGCGGCTTGGTTTCTAGGCATGCGTGGCTGCTACATGCATCTGCATGTTCATGCGAGGTTCTTCAATGCCTTGATTAACTTGTATGCTGCTGTAAACCATGCGACTGCCTTTATTTGCCATTGGCTGATATCCAGTATATCAGACTTGAGTTTGACGTCGGAACCTCGTTTTGTTTATCCAACTCGAGCACGCCCGAGCGCCGGACTCCGTACGTGCAGCTCCATTGGGAAGCATTGTATTGAGGTTTGGTGAAAACAAAAAGAGTACTTTGTGATTTATTGGTTTGTAGTACTTTGATCACTTGAGATCGAACATTCCGCCAAGCGCAATGAGCCTCTTGTGATGGTACTTTGGGAAATATTAACGAGTTCCTTAATCACTTGAGATCAAGCACTCCGTTGAGCGCAACAGACCTTGCATGATGGGCACTTCAAAATTAATGAGTACTTCGATCACTTGAGGTCAAGACTCCGTCGAGCCTTCGGACTCTTGCATGATGGGCACTTCAAAATTAATGAGTACTTTGATCACTTGAGGTCAAAACTCCATCGAGCCTTCGGACCCTCGCATGATGGGCACTTCGAAATTAATGAGTACTTCGATCACTTGAGGTCAAGACTCCATCGATCCTTTGGAGCCTCGCATGATGCGCACTTCGAAATTAATGAGTACTTCGATCAGTTGAGGTCAAGACTCCGTCGAGCCTTCGGACCCTCGCATGATGGACACTTCGAAATTAATGAGTACTTCGATCACTTGAGGTCAAGACTCCGTCGAGCCTTCGGACCCTCGCATGATGGACACTTCGAAATTAATGAGTACTTCGATCACTTGAGGTCAAGACTCCGTCGAGCCTTCGGACCCTCGCATGATGGTGTACTTCGATGTACTAATTAATGAGTACTTCGATCACTTGAGGTCAAGACTCCGTCGAGCCTTCGGACCCTCACATGATGGTGTACTTCGATGTACTTTGGACTCGCTCGAGATCGAGTGCTTCGTTAAGCACAATGGATTCTCTTACAATCAAGTACTATAGGAGATGGAACATCTGTCACAAAAAGTACTTAGAGTGGTTTTATGGGTTGTTGCCTTTTCTCGTTGATGTTGTTTTCCCTTTGTGTTATGCAGTTTGTTCACTTGACCGTTGCCCCGGTGCGTAGGACACTAGCCATATGATGGTGTGACCCGTATAGTATTGGGTTGTGGCGTTAGTCGTTGTTGCTAACAAAGCTTTACACATAGACATATCATGCATGTACTTAAATTGTAGAGAAAAAAGCAGGCATGCACCAGAGCGCATGGTCGTTTACGTGCAGTAGCCCCTGACTTTCTACTAAGTTGGAGGCCAATTTAATAGAAAGTAAGAGCAAAAGTAACATAATTAAAATTATTATGAAAGCGACTTAGCTGATCCAATGGGATGTTGGTGCCATTGTTGTTGAGTGCTGCCACAGCGAGAGATGGCCGGAGGTCGAGAGCCGTGATGAGAATTTGATTGTGACCATCCGAGGATGCCTGCCGCCATTGCTTGAGTAGTACTTGTCGATGACGTTGTCTGAAGCGGCACGGCTAGCCCGAAGTAGTCCATCAATGGTGCGCCTGATTATTTGTTGCCAGTGGTACTGTCACCGTACACCCGTGTTCGACGATGTGGATGACGAATCGACGAAGCTTGGTGTGTTGATGACGGAGGCCACCCAGAACGATGAATTGAGAGTCGAAACATAATGACGACCAAACGACGCAGGATATCGACGAGGGCCACCTCGGGGCGATGATGATGAGGGCTGTCGTTGGCTCCTGCCAATACTAGTTGTGTAGACACATGCAGATATCGAGAGATATGCATGTATTATAGAATTTTTAATTAAAATAAAGAACATGACTTAGCTCGATCGATGCCGAGGGAAGTAGTCGGCGTGTCTTGATGTCCGAGTAGGTGGATGTTGCTTGGATAACTCGCTTGCGGCTCGGGCGGCTCGCTTGACGGCTCCACAACTCGCTTGCGACTTGCTCGCGACTCGCCTCCGGCTTGTCATCCATTGTCGACGGTAGTTAATGTCAATCACAAACCGTCATATACCCTGCATAAATGATTAAAATAAATCACCAACATAGGTATAATCTTTTAAACTAATGAGTTTCATGAGTTTTAGTGATTTCATGTCTGCAAGAGGATTTAATCAGAAAACCATTAAGGATGAACTATTCGTTAAAGGAAATTACGCTTATTCATGATGAAACCGACTCAGGAAGACTCTAGAACACTCTAGAAGCTAAACCACCGCAACAGAGACCGAGCCACTGACATGTGGGGCCGGCCGGCCCCACCTGCAGGCCGACCAGCCTGTGGGCCCCACATGTCAGTTCCTCATTCGAATGTTGGTTCTCCAGCATCTTAAAGATCAAATCTACACCGTTGTTCAAGGTCGGTTTGATTCGAGGGCCTGTTGATGTTCACTAACGATGAAATTCGACCGTCAATAAGATCATAAAAAGGAGAAACTAGCAAACTTAAGTCACATATGCATTTACTATTAACCGAGTTCCACATGTATTTGGAGTATATCACTTTGCAGGTCACAAATACAAATACATGAAATAAACCATCAAAAGGCGCTTTCCAATGTTAATTCGCGCAAAGAATGAAGAAGGCGCCAAGCATCGCAACACCAATAGGGCAAGGCACCACGCAATAGTGTTCCAAGCCCAACTAGAGACCACATCGCAAAGGCGGTGGCCATTTGGGCCAACCAGTGGGCCGGCCGGCCCAGGGGGCGGCCGCCCCCCTATCACCGCCATATGCCCTGGTCTTTCTCTCGTGGTGGCATGGAGGCATGCAACGTCGGTTCCCCTGGTGCTTCGCGCCAAAAGTAGGGAGGAGCACCACCTTTGATTTAGTATAAAAAGGGGCTCCCTTCCCTCTCAAAAGGGAGAATAAATCCCAATTCAATTCACAAGGAGGGAAGAGTAGACTTTTACTTTTTTAGTAGTTGTGATTGAAATAAGAGAGGTGAGTGAGTGAGGAGAGAGTTGGAGAAGAGTCAGAGTACTAGCAACTTCCCTTAGTGTGCTAGCTACACTAAGTCGAAGTGCTAGAGCCGGGAGCTTCTCCACCTGTATCTCTACAAGCTTCTTACTATTTGGAGTAAGAGACTTGTTGTTTAACTTTGGTTATTTATCTTAAAAAGTTATCTTTGCACTATTATAGACCTGTGGGTTCATCGTCCATCCTTGCGGCGGGTACTCTAGTAGAAGGGCCCTGATAAAGACGGATAACCGTTGCTAGCACGCTAGAGTATTAGTGGATAGCGTAGACGTGGTGTCTAGGCTAGAAGCTATCTTTATTTGCCTCTTTTCCTACGGATTGAGGGGTAGGCGGCAGGTGGTGACAGCCCTGTCCGTCCCTTGTAATCCCCCCACGTTCGGGCTCATGGTAGAGTAGAGGCCGGCATCGCTTGGCAGACCAAGTGCAATCCAGCTCCTGAAGCAAGTCTATAGTAACAAAGCTACCTCCATTAAGATATTTGACCTTGGAAAAACCTTGCTATCTCATTCATTTCTCCCTTGTGGTCATAGGTTAACTAAGTGAAGAGTCTAGCACAACCGTTCCTTTGGGAAATTATGATACCCTGAATACTTCCGGGTGAAGTGCTACAACGGTGTATCCATGCGCTTGCGGATTCCTCTGCTTATGCTAAGAAACACCAACAAGCATTTCTGGCGCCGTTGCTGGGGAACGGTTGTCATTTCTACTCTCCAAACCTAGTTACCTGTGTTTTATCTAAAAAATCATTTATAAAATATAAATACATTCTTCATGGAACATCAATCAATTCACCAACTTTCTGCTCCCAATGGTGAGTTCTTAGAACCACCACAATCTTCAAAGCCAATCACATCTTCAGGTTATGAACTCCACCCTAGTTTTATTGCTATGGTTTGGGAACATACCTTCTTAGGGTATGATTATGAAAACCCCTATCATCACCTAAGGGAATTTGAGCAGCTCTGTGCATGCCTAACAATCGCATGCATGTCACATGAAACAATTCGGTAGAAGTTGTTTCCCTTCTCGCTTGATGAGAGGGCAAAACAATGGTACACTCACAATGAAGGGAAGGTAGCTGGAGATTGGAAAGAACTAAGACACAAATTTTGTCTTGCATTCTTCCCTATATCCCGAATCGCTGCCCTACGACAAGAGATCCTCAATTTCCAGCAAGAGGAGAAGGAAACCATAGGCGTAGCTTGGGACCAGTTTTTAACTTTATCTCATTCAAGTCTCGACTTGTCTATACCCAACCATGTGTTGTTACAACACTTTTGGCTAGGACTTAGCAAGAAATCTGTCCTTCAACTAGATATCACAGCCAGAGGTTCCTTTACACATAAAACCATGGATGAAGGAGAAGCCCTCCTAGATCGAATCTTAGAAAACAATCCTCCACTAGAACTCATTCAAGTAGAGCCATTGCTTTGACACAAAGAAGCCTCCTCGGCTAAAGTTGAGCTTTCACTTCCCAAAGAAGAACTGTTACCCAAACCTGAGACCTAAAAGAAGATCCTGAGCCCATGGATCTTCCACCCTTCGATGATGACTTGTTTGAAGACTTTGGAAACACCTCGAATTATCTATGCCAAAAGAAACCCCCAACTCCTAATCCTCCATCTGACCTACTAGATAAAGAGTTCCTCAGAAAATCTGTTAAAGAGTTGAGTGCCATCCTAAGCACTGAATGGTTGGAAGAGACAGAGCAATCAATGGAGGAAATTGTAATACTTACCCCTCCTTCAACCATTCAATGCAAATTTCGAGGAAAATGGGTAGACGTGCTGTACAATCCAATGGTTGGATCAAACCTTATGTCCGCATCTTTTGCATCTGACTTTTTAGATGAAAACCCCATGTCTTAAGCACAAAGTCTCTCAGGATCAGTCCACGAACTAGCCTGGAAGGGCTTGGAATTCTTCATGACATAAGTTTACACACAAAAGATGTTGACCTATCACTCGATTTTCATGTTTTTGAAATCCCTGATTTTGACATCATGATAGGTCATCCCGTAGAAAAACTCTTCGTGGGAATTCCCCTTTCTGGTAAAATGGATTTGAAGTTAGGGAGAAACACGGTCACAGTACCCATCACTCAAACCAAAAAACTCAGTGATTGAACCTCTCGCCCCGCTCATGGAAGTCATGTCGGTTGCACCTTTTGAGTCCCTTGAGTCGTCTTTAGAAAAAGATACTCAACTCTTTATAGAATAAGAAGATGACTTGGGATAGACCATCGAACTTCCCAAAGAGGAAGTACCGACACGACCTCTAGTTGAACTTAAACCCCTGCCCTCTGGCCTATGCTATGTTTTCCTAAATGGCAACACACAAACTCCTGTTATTATTAGCGATAAGCTTTCCGAGGAGGAAACATCCCATCTCATTGACATCTTAGAAAAACATAGACCAGTCTTCAGGTATTCCTTACAAGATTTGAAGGGGATAAGTCCAGCACTTTGCACGCACCGCATTCCTATTGACCCTGCAAGCACACCATCACGTGAACCCCAGTGCAGGCTCAATAATGCTATGCGTGAAGTCATGAAGAAAGAAGTCTTAAAACTTCTTTATGTTGGGATCATCTATCCTGTACCACATAGCGATAGGTCAGTCCTGTCTAAGTGGTCCCGAAGAAAGGAGGCATGACAGTCATAGAAAACAACAAGAATGAGTTAATCCCTGAACGAACCGTCACAGGGTGGAGAATGTGTATAGATTACCAGAAACTTAACGCGGCAACAAAGAAAGATCACTTCCCGTTGCCCTTCATTGATGAGATGTTAGAGCGTCTAGTGAAGCATTCTTTCTTTTGTTTCCTCGATGGGTATTCAGGATATCACCAGATTCCCATCCACCCTGATGATCAAAGCAAGACAATGTTCACATGCCCTTATGGAACGTATGCCTATCGTAGAATGTCGTTCGGGCTTTGTAATGCACCCGCTTCGTTCCAAAGGTGCATGGTGTCTATCTTCTCAGATATGATAGAAGAAATCATGGAAGTTTTCATGGATGACTTCTTAGTCTATGGAAAAACTTTCAATGATTGCCTTAATAACTTAGACAAGGTCTTGCAACGATGCGAAGAAAAAGATTTGGTCCTTAACTAGGAAAAATGCCACTTTATGGTTAGAGAGGGCATCGTTCTTGGACACTTAGTGTCTAAGAGGGGGATCGAGGTAGATAAGGCTAAGATTGAGGTAATAGAACAACTACCACCCCCTGTGAACATAAAAAGAATCCGTAGTTTTTTAGGACATGCAGGTTTTTATCAGCGTTTCATAAAGGACTTCTCTCAAATTTCCCGACCTTTAACAAACCTGTTAGCTAAGGATGTGCCTTTTGAATTCACTGATGAATGCTTAAATGCTTTTTACACCCTTAAGAAAGCACTTATCTCAGCACCAATCATCCAACCCTTTGATTGGTCGCTCCCCTTCGAGATAATGTGTGATGCTAGTGACTATGCTGTTGGTGTGGTCCTTGGCCAAACCAAAGATAAGAAGCATTACGCAATCGCCTATGCTAGCAAAACTCTGACAGGAGCACTAGCTAAATGTCACTAACTTTAGTCTCAGGCGTAGTCTAAGAAAGATAGCTAGAGCCGCTCAGGTCGAATTTACTCTTGATTAGGCTCATGAGTGCTTAATAGGTGCATCCTTATTTCTTTTTTATTCCTTTTATTCATGCAATGTTGTAATGCACCTACAATTGAATAAAATAAAGGTTCTTGTTATTCATGATTATCTATCTGTCTACCTTGTCGTTATATATATATGAACAAATGTTTAGACAAGAACAGGAACAAGTGTGGGAGAGAAAACCATACACAGAGGTATAATTAAATACACTTATTTTCCCATACTCTCTTGAATTTAAAAAAATATGTAATAGTCTCTCATTCCACTCTCATATGTGATTTAGGAACACTTAAGTTCTCTTTTGTTGAAATGATGAATAGTTGCTCTGTCTATCATTCATCTGTGCCTAAGTTATAACTTAGTATTCCCCAATATTTAAGTTTGTTGGCTAAAAATGTCTCATCCTAAAAACTTGAAACTTATGGGTTGCAAAAGCATGATCCTTTTCTAAGTTGTTGCAAGTTATGATATGGTAAATAGGAGATGCTATGACTTTGTTCTAAGAGAAACTTGACATCTAGAGTTTTCTAAAGAAAAGAGTTCCACGATGATTATGAATTCCTACCAAAGCCATATGACAATATTCAAATACAAACCTTAGTCATATGCTGCTTGTACTTACATTGAGTTTTGTCAAATTGATGTGACCCTTGTTGAGATTCTCGTCATACACCCATGATCAAGATTCACATTGCACGCCATAAATAAAATGCTAACACTCGCAGTAAGAGTTACGCAAAAACATATCCTTTCCATCCACCAGAAAACAGACTCCATACATCAAACATGAGTTTTTCTCTCTAATATTTTCATATGCCAAGAAAGAGTATGAGGCTACTTCAAAAAAAAAGAGAGAGAAATATGAACCTCTCAGAATAGCGAAAGAAAAAATAGAACACATGAAGGTTTCAAAGTACTAAAAAAAGAGAGAGAAAACAATGGGTACTTTGATGCCCGCCAGTGACGATAAAGAATAGCCCCTACTCCCAAGGCAGTTTTCAAAGAGAGAACATTCATGACCACATTGGTGTACAAAAAAAATAGGATAGGAAAAATTTCCACACACTTGCACATCTTGATCAAAGTGTATGACTTGCGTCTCCTTGGATGCGGTTTTTGACTTAGCAATATATGTGATACAAGTTGCCCGCCTCTCATACCTACCCAAAACTCCACTCAAAGCCTTAGAAGTAGGCCATGGAAAGTAAGGCAACAATCTCAAAATGCCTTGGTAAGGATCATACACATTGAGCGAATGAGTGAATCATTGAGGAACTTACTTTCTTTTTTTGCAAAATTCATAAAACCTCTGGATAGAAGGTTGATCAAAGAACAAATGATTAGTTATTCTATTATTCCATTCTGTCTTGCAACCGCCTAAGACATGGAAAAGCAATACACACCACATGGATTAAAGTTAAAAGGATGGATAAAATGCCAACTTATTTAAATTGCGGAAGAATACCTTGTTATAAGCATGGCACTTTTCGAATTATATCGGCATAGTAGCATCTCCTGATCAACAACCAAAATACTTAGCTATTTGCTCAGGACGAGCAAAGCTTAAATGTGGGGGAGTTGTTGACGGTCACTAACGATGAAATTCGACCATCAATAAGCTCATAAAAAGGAGAAACTAGCAAACTTAAGTCACATATGCATTTACTATTAACCGAGTTCCACATGTATTTGGAGTATATCACTTTGCCGGTCATAAACACAAATACATGAAATAAACCATCAAAAGGTGCTTTCTAATGTTAATCCACGCAAAGAATGAAGAAGGCGCCAAGCATCGCAACACCAATGGGGCAAGGCACCACGCAATAGTGTTCCAAGCCCAACCAGAGACCACCTCGCAAAGGCGGTGGCCATTTGGGCCAACCAGTGGGCCGGCCGGCCTAGGGGGCGGCCGCCCCCTATCATCGGCATATTCCCTAGTCTTTCTCTGGCGGTGGCATGGAGGCATGCAACGTCAGTTCCCCTGGTGCTTCGTGCCAAAAGTAGGGAGGAGCACCGCCTTTGATTTAGTATAAAAAGGGGCTCCCTTCCCTCTCAGAAGGGAGAATAAATCCCAATTCAATTCACAAGGAGGGAAGAGTAGACTTTTACTTTTTTTAGTAGTTGTGATTGAAATAATAGAGGTGAGTGAGTGAGGAGAGAGTTGGAGAAGAGTCGGAGTACTAGCAACTTCCCTTAGTGTGCTAGCTACACTAAGTCGAAGTGCTGGAGCTGGGAGCTTCTCCACCTGTACCTCTACAAGCTTCTTACTATTTGGAGTAAGAGACTTGTTGTTTAACTTTGGTTATTTATCTTAAAAAGTTACCTTTGCACTATTATAGACCTGTGGGTTCGTCGTCCGTCCTTGCAGTAGATACTCTAGTAGAAGGGCCCTGATAAAGACGGATAACCCTTGCTAGCACGCTAGAGTATTAGTGGATAGCGTAGACGTGGTGTCTAGGCTAGAAGCTATCTTCGTTTGCCTCTTTGCCTATGGATTGAGAGGTAGGTGGTAGGTGGTGACAGCCCTGTCCGTCCCTTGTAATCCCCCATGTTTAGGGTCATGGTAGAGCAGAGGCCGATATCGCTTGGCAGACCAAGTGCATTCCGGCGCCTGAAGCAAGTCTATAGTAACAAAGCTACCTCCATTAAGATATCTGACCTTGGAAAACCTCGCTACCTCGTTCATTTCTCCCTTGTGGTCATAGGTTAAGTAAGTGAAGAGTCTAGCACAACCATTACTTTGGGAAATTACGATACCCTGAATACTTCCGGGTGAAGTGCTACAACGGTGTATCCGTGCGCTTGCGGATTCCTCTACTTACGCTAAGAAACACCAACATGGTCTATATTTGATGTAGCCCCCTATATATATGCCCTTGTACCTCCTCCAGCAGAGCATTCTAAAATTCAAAAACCCCAAGCCACAATTTGTATCCTCCTCATCAGGATCAGAGCCAACAATTAAGAGAAGATTAGTCCTCGTAGTTAGGATCTAGTCTTTGTAATTAGAAATAGTGAGATAGAGAGTGAGAGAAGAGTTTATAGAAAGTGTTGGCCTATGGGTACTCTCTCTACGGCTTGTACCCTAACGGAATCAAGTTCTACTTAAGCTTGTTTCTCAAATTTATCTAGTAATCAACTTCTAATTCAAGTAACTATCTTGTTTATATTGTTCATCAGGTTCACAACTCTTTTTGAATACTTTAATCCTTGTCACTCTTGGGTTAGAGTAGTATTCATTGTGTAAGCATTGGTGCTTAGACTTAGTTACTCGTGGATGTACCCTGCATTTCGGATGGGTGGTAGATCGCAAGGATGACTATATAGTCTTGTTGAGTCCTTCATAGACCTTTTCCTGTTTGTAGGCTGAGTAGGATCAGGTTACTAGGAAAACATACTCTGATTGTGTTTGTCATTAGTAATATTCTTAGTTGAATAGTAGAAGACATAGCATACCGAAGTTAGAACTAGAAAACCCTAGTGATCCTCTCTACGCTCATATTTATCTTAAGCCTTGTTGGTACTCTGGGTTAAGTTAGACTTAGTTAAATTCACACATGTTTTCTTGAGTTCGATATTTTGGAATACTTTCCGATAAAGTGCTACATCGTTCGTTATCTATGTGCTTGCGGATTTATCTGTGTGTGTTAAAATATACCAACAAGCATTTCTGGCACCATTACCAGGGAAACAGTTGTTGTGTTAACTTAGAACCTAGCTTAACCTTGTATCTTTTACCTTTTATTCTTTTACTATTTTCTTTTACTATTGATTTGGAATCCACTCCTATAACACACATGGTGTTACAGGCTTCATTAGCACTAGGGTTAAGGCTTAATAAAAACCGATACATGTGACTAATCAGTCTTGATTTGGGCGAATAGAAAGTTTGTGATAATCTTTTATAGCTATAACACCTCTAGTGTTAATCCCTAATTAAAAGTTGTTAACAATGTCATGAGCATCATGTTTATGTGATATTGCATGAGATCAATTGTGTAGATAAAGTCTTGTAATCCAAAATAGTCAACAAAATGTTAAAAACAAAAAGTTATTCAATGTTGTATATTATACCAAGTAGGGTTGGAAACCAAATTTTCATGAACAAAAATACTATAGAACATATATGTGACACCTAAATAAAGTTTGAGGTGCAAAATATATAGATGATAATGCAACTCTTGTTGTAAAGAAATAATATCACTAGCTGGTGCTTTCGATAGCTCGGAAACGAAACTTGAAATAGAATTCAGCTAAGACTTAGCTAATTTCCAACTTTGAAAAAATAGTACGATAGTGCTACATTTCGAAATTAGTTTTGTGAAATCTAGTAAAAAAGTGATGCCATGTTTTAGCTCTTGATGATAGCTTGGTGTACCTCTGTGCCATGGTGAAGCTAGTTTGGTTCCGAGTTGTTGACAACCAAAATTGTCTATTTTGAGAAGTTGTCTAAATGCGAAACAAACTTCACTATTGTGTTCCTCTCGTCGAGATGGTTAAAAAACATATATGGAACATCTAATTCAGAGTCCAGATGAAGGAGTAAATTGTCCTTTGGCTTTATGCGGAAATCAGAACTTCTAACCCCATACCAGAACTTCTGAGTTTCGCGCATAGGAGTTCTAGCTCTACACGAACGTCAGAACTTCTAACCCCTATTAGAACTTCTAACCCCTGTTAGAACTTCTAATGTTCACAGTTTGAATTAGGGAGAGTCCAACTCAATCCCAAAATCAGCTAGGCCCTTCATCGAGCGATCTAGCTCCTTATCGAGTGTGTGACCTAATGAAGCGTCAACACGAGTCCAACCGCTAATCGACAAGCCAAATCAGAGCCCACCGCTTGACCAGTTAACTACATGTTTCTTCTAAGAAGAGCACATGGGCTCTGTGTGTGCATAGCGGCGTCACCCTCGCCACTCTATGCCTCTATCGTGCCCACGCCGCGTTGCTCCCTCTCCCTGCCTTCTTCTATGCGTCCACGAGCTCCACTCCTCACTTCCTCGAGCTCACTTGCTCTATTTCTCGCCTTGGCTGTGTAAAGCTTCAGCTCGAGCTCATCCACCGCCGGTTCCATCGCTCCATTTTTGCTCCATGCTTGACTGCTGGCACCATCGCCTCCGTCTCACTCTGCTCTGTGCCTCGCGTGAGCTTGCTGGGCTTCCCTGAGCCAGGAGCCGCCGGCTATGCTGCTGCTGCCGTGCTGTTGCCCATCGCAGCCATTGCGCGAGTGGCCAGGCGACCACCGGCTGCTCTAGGCTAGGCCACCACCGCCACCGCCACCGCCTCCCGTAGTCACGCTGCACCCCATAGCACCGCCGTGGTAGGTACCGCCACCGCGGTAGGCCTCCTCCACCCACGGGTAGAGAGCCTAAGGTAAGGCCACCTCTCATCTAGCCAGGCCCCTATGCAGGTGCGCATGGGCCTAAGCTTACTCCCGCGCCCCTTCCTTGCCGTCATCAAGCCTCCTCATGGCCGGAATTGTCCTAGCTGTGGCCCTTCTCTGCTCTACCTTAGCGTGCTGAGAAGAAGGTGAAGAAAATAGAATAGAAAATCTTCTAGGGTTCTCAATGCAAATCCCATGACTCAACTAAATAGTGCTACATAGTGCCTGATGTACTGTGGGTTGATTTGAGTAAAGCTCAGGGGCCTCGATGCAAAGTGTTTGTCCTATTAGGTTTTCCTTTTTTTCTTTTTGTTTATTTCGGCTAAAAATTTGGAAAATCATAGTAAATCATAGAAAAATCATAAAAAAGGAAAATAAAGATGTTTTGGAATCCTTGTAATTAGATCTATAAAGTAGATGTATAATCTTGCATGTGTTAGTAGAAAAATATTGCTCTAGATTTTTGCCTATGAATTTCTATGGAGAAATTCATATCTATAATTTTTTGTGCTCCAAATGTCATGAAATTTTTATAGTACGCTACTCATGTGATGCTTGGTTTTTTGTAAAAATTTCATGTTCAGTTCATGCATAGTTAATGAGTTATTGATTTGTCGTGTGTCCCACGCTTTTATTGCCTTTAGATCATTTAATGCTAGTGAATAATACGCTTGTCCAGAAATTATGAAATTCATACAGTAGTCATGATTAGTCATAGTGTACCATCCATAAAATTTTCATGTCCAAAAGATATGTTTGAACTACCACCTTCTTATTCCGTGCTTATAATTAATTATACCTTTGAATGTAGTAATTATTTAATCTTATGTTTAAGAGGTGTTGTCCATGTCGCTTGTGTCACATATGTGCTAAGTGAAATGTTATTCATCTTTGTTTGGTGATAAGTATATGCTTAGCATGCCGCTTTACCGTACACTTATATCATTAAATTGCAACATGGTTGTGTTGTTAACTTGTGTTATGTTAATAATAATCAACTCACAAGTAAGTCTCTTTCGGAAAGGATGAGAGTTAGGTCAGGAACGCTTAGTGACCCTAGTTCTCCATGATGACGTGTTGATTGTCTTTTAATGTTTGGGAATATCTATGCTATACCTGTTTCGCTAGCATGCATTGGATTTTTGCATATCATAATAGGAACGACGATGCATCGATGGATCAACCAGAGGACTTGATGTTTAACCAAAAGATGGTGCAATGGTGATCATGGCATGAAGATGGACTACTAACCTTTGGTTATATTTTGCCCAGGCAAGCCCCAGTGCATAACCCCTATTATTCTGCACTTTATTTTATGTTCGTGCATTAAGTTTCAAGGAGTTGAATGAAAACCACTTGCATATATATTCTTATCCTATGAGTCTTACTAGTATGACAGGATTGTGTAGCTTGCTATGCTATAGGAATCTGGTAGAAGTCGAGTTATTACCTGTCACTCGCGAGACATAGCAAATATATTATTATTACTATTATCATGTTACTATCACATGGAATATAAATATATATGGATAATAATTGGAGACTAGGCGGGATTGTATTTAGATTGGATTTGGGCTTGGTTGGCAATTGAGCGAGGCTTAGATTGCATGTGTCCCGCCTGTGTCGATTGAGGACCATCTATTGCTATGGATGGTAGTCAGGTCACAGACTTATTATCCTAAGCACATACTTGCTTATGGGAGCGGGAAGACTTGTTACTCTCTTGTCATGGGTTCTGGCTCTTTTTGGACCAACTGTTAAGGGTGGATTATTGGAAGGAGGTCTAAGCACCACACTGAGGCCGGGCCTCAGGTGTTGGGGGCTTGGAGTCCCAGTTTGGACGGGGACCTAGACCCCTTGATAGGAGTGGAGTGGGTTGGTCTTGTCTGTGCCTAGGGTACATATGAGGCGTGTGTTTTGGGGTATCCAGCTGGGCTACATTGATTCGTGAATCGCCGTTTCTACATGACGGTACAAACTTGGCTATGGTTTGGCATAGTAGTAAGAATTGGAACATGGATGGTGATAAAATGGTTTTGATTGCTCAACCCTTGCTGGAAAGTAACATAGGTCCTTACATAGAATGGTTGGTTAATGAACTAATGATAACTGCTAATAAAACTTGAACATAAGGATGCACCTTTAGTAATGCCTTCTGCAGATGTGAAGGGTCGAGATGGCGGACTAGAGGGGGGGTGAATAGTCCTTTCTAAAACTTAAACGCGTTGGCTAACCAAAACAAATGCGGAATTAAACTTATTGGTCTAGCCAAGACTACACCCCTCTATCTAAGTTCTCTAGCACCTTGCAAAGATCCTAATTAAGCAACTAAGGTGCTAAGCTTACCAAGAGCTCACCTACTCAATTCTAGAGCAAGGTCACATAAACCTATGCACTAGTACTTTGCCAACCGAGGGAGCTCCTACACAACTAGTGAAGCAAAAGCACAAAGCTCCTAAGCTCACTAGCAAAGCTCAATAACAAGGCAACTAATGCCAAATTAGAGAGCGCAAGTCACTTAGCTACACAAACTAAGCAATGTGACTAACAAGGTTACACAAACCAAATTAGTCACGCAAGGGGAAGCTTCTAGCTACACAAGCAAGAAGACAACTAGCAAGCTACATAAGCAAACTAGTTAAGAGAGCAACTACACAAGCACAAGTATATATGAAAGTAAATACAAGCTTGTGTTGTACGAAGGCAAACCACCGAGAAGATGAAGAACAATGTTGACACGGTGATTTTTCTCCCGAGGTTCACTTGGTTGCCACCAAGCTACGTCCCCGTTGTGTCGACCAACACTTCGTGGTTCGGCGGCTAATCGGTCACACACCGAGCCTCTCAAAAGGCACCGCAAGAACCCACCATAAAGTGTGGTAGCTCAATGACACGCTCAACTAGAGTTGCTCTTCGCGATCCTCGCGGGGTGAGCACAATCCCCCTCACAAAGCTTCTCCGGAGCCTCGCACAATCTTCTTGTGAGCTTCGACGGAGCCACAAGCCACCAAGCCGTCTAGGAGGTGGCAACCTCCAAGAGTAACAAGCACCACCGGCTTGCAACACGATCACCTAGTGCCACACGATGCAATCTCTCAAAGCAACGCACTAGAATCGCTCTCTCACTCGATCCGATGAACACTATCAAGCATGAGTGAGTTAGAGGGCTCCCAAGCACTACCACACAAGTCACAAAGACTATAGTGTGCTCAGCTAACGGCCACAGCCGGCCAAGGCATCTATTTATAACCCCACGGTCAAATAGAGCCGTTACCCCTTCACTGGGTCCTTTTCGGGACGACCGGACGCGCCGGTCATAACTGACCGGACGCGCTCAACCGCGTCCGGTCGCCCTGTGACGTCCACGTGTCCCTCAAATTTCAAATGCGACCGTTAGATCCTCCAACGGTCACTGACCCCAACGGTCAAAACAACAACCGGACGCGCCCTAGGCAACGTCCGGACGCGCCGGTCCCGATGACCGGACGCGCCTGTCGAACGACCGGACGCGCCGATCGCACTGACCCACGCGCCCGCGACGCAATGACCGGACACGCTCCTTGCGATGACCGAACGCGATAGTGCCCGCGTCCGGTTAGAGTCCAGTAAGCTCCTTCAACGATCGGACGCGTCCGATCATGTGTGACCGGACGCGCCTCGCGTCCGATCGTACTCAGTTTCCTCTGGACACCTAACCGGACGCGCCGGTCCCACGAGTGACCGGACGCGCCGGTTGCAAACCCTAGCACCCGCGCCTGCGCTGTACTGACCGGACGCGTCCGGTCATACCATGACCGTGTCCGGTGCAGCGTCCGGTCACCTCTGTGACCTCCGTTCGCCTCCGTTTCTTTTCCGACTTCCGGCGTAGTGGAAAATAGACTTTTCAACTCCTCGAAAACGCCTGAATCCCGCGCTCGCAAGCTCGGCGGGAGGGAGAGAGGAACCCAAACCCTCTCTACCGCTCAAACTCCAATGCCTTCGCAAATGTGCCAACACCAACAAGTGTTCACCACTTTGTGCACGTGTGTTAGCATTTTCATAATCATTTTACCGAAGGAGTTAACCACTCAACTTGCCACGCCACTCGATCCTAACACATATGCAAAGTTAGATCGCTCAAGTGGCACTAGATGACCGATATGCAAACAAGTTTGCCCCTCTTGATAGTACGGCCATCTATCCTAAACCCGGTCATAAACTTCTCTACACACCTATGACCGGTGAAATGGAAATGCCCTAGGTTATACCTTTGCCTTGCGCATTCCATTCCATCTCCATTGATGTTGATGCAACACATGCACCAACCAATCATCAAATGATATGATCCACTTCATATCATCACATGACCATATTGGTTCATCGATTTTGACCTCACTTGCTCTTCACCGTTGCGTCGGTCCATCGGCGCCAAGTCATGCTCAAGCTTCACCGTCACACGCGGTCCCTCACTTCAAAGCCTCTAACTTGCCCTTCACACTTGCAACCGGTCCATCAAGCCAAGCCTCATCTTGATCTTCTCCACCTTGGTCACATGACTCCATGTCATGTCTCATATGCAATGAGCTCCTTCATGACACCATCACCTGTGGACTAATCTCCTGTGTATCTCACATAACCACATATTAGTCCACCTAAGTTGTCACTCAATTACCAAAACCAAACAAGGACCTTTCAATCTCCCCCTTTTTGGTAATTGATGACAACTCTACAAAGATATGGAAATTAAGTTCTTTTGGACTTTATGTCACTTATCCAACATTTAAGCTCTATGTCAAGATTTGGATAAGCACCATAAAATCCGACTTGGTAGTGATAACTCCCCCTACATATGTGCTCAAATGGTTTGGTTTCAAGCTTGCACATATGTATAAATATGAAATTTGTGGGAGGGTTAGCACTACTAAGTGATGCTAAGGTGTATAGAATAAACCTTTGTAGCTTGATACCAATTAGTAGCTTGATACCATTTGAAAATCACAAGTTTGCCACCATCCTTAGCATCATGAGTAGCTAGACATCAAAAACACTAGAAACCTCGTGAGATCAACATTATAAGCAAGGTTCTAGTTTTTGCATGATAATCATAAGTCTAGCTAACATCGTATGCATGCTAGTTATCAAATCATCATTCAAGTTCTATAACTAGCATACACCACACAAGCATGCATATTGAATTTAAGAACTTATGCAATGCAAGCAAGCAATGCAATGCAAGCAAGCACATGAATTATGCACATATCAAATGTAATCAATCAAAGTTCATGAGCTTGCTCCCCCTACTTGTGTGCTTTCTTTGTCCAAGAATGTTTGATCCCCTTACATTCTTCAATGTTACTCCCTCTTTGTCCATGTCCATGTCCAATCTTTCCAATCTCTCCCCAAAGCTCAAAAAGCTTTCATATCTTTGTCCAACTTCTCCCCCTTTGTCATCAATTTCCATAAAAGGTGTTCTTCTCAATTGATACAAAGGCTTGTATTGGGGTAGATGGTTGAGACTTGAATATTGCATTTTTGATGGACATTTCCACATATGTTGGAATGACAAACTTTATGGTTGCTCTTGAGATTCCACATAGGATCTTTGACCTTGATACCAATTGGTGGGGCTCCTCCCCCTATGTCATAGCATGTGTCATTCACTTGAGATACCACTTGGAGATGAGGGTAGCATTTCTTGATTTGATCACTTAAGGTTGAGGATCACTTGTGAAACCATCGTCTTGCATGAATGATACCACGTGAAGCTACCATGAGTAGAAATGTGATACCATTTGAAAGAATTTTCTTGTATGGATTCACTTTGAAGGATTTGGCAATAACATTCACTTCTTGAACATTTTCTATCTTCATGAGTACCACTTGTAAGATATCACTTGTAGATCATTATCTAGACACCATTTGTATATACCACTTGGAAGATCAATTTGAGTCTAGATACCACTTGAAACAAACTAGATATCCATTTTCATTGTTGTCTTGTGCTTGTACTCTTATCATTGTCATGAGCTTCTTGTATGACTTGAACTATATTGATTTGCCTAAGATTCCAAGTTCGGTTTGATCCAATGACAAGCTTCTTCACACCTTATGCTAAGGGTTATCTTGCCAATGTTGTACTTGTCACTTGTTAGCAATCCAAACTAGATCAAGTACTTGGGTTTACTAGCTCATGAACAAATTCATACTTATACCACTAGGTCAATTAACCATTCAAGCAATAGTGGTAGATTATGAATTAAAACTTTTCATTTGTTATGCATGATTCTAATAAGCATGTACTATATGCACTAACCGCATACTAGTAAGGGATGAAATGATCATGCACATTACAATGATACCTTTGCTATGTTGAAGCAGAGGATAGTTATATAGATTCCAATTCATTACTTCAATAGCAATGTGAAGTCCAATTTATTGCTTGGTGAAGACCAATCATCATAGATAAATCCATTCTTCACCCATATGAAATGAAAACCACTTATGATCAAGTGCACTATCTCTTGAGTTATGGTTGGCTTGCTTCATCTTTTTGATCAATGCTTGCATGAGAGAACTACTTAGAATACCACTTGAAATATATGACTAGCTCTCTTTTGGGTGTTGCTTGCTTTTCTTGATCAACCCTTTTGATTGCTTCAACTAAGCATCACAAGTTCCTTGGATCACCACTTCCATGTTAGCCTTCCAAATCCTAAACTTGGTTTCACCTACACACGGCGGCAAGCCCCTCACTAGGGAGAAGTGACCTTTCTCCAAAGAACCACTCTTGATACTCACTTGAAATGATATAGTTTGATTGATCCAAATGATGAACTCAATCTTGATGAATAATCCTTGAATCTACATTTGAGTCCAACTCTTTCTACTTGTTTAAGTCCTTTTCTTTCTACCAAATGGTCTCTAATCATCACTAGAACTTAAAATTCATCTTCATCTTAAGTTTGATCTTGATCTTCAAATTGAGTACTAAATAAGTACACCAAGTATATTTCACAATCAAATGTTCTGGTACTCATTTCTTTTCATGCTTCTAGATCAATCCAAAACCAAACTTAGGTACCTCAACCACTTATAAACAAGTTTCCAACTTGAGGATCTTTCAATTAAAGTGACTCTAGATTAATCCAATGATTGTCACTTTTCTGGCAGATTCTGTATCCTTCAAAGAATAATTCATATCTCCCAATGTACAGATCCAAATGCCATAAAATTCGGTGGAGATGTGATTCACTAAGTTATATAGCAACTGTAAAAATTTGAGATTCATTTGACATCTAGATTGCTACCAGATTTCAAATCTTCCACCACTGCTATATGCTGAAAACTGCTGCACTATAGCTGACAAGATGCACTCTAAAACCGAAGCATCTCTTATCCAATTCTCATGAAATTTCTACAGCATCTTCTTTCATAAGTGTAGAGCATGTATACTAAATTTCACGCCAATCCAAATAGATTTGATCACTCAAACATGGCTAAGATCACTGCTAGCTCAGATTTTTAATGTAGGACAGATTTCAATACATGAGCTATTCTTCATTAAAAGTGAATCAAACTTGAAACTAACTTGTTTGAAAACTTTCACAAGACATATATCCATCCAATCCACTTACTAAATGTCATCTCATGAATTTATCCAACACAAATCAATTCAAACTTGATTGCTAAGCATTTAATCCATTCAATCATCTCATAGCAAGCAACATTGCATATTTATCCAATTCAATCAACTCATATGCATCCAAATGAAATGATCAATTAGAGATATACCTTGGTTAGCTCATGATCATTCAATAGCAAGCTTTTACTCAAATAAATTGCAAGCCATCAAATAATTCCAATAAATCACCACAATCTTTAACATTGCACTTGTATGTTGTAGCACTTGAACTTCACTTATTTTGACTTGGCATTGGGATTGAATATGCATTGAGCTTCATAACTTGAGTCAACATATAATGATAAATATGAAATCAATTTGAGTCAAGCCTCCAATGCCATGGTACCTACACACATTCATCCACTCTTTGATGGTACCCAAACTAGTTTGGGTCCTCTCAAATTAGGTGCAACATACTTAGGCATAGCCTTAGTATGAGTAGCGGGATGTTTTGCAATTCCAACCAATGAGGTACCATTGCCATCCTTTCTAAGCATATTAGTATTATCAATTGAAATAGGCTTAGAATTTTTACCTAGGGGACATGAATGAGCCATGTGTCCCCTTTCCCGGCATGAGTAGCAACTTCTCTTAGATTGAGCATTTTCTTCCTTGCTCATATGTTGCTTCTCATTGCCTTGCCTCTCACGAGTTGCTTGAGCCTTCTTCTCAAGCTTGGTAGGACACCCTGAGGCAAAGTGTCCCATATCTCCACACTTGAAGCACTTGATGTGAGCATGTAATTTCTTCTCAATTTGATTCTTGCTCATCATCTTGGCATCTTGGATTTGCATTGGATGCCTTGCTCTACCACCCCTTCTTGTTTTCTTTTTCTTCATCATCAAGTCATCATCATCTTCATGGTTGATTTTGACTTGATCTTGGGGCTTTGCTTTTGGCTCAACTTGAGACTTGTTGGTAGGGCAACACTTGTCAATATGTCCCACTTCATGGCATTGGTAGCACATGAGTTGGGATAGCTTCTTTGCATCTTGCTTCTTCTTAATCTTGCCCTTGCTCTTGTTGTAGCCAATACCACTCTTATCACCATATCTTCTTTGATTGGTCATGATATGCTCAATGGCAATTTTAGAGTTGTAGCACCTCTCCAACTTGTTGCTCAAATTCTTCACTTCACTTTTGAGCTCATTGTTCTCCTTCAAAAGGTTAGTCTCACAAGACATAGAAGTAGAACAAGCATCTAATTGTGAAGAACATGGCATATCTAATAAATCATCACAAGAGGTGGATACATGCTTCTTGCCTACATCACAAGGGTTAGTAATATGTGATTGATCATTTGACCCAAATGATGAGCTCTCACTAGATTTGGTTTCTTCATTAGAAAGCTTCTTAGTGAGTAAAGCATGTTCTTGTACCAAGTTATCATGAGCAACACTAAGTTCCTCATGAGTCAATTTTAGCTCCTCATGTGAACAAGTAGTAACATAAAGTAGATGCTTTTGTTGTTCACATGTGGTCTTTAGAAAAGAGTTTTCATTTTCCAATTTACTTACTCTTTCCATTTCCCTTTTCAAGGCTCTTGAGAGTTTATATAAAAGCTCTAAATTTGAATCATCACAATCCACAACAAAACCACCAACATGTATCTTAGTGTTACCATGTGATGATGTTGAAGAGCTTGTTGAAGCATCACTCTCATAACCATCATCTTCACCATCAAGTGTGCATGAGGTAGAATCAATGTGTGCATCACTTGTGGCATTATCATTCTTCTTGTCAAGTGATGTTGTGATATGATCATCTTTGTCATCACTTGACCGTGAGGTGGAGCAATCCTCCACAACCACCTTGTTGTGGTCATGCTCAACATCCTCATGTACCTCCATCACTATGTGATCATCCTTCTTGAATTTTCCATCATCCCAAATTGAGGAGCCACAATAGTGATGCTTGAGTGCCGTCCACATGCTATGTGCACTTGAGAGACCCCTCACCTTGTCAAAGATCTCATCATTCAAAGCTTTGATTAGATAAAACTTAGCTTGTGCATCAAGTGTTCGGCAATCCTTTTGAGCTTGGGTACGGTTACCACACCCATCCAAGTCATGAGAAAAACCAACAACTATGATCCACC
The DNA here is from genome assembly GCA_038087645.1 of Saccharum hybrid cultivar R570. Lineage (NCBI taxonomy): Eukaryota > Viridiplantae > Streptophyta > Magnoliopsida > Poales > Poaceae > Saccharum > Saccharum hybrid cultivar. Next base: position 1,403,571 of record JAQSUU010000620.1, read on the forward strand.
AAAACTTAGGGCCAAGAGCACGAAAATGATCAAGCATGTGATTTTTCCATCGTGCATAGTGAGTGCCATCAAAAATGTGTTCCACACAATCATCTAGCCCATAAGTCGCCATCCTCTCGGGTCGGTGAAGACCATAAATGAGAGACCCGGCTCCGATACCACTTGAAGGGTCGAGATGGCGGACTAGAGGGGGGGTGAATAGTCCTTTCTAAAACTTAAACGCGTTGGCTAACCAAAACAAATGCGGAATTAAACTTATTGGTCTAGCCAAGACTACACCCCTCTATCTAAGTTCTCTAGCACCTTGCAAAGATCCTAATTAAGCAACTAAGGTGCTAAGCTTACCAAGAGCTCACCTACTCAATTCTAGAGCAAGGTCACATAAACCTATGCACTAGTACTTTGCCAACCGAGGGAGCTCCTACACAACTAGTGAAGCAAAAGCACAAAGCTCCTAAGCTCACTAGCAAAGCTCAATAACAAGGCAACTAATGCCAAATTAGAGAGCGCAAGTCACTTAGCTACACAAACTAAGCAATGTGACTAACAAGGTTACACAAACCAAATTAGTCACGTAAGGGGAAGCTTCTAGCTACACAAGCAAGAAGACAACTAGCAAGCTACATAAGCAAACTAGTTAAGAGAGCAACTACACAAGCACAAGTATATATGAAAGTAAATACAAGCTTGTGTTGTACGAAGGCAAACCACCGAGAAGATGAAGAACAATGTTGACACGGTGATTTTTCTCCCGAGGTTCACTTGGTTGCCACCAAGCTACGTCCCCGTTGTGTCGACCAACACTTCGTGGTTCGGTGGCTAATCGGTCACACACCGAGCCTCTCAAAAGGCACCGCAAGAACCCACCATAAAGTGTGGTAGCTCAATGACACGCTCAACTAGAGTTGCTCTTCGCGATCCCCGCGGGGTGAGCACAATCCCCCTCACAAAGCTTCTCCGGAGCCTCGCACAATCTTCTTGCGAGCTTCGACGGAGCCACAAGCCACCAAGCCGTCTAGGAGGTGGCAACCTCCAAGAGTAACAAGCACCACCGGCTTGCAACACGATCACCTAGTGCCACACGATGCAATCTCTCAAAGCAACGCACTAGAATCGCTCTCTCACTCGATCCGATGAACACTATCAAGCATGAGTGAGTTAGAGGGCTCCCAAGCACTACCACACAAGTCACAAAGACTATAGTGTGCTCAGCTAACGGCCACAGCTGGCCAAGGCATCTATTTATAACCCCACGGTCAAATAGAGCCGTTACCCCTTCACTGGGTCCTTTTCGGGACGACCGGACGCGCCGGTCATAACTGACCGGACGCGCTCAACCGCGTCCGGTCGCCCTGCGACGTCCACGTGTCCCTCAAATTTCAAATGCGACCGTTAGATCCTCCAACGGTCACTGACCCCAACGGTCAAAACAACAACCGGACGCGCCCTAGGCAACGTCCGGACGCGCCGGTCCCGATGACCGGACGCACCTGTCGAATGACCGGACGCGCCGATCGCACTGACCCACGCGCCCGCGACGCAATGACCGGACGCGCTCCTTGCGATGACCGGACGCGATAGTGCCCGCGTCCGGTTAGAGTCCAGTAAGCTCCTTCAACGATCGTACGCGTCCGATCATGTGTGACCGGACGCGCCTCGCGTCCGATCGTACTCAGTTTCCTCTGGACACCTAACCGGACGCGCCGGTCCCGCGAGTGACCGGACGCGCCGGTTGCAAACCCTAGCACCCGCGCCTGCGCTGTACTGACCGGACGCGTCCGGTCATACCATGACCGCGTCCGGTGCAGCGTCCGGTCACCTCTGTGACCTCCGTTCGCCTCCGTTTCTTTTCTGACTTCCGGCGTAGTGGAAAATAGACTTTTCAACTCCTCGAAAACGCCTGAATCCCGCGCTCGCAAGCTCGGCGGGAGGGAGAGAGGAACCCAAACCCTCTCTACCGCTCAAACTCCAATGCCTTCGCAAATGTGCCAACACCAACAAGTGTTCACCACTTTGTGCACGTGTGTTAGCATTTTCATAATCATTTTACCGAAGGAGTTAACCACTCAACTTGCCACGCCACTCGATCCTAACACATATGCAAAGTTAGATCGCTCAAGTGGCACTAGATGACCGATATGCAAACAAGTTTGCCCCTCTTGATAGTACGGCCATCTATCCTAAACCCGGTCATAAACTTCTCTACACACCTATGACCGGTGAAATGGAAATGCCCTAGGTTATACCTTTGCCTTGCGCATTCCATTCCATCTCCATTGATGTTGATGCAACACATGCACCAACCAATCATCAAATGATATGATCCACTTCATATCATCACATGACCATATTGGTTCATCGATTTTGACCTCACTTGCTCTTCACCGTTGCGTCGGTCCATCGGCGCCAAGTCATGCTCAAGCTTCACCGTCACACGCGGTCCCTCACTTCAAAGCCTCTAACTTGCCCTTCACACTTGCAACCGGTCCATCAAGCCAAGCCTCATCTTGATCTTCTCCACCTTGGTCACATGACTCCATGTCATGTCTCATATGCAATGAGCTCCTTCATGACACCATCACCTGTGGACTAATCTCCTGTGTATCTCACATAACCACATATTAGTCCACCTAAGTTGTCACTCAATTACCAAAACCAAACAAGGACCTTTCAAGATGCAATAAACCCACAAGCTAGATAGCCTTGCATATTCTTAGAGTCTTTTCTTTCCTCCTGACGGGTAAGTCTTACAGAGTACAATTGAGTACTCAGGGTTTATTCTACCCTATTGCAGGTGGCAGGAACATGAGGAGCTAACACTTGTGTGTGAAAACCTCCTGGTGGATACAACGAGGATTTCCTTTACGTTGTGGACATAGAGTTTATTTAAAACTTTCACCCAAAATGTTTCACAAAGGAAAGACTTATAACCTGTTGTTAATTCCTATATATAAAAGTTCATCATGCTACTATTTAACTTGTCATTAAATGATTATTATTTCCGCTGAAACTCTGATAACTTATTATATTCCGCTGTATTAATAAATTGATGCAATTCTCTGATGTTGTATTAAAAGTGATGTTGTCACACCCCAAAATTTTCAATTTTGGATTATGCTTAGAAAACACTAAATAAAATAAATGATTTTAATATTTGAATAAATTTATTAGATAAGTTAAGTTGTTGCTAATTTAAATATAGAAAATTATGATTTTAAACTTTTTTCATATTAATTTGATAATGTGGTGTTTGTTTGATGCTTGTCTTTGGTGTTGGTGAGTGCTATTATTTTCAAAATACCATAGGACGACGTTTACTTCTCATCGGAAAACTTTTTGGTATTTTCTGGATTTAAAATTTCAATTTTCGTGAGCTTAATCTTTTTCCTTGATCTCTTCATCAATCTTTTCATGAGCTCAAACCTATTTAGTTGAGTTCCTTATCTCCCCAAGAGTCTCCAGGATTTTTCCTGTGATTTTTCTGAGCTCCGGGCTATTTTTCACGGCTTAAAAGGTAATTCTAGATTTTCTGGAATTATTTTTATTCACGGAATTAAAATAATCCCGAAATTAAGAAAATCCGAAAAGTTTGCAAACCGTACGACTATATATATGCCGGCGTAGCCCTCGACGCCCTGGTTTCAGAAGTACAACCCTTACCGCGAGGCGCCGCTCGTAGCTCCCTCCACCTCTCGCCGAAGTTCTGCATCTACAGCTTGCGTTCCGACGAACTCTCCGACGAGTTTTTCCGGCCAAACCGTTGCGTCCCGACGCCAGCCACCACCACCAAGAGGCAGCCCTTGTTGTTCTCTACACCGTGGTATATCCGTTTGCGCGAATCAATCACCGTTTTATCGAGTTCCCATCTCATCTGGCTTCTCTCCGGCGAGGTTCCACCATGACTGATCGGAGTTCCTCCAAGCCCAAGGTAGAAGATGACATATTTACAGTTTTGCCATCAATCATTTTTCATTCGCTGTTTATTCGTTTTAACTCCTATTTGACCCGTTCAAGTTGCGTTAGATTCATATTTACGAGCTCTACATGTTAGTATAGTTGTACAGTAGATTTGGAAAATTTAATTTTCGAGTTTATATTAAAGTAATTATTTATCTATAGGAAATCTTAGAAAATTCATAACTTTCACGTTTTAAATCTGAATTTCGTGATCTTTACGTCTGTGTGATCGTAGTAACGTGTAGAAGAGTTTTACAAACTTTTTATACTGTTTTTCTACTATTGGTGTACTGTTTTAATTATGTCTCTTTATTTGTTTCGTGTATGATTGCTCGGATGATTGTGTGTTGATGCTTGATGATCGAGTATAGACGGTGAGCAGTTTTTTGACGATCAGAAGTATTATTTTGAGCGAGACTAGCAGTATTACCAGGAAAACTTTGATCAAGGCAAGTATAATATGAGACCATCATTGTTGTCCTATTCACTGAAATTATCATACATATGGATATGTCTTCCTTGATAACCATAGAGATTATAACTTAGCTATTGATATCTTGTTTCCTTGTCACCTATGGGTTTTGCATTTGGGTAGCTATTGCTAGTGTTTAATTATGAACAATGATCTTGTAATTTGATTAATGGATTAAGTGACCAACCATTAAGATGATTTTATTACTGTTGAAAGGGGGCTAGAGCAAGGAGTTATATTGTTGCTCTGGTTTCTCGCCGTAAGGACTTACCTGTAAGTGATAACCGGGATTGACAGTACAACTGTGAGTGCTATATGGCTCTGGCTCTAGTTGTTTAAGAGACCTTTTCTAGCTTGTTAGAGGTTACCCTTGTGGCGCAAATGGGGAAAAGCAGACTGTGGATCCCTGGGACTGGTTATATCACACAGACTGACTGATGAAATCTAGCGGCCCTAACTTGTTAGATGAACTCTTGAATGACTTTATATGGTTCTCTGGTGTTTGGGTTTGATCTCCCCACACATTTGGAAATCATGACTCACAGTGAAAGTATATACCTCTGCGCAGAGTTAAAAACTGGTATACTAGCCGTGCTCACGGACACGAGCGGCCTTAGGGATTCTTATAGAATAGTTGATCACCATTGTTAATCATGCTTAATTATTGTTGTTACTATTATGCTCATGTTAATGCTATTCATTATCCTTATTACAATTGATCATTGGTTCATTAATGGGAATTAGAATTCCTTGATGCTACTCAATTGCTAATTATATGATGATTAAAAGCTAAACGCAGTCAAACAGTGTCTAGCCTTTTTGAGCCTCATGAACCTTGTGTTATACTTGTTGAGTTCGACATGGACTCACTCTTGCTATTTCCACCACACCCCAGTGTGTAGTAAGGTGTTGCTCAGAAGAAGGATAAAGAGGTAGTGGAGTTTCTAGAAGTCTTTCAGAAGTTTTTGGCATACGGAGCCACCAGTCAGCCGCCCCTGAGAAGAATGGAGCCTAAAGTTTAGTCACCGTTCCGTGATACTCTGATGTAAGTGTTAATATAGCTATCTATACATTATATAATAACATTGTTTCTGATACTTTTTCATTCTGACATATGTGTGGACTTCCTGGGCACACATATGATTAGCCTGGTTTTGTTCTTTAGAAAACCGGGTGTGACAGATGTATGAAATGACTAAGAATGTTGTAAGCTTTATTCTCTCATTTATGATCCTGTCAAAAAATGTGGATTTGTGAGTTCTCCCTTGTGGTGTGCTCGACAGAACTGTTTGATTTAGCTCTCTTTTGAGGTACTTAGTGTCTAGTAACAGATAAGTGCCTCCGAAAGTGTGTTATTTCAGGTGGTTCTGCCACAACTCCTATCCATCAATATGCTGCACCTATGAGCGCATGCCTAGAGCCACCAAAATCTTCAAAGCCTATTCTAACACTGGCTATATATGAGCTACGCCCGTGTTTAATTAACATGGTCCGGGAACAATCCTTTTTCCGGGCGAAGATGATGAAAATCCGTACTTCCTCCTACATGAGTTTGAGCTGACCTGTGCATGCTTGCATATTATGGGCATGTCAGATGAAACCTTACGATGGAAGCTTTTTCTATTCTCTTTGATGGGAAGAGCTAAACATTGGTATAATTAGACCATAGGAAGTAGGCAAGGAGATTGGGAAACTTTATGCTCTAGCTTTTGCCTTAATTTATTTCCCATCTCTAGAGTAGTCAGCCTTCGTTCAGAGGTGTTGACGGTCACTAACACCTCATGTTAGACCATCTACTATGCCTAAATTGGTGATATAAATGACATAAACCATAGTCATAGGGCTTATTTATAACTATTTCCACAAGTTGTGATGACTATATGAGTGCAGGAGCAAGGAGGCTACATAGATGCAAAAACACTTTATCAAATGCTCATTTTGACTGCACCATGTCAAAGAGCTCATTGAGATAAACAAAATTGAGTTTTGGTTCACCCAATTTAGAGTCTGGACGATAAAGTTATGCCTTCCGGAAGATCGCAAGACAGGCTAGGCTAGACTTGGGCACAGGGGGCGCTAGGCGATGTGGATGGAGGCTGGCTATCCTAAACTTATGTTCAATGGCTACCAAACTTGGTCTAGGGCCTCTACACTCACCCAAGCACCCATGGGAAGCCTTGTTCATCACATTGGATCACATGGGGGTTCAGAAAAGCCCGAACAAAGTGGCCCAATCCATCATAAGCAAAGATGTGTCCATATCCGAAGGAAGAAAATTTGGATTTGCACCAAACTTCGTACCCATGCGCTGGAGGACCATAGATGAAGTGAACTGACTTAAGATTGATGGCAAAGGGCTCAAAGCCACTCTGGGCGGCGGCCGGTGGCCCATTTTCACCAAACCGACTCATCTTTGGACAGCATGCACACTAGCACAAGTGGAGCAATGTGGTGTATCCATTTATGGCGGTTCAAGGTTGGTTGCATCCAAGGGTGGAGAAGGATGATCACACGGATAGCTAGCATGGCGATGGAGTAGCCCTTACTCCACCTCAAGCTATAAATAGGACCCCTCTGCCTCACTTATAACACGCACCATCTAATTCCATCACTCCAAGTGAGAGTAGTAGCTAGGCGTAGCTCTGTAGCTTTACTACTTAGAAGTAGAAGATAGGCAGAGAGTGAGGAGAAGCTTGGGGAGGAGCTGGGGCTATCGACATCCTCTCCACTTGTTCTTCGGCGGATGAAGCTCTTCTTTGAGTGAAGTCCGACATCTTCAGTGATACTCTTTTGCATTACTTAAGTATTATTTATATTATCGTGTTTACTAGTTTCACCGCTTGGTTATAGTGCTCTGATCTTGTTCCACCATACATAGGATTAGAGTAGTAAGTTTATAGATTAAGTGTGGTGCTTAGGCTATAGCTTACCTGTGTTTACGGCAAGGCCTCCGGATATATTGTGGTAGGTGGCAGGTGGTGACAGCCCTGTCCATCCTCTATATTCCACTACGATAGGTCTAGTTATTAAATCATAGGGCTCGTGGCAGACCTTGTCTAGTTATCTCTCCTAGGTTGCTAGGCAGGCTGTGCCCTAAAGTAAACAACCGTGATATAGTCTTCTATAGTCTTGCATTAGTTCATATAAACCATAGCTATCCTCTCTACCCCTTACTTTTACCCTTGGACACTCTTAGTTCTTAACTAGTCCACTTCATGTTCCTCATGGAAATTTGATACCTTGGAATACTCCCGGGTGAAAGATACATTGACGTCCGTGCGCTTGTGGATTTATCTGTTTGCCATATTATGTCAACAAGAGGTTCTATCTTTTACACACAAAAAAGAATCACTTGGCATGTCATGGGAACGCTTTAATTATCTTATTAACACTGGCCTTGACCTTACCATTCAAGACTCTATTTTTCTTCAACATTTTTATATGGGTCTTAATAGGGAAAGCTCGAAGTTTCTTGACATGGCTTCAGGAGGTTCGTTCTTGCATGCCTTTGCCAATTTTGGGAGAGCATTCTTGACAAAGTTTTGGAGAACACCCCATTACCTAAAGAAGTGGAAGAGAAGCTACTAGAGGTGGAATCTAAGATAGCTGAACCAGAATCTTTGCTAAACCCATCATAAATTTCAACTGTCCCAAATCCCGAACCACCAGAAAAAGGGGGAACTCCAATTTTGAATTTATTGCATGATTTTGAGGATGAACTTTTTGCTGAATATGGAAATACCTTGAATTATCATACTATGAGGAAACCTCAAAAGCCTAAGAAGTCATCATCCCAAGAAGGAATCTTTAACCCTTCTGAGGAAGCTTTCCTTAAAAAGACTACGAAAGAGCTAGTATCTATAATAAGCCATGAATGGTTAGAAGAATCAGAGCTTTCCTCTTATGTGATTCGTCTAGACTCACCTTCTATTTCCATTCACTGCCAAATTAACAAAGCTCCTTTTGATGCTCTTTATAATCTAGCTATGGGTGTTAATATCATGCCTGCACCTTTTGCTTATAATTTATTAAAAGACATGCCATTAACCCCAATAACAAAATTGTTAAAAAGTCTTTTAGGACACATCCTCCTAAGTTTGGGGAAACTTTATGTTCTCCCTATCCACGTAAAAGGAGCCAAGGTTCATTTGAGCTTTTATATATTTGATATCATGGAGTTGGACCTGTTGATAGGACAACTAGTTGAAAGACTTATTCGAGAAGGACAAATAGGGAATTTGAAAATAAGCCTTGGGAAAAACTTTAAACTTTCTGTACCCATCACTCATTCTCTAAATACTGAGACTGAGCCAAGTCCTGAGCAAGACCCAATGGAAGAGGTTAAGGTCGCATCTCTTGATGACTTCGTTGAACCTAATCTTGAAGATGATGCCCAGTTCTGAATCGAAGAGGAGGACGAGAATTTTGTAGAGCCTGAACCCTTGGATGAATTATAGGAACCACCCAAGCCCTCCTTTGAGCTTAAACCCCCTACATTCTAGTCTTAGATATGCTTTTCTCAATAATGATCAGGATTCTCCTATGATCATAAGTGATAAACTTTCTCAGGAAGAAACCCTCCTTTTGCTAACCATCTTAGAAAAGCATCGCTCTGCTTTTAGCTACTGACTCCAAGATCTCAAGGGAATTAGCCTTGTTCTTTGCACACATCGCATCCCTACAGACCCTAATTCTATACCTTCTAGGGAGCCACAGCGTAGGCTTAATAATATGATGAGAGAGGTTAAGAAAGAAGTTCTAAAACTCTTGCACACCGGGATCATCTATCTCGTCCCTAATAGCGAGTGGGTTAGCCCTGTTGAAGTTGTGCATAAAAAGGAAGGCATGACCATTGTTAAAAACTAAAAGAATGAATTAATTCCACAAAGAACCATCATAGGATGGTAGATGTATATTAGTTACCAAAAACTTAACAAGGCAACAAAGAAGGATCATTTCCATTGCCCTTCATTGATGAAATGTTGGAGTGGCTGGCAAATCACTCTTTCTTCTATTTCCTTGATGGGTATTTAGGTTATCACAAGATATTGATCCATTCTGATGACCAAAGCAAAGCCACCTTTACCTGTCCGTATGGAACTTATGCTTATTGTAGAATGTCTTTTGGACTATGTAATGCTCCAGCTTCTTTTTAAAGATGCATGATATCTATATTTTCTGATATCATTGAAGAAATCATGGAAGTTTTCATAGATGATTTTTCTGTTTATGGATAACCTTTTGATGATTGTCTTGAAAATTTAGATAAGGTTTTGCAAAGATGTGAGGAAAAGCACTTAGTCCTTAATTGGGAAAAATATCATTTTATGGTTAGAGAAGACTTAGTGCTTGGACACTTAGTCTCCGAACGTGGGATTGAGGTAGATAGAGATAAGATAAAAGTAATTTAACAGTTACCTCTGTAACACCTCAGGTGTTTAGCTCCATACTTGCATTGCATTTGCATGAGCATAAGCATGCATCATTTCATGTTATTTTATGTGGTTGTTTTAGAATTTTGTTTGGTTCACATCATGTGACACTAGGTAGTTGGTGTAACAAAAGGGAGAGAGTAGATAATTATACCTCACAACACCTTAATTATACTTAAGGTCACTAATGGAGTAAGGTTCATGTTGACCAAAATCACCAAAATGCCCTCCAAGGTGTGGTTGACCAGCATTTAGCCCTAGGGTGTCTTAGTTTGACCAATTAAAAAGTCTAGCTTAGAGACCTTGCATGGAGGAGCACCCTTAAGCAAAGTGGTAGGGAATTTTATGGGGAACAAAAGTCTCAATATGACCATCTCATGAAACTGGCCAGAACATGCTCAAAAATGGCCCACAAGTCAGCTAGAGGGGTTGTCTCAACACTTAGAAATTTTTCTAAGTCTCAAAAGTGTCCCTCCAGTTTTACAGTGGCCTACTTTGGAAGCTTGTAGTTTGCAAACCAGACCAAACCAGCTCCAACATATGTTGACACTTTTGTAGTACTCACTTAGCTCTACAACATTGTCAATATCACCATCACCTAGTTCTAAATGGTTTAGGAGAAATGGTGTCTAGAAAATCGGGTTTCAGTCGGCTTAATGACTGAAACTACGTTTCAGTTTCGAAGTGCACCACTTTGGAGCTCTGTGGTTTCAAATCCAGGCCGAACCAGTCCTAGTCCCAATTGGCAATTTTGTAGCCCTCATGTAGCTCTACATAATTGCTGTAATCACCTTCAACTAAAACAAGCTGGTTTAGGAGATTTTCTTCGACGAATTCGCGCTGTCAGTCAAACGATGATGGCCTCCATTCAGTCAATGGCGTCGCCATTCAGTCGGACAGCCGACCCACGTCGTGGCGCTCAGGCAGAGCCCGGTGGCTGCGTGGCGTGCGCGTCCTGCCATCGCCTCCACGTCGCAAGCTCACGCGCGGGAGTGAAGTGGGAGTCGACACCTCAATCCCCATCACTCACGCCGCTCCCTCCTCCATTCCATCGCCCTCTGGTCCGACGAGCAGCACCACCCCGACCTCGCCGCGACCAGGTGAGCTCACCACCGCACCGCAGCCCACCAAAACTCGTTCACTACTCCGCAAACATCCCCTCCACCTCCTTCACCCGTTGCTTGACCCGATTGTGCAGAGGTGAGGGCGAATTTTGGTTTCCGCCACCACGAGTCCTCGCCGGTGTACTGTCCGCACAGCGGCTCACCGTGGCCAGCTCCCTACGGTCTCTCTCCAGTCTCCCCGCTACGTGTTCTGGGTTCCGGGGTGGGTAGAGCAGCCTAGGTGATGACGCTACCGGATGGGATGGCCGGTACACGTTGGAACACCGTCGTGCGCTGCCGCGCCATGGCCGCCAGTGCGGTGCTCACGCGGCCAGCGGCATTCGCTCCACCTTCGTCCTCTTCCTTGGCACACCTCACTTAGGTCCCTAGCCCCCGGAGCTCGCCGGACCGCCACCGGGTGCCGCCTCCGAGCCGCGGTCGCCATGGCCGTCGTAGCTAGGGTGGGATAGAGTCAGCAAATCTTGGTTTGGTCGATGCGGGAAGTCGCGGGGAAGCCGTTGGTGCTCTTCCCGTCGCTAGAGGCGCCGTCGTCGGTGAGCTAGAGCTCGCCGGAGTCGCAGCCGTCTTCCCCCTCCGCTCTTCTCTCTCTGGCCTGCAGGCCCGCGCTGTCAGCGGGTTAGGGTTCAGTTTTGGTTTTTCTTTTCATATTGTCATAGATTTTTGTTGTTGTTTGAAAATTGTAGATCTAGGGTTTTACTTACCCAAAAATTTTGAGATAAATTTTGTTAGGATCTACATGATGTGTAGTATTTTAGAAAAATATAAATCTGGTATGTGATGTTTAGTTTTTAGGAGAATTAAATAGATCTTTCAAATGTGTTGTGAAATGAAGGCAAATTTGTTAAATGTATAACTTGAGCTATAATCTTCCAAAAATTATGAAATTTGTTGGGTAGGCTAAGTTATACCTATGTTAGCTCTGGTAAAAATTTGGGCATTAGTGCTTAAGTACTTTTCAAGTTATAATGCTATCTTTTTATTTTAGGAAATACTTAAATGAATTTTAGTAATTTTTCTACATGTGCAATGTTCTTATAAATTTTTGGAGAATGTCTTGGTACCCTAAAGTGTCCAAGAAAATTATGGAATCTGTTGTTTGATACTTTTTAATAGGATTTGTTAATTATACAAAAATCAGCCTTTTAGGCTTGTGAATTTTGTTTAGGGAGTTTCTATAAATAAGTTTAGTTCAAAATTTTACAGTGGTCTCTTTGTGATTCATAGAGTCACCTGTAATTTTGGTAGAATTTTAGGAACAATTTACATATATGTTTAAAATTCCACTTAATTACTTAAGTAAATTAAGAAATGAGTATAAATAAATATTTTAGGTAGGCAAACCTTACTTGCTGGTGTTTTTGTGACCTATGTGAACTTGTGGTAACATTAGTTTGGTCTTAAGGGATGTTTGCCACATAAATAAATATTTAATCTTTGCAATTCTAGGTTTTCTGGACAGCTGGTAGTATTTCTAGGTTTGAACTTTGATAAAGGTGGTTGCTGGAAAACTTGTAAATACAAAAGTTGTAGTAAGCTTGATAAACTAGCTTGTGTCAAAATTTGGGAGCATTTGGCTTAGTAGTTTGGGAGTTATTGCTATTTAAAGTAACAGTCCAGAAATTTGCTACTCTCTGTTTAGAGAGGACAGATTCTGGAACTTATGAAATTCGACATGGAAAACTTAGGAATTTAGGGTTGACATCTGAAAATGATTTGTAGGGCATTTCATAAGCTTTCCAGATTGTCTTAGATCATATCTTTTGGAGTTAGGAATCTTCAGTTATGTTAGAAATAGTTAGCTGCTGTCCAGGATGTCTTACTGTGATATTTTGGGTGTTGGATATGGTGACCTAAGTAATGTTACTCTTGTGATTGTTAGGTGTTAGGGCCTCAACCGAAGATGAACAGCTATACCTTAGGTTGAGTAGATTAGGTGAGTACTTCTCTACCGGAGAGGAAATTTGCACTTAATAATTGAAGTGATTTGAATAGAGCTTTAAGAGTGTTGTAATGCATTTCATTCCGAGCATGCTGCATCTTTCTTTATGCATCCATGAGATTTATTATGCACTCATGCAATAGGTGTTCCGGAGGGGGTAACGCTCCTCGAGTTCGAGCAAGTGATACCGGAGGAAGTCCAGGAGCAGCCAGAGCAACCAGAGGAACCAACCGGCGGAGAAGTTCCCGCAGAAGACCTGCCTAAGTGCCCTGACCACCGACCATCGACCTTTCTAAAAGGCAAGCCCCGGTGCATGCTGAACCATCATTTTATAAATCTATCTTGAGTACTTTTAATTGTTTAATGCATTAAGTTGTAAGAGTTGTATGAAAACAATTGTTGCATTATACCTATCCTTGCCCAGATATCGTACTTAAATCCTAATTTAGGTTTAGGCACGTATCAATGCTTAGCCCTGCTTAGTACGGTAGAAGTCGGGTGATTTCCGGTCATCCGCGACTTGAGCAGCGGCAACGTAGATCTCATTAAATGAACAGATGGTTAAGTGAATGATACAATGTTGCCACAATTTATACCTGCTCTGGATATAATGTTGATAATTGTTTGATTATAATCAAGTGCATGCTTAGTACAGGTGCTAAGATAGATGACAGGTAAATGCTAAAAAGAACTGCTAGTACAGGTTATAAGAGTTTCAATTACTTATGCCTTTATGCAAAGTGTGATGTCAGCTAGCCTCTTGTGTAAGCCTTGCATAATCCTTGATGTCATCTTATTTCTGGTTTTTGACGGGTAAGTCTAGCTGAGTACATTCCAGTACTCAGGGTTTATTCCCTCCTGTTGCAGATGATATGCTCTACCAAGGCTTCTGCAAAACTTGTCTCCACCCTGCGGGTGACGAAGACTAGATCACTAGGGCGTGATCATCTTTTATGTACTTTCCTGATGCTTTTGCGGGTTGTTGATCAACAAGATTGGCAGTAGTTAAACAACTGGTGTGTGTATGCTTCCGCTACTTTATAAACTTGGTTTGTAATAATTGCGACTCTATGTGTGTAAACTTATTTCGGAACTACTTGTGAAATGTAATGTATGATGTTGTATGTTGAATGATGCGATCTTGGTTGTAAGCAAGTTGGTTTGAAATCCTTCGTGGTTTCGATTGACTACCGGGATCATATGGGCTCAAGTTCGAAAATTTGAGCGCTTCGGTGCTTGTTTTTGTACTTGTGCTCTTATAATTTGGTCGGTTCTGTTACAGCTGGTATCGGAGCATAATTCAACATTAAACACATCGTACAAGTATTTAAAAACAAAAGTATTTGATGATGAAAAGGGTTAAAACTCTAAAAATTATTTTCATAGGTATGCTAGTGATCACATCCCTTAGCCCAAATAAGGACTCTTAGGTGGCTTATTATAAAGACTAACTTGGGGGCCTTGTTTGTTTTTGTTTCGTCGTCCATACAGCGTGATATTGTATGGATGCCATCCACTTGGGTGGTAATGTATGGATCAATTGCCTCGACGTTCTGGTAAGTGTGAGTTGTGAGAGCATGATCGTCCAACCGACGATCTAGAGGAGAGTAGTTTTGGTGACTTGCATACTTACATGTTTAAACCGTGTAATTATATAAGCACTTAATTGTGGGAACCTTTATATCGGGTAGCTTTGATACTGAAGTATATACATCAGGGGATGTGTATATGGAAAGTATTTAAATTACTGCTTTCTTGTGTGCTTATATTGGGAAACTGTTGGGCTGAAATGAGATTTTCTGCAGGTACACTAACAGCGTAACAGTAGACCGATAGTTTCGCTTATATGAGAGAACGTATGTATGCCAACGCCTAGCATTAGAACTTTAGGTTTCTACTAAGGTGAGAGGGCGTACGGAACGTGCATGCATCATGTTTAATTATATTATACATATCATTTACTCCCTCCTTAAAAATTTCAATAGTCCCGACTAAATTAAATTTCGTATCCCCTAAATTATCCTCACTTTAAGTCGTATCTTGTTGCTACAAATGGCACGTACCAAGTGGACCGCCCGTAAGTCAACCGGGGGTAGGGTCCCTCATCACCAGCTAGCTCCATGTGAGCCCCGCCCTGAGCCCACTGAGGTGGAAAGGCTGAGGGCTGAGTTGGCTGAAGTGACTACTGCCAGGAATGCAGCGCGTCGGCAACTGGAGCAAGTGATCCGCGATCGTGACCAGGAAACGCTTGTAGTCCAGAGATTGACAGTAGCAAATCGTAACTGTCAATGAATGCTGGTCCATGTCATGAATCAGAGGGATGAAGCCTGGCACGAGGAGAACGTTCTGAGAGCTCGTCAGTTTGAGCTCGAGCAACAATTGGAGAATGCTAAAGAATACAATGACAATCTTCATGAAGAAGTGCACCGTCTGAACAACCAGCTAAATCCTCTACTGCCTCGAAACAACAATGCAGATGAGGACATGGGTTCGGGAATCAGCATGGCTGAAGATGATGATGAAGTGGAGGTCAATGGGCCCCAAGATGCCGCACCAGAAGAAGCACCAGAAGAAGAGCCAGAAGAAGAAGATGAGCAGTTAGAGCCTGTTAGCGACGAGGATGGCGGGGAGATCCTTGACACCGACTCTGAGGACGATGCTTAGAGTAGTCATCGCGTAGCTACGATGTTAGAATCATCTTTTGTGCCTCCTAGGGTTGGAGTGAGGCTTTGTAATAACTTGACTTTTGGGATGTAAGGTCGAACCCTATGTTTCCTAGATGTTTAGTTGAACCTGTTAATTTCGATGACAATTGGATGTCTTATTGCGTGCGTTCGATGATGGTGTCACGATTAGCACCCTTCGGTGCCGCGACGAAACCGAGGGCCTCCTATGGCGCGCGACATAAGGTTGTGCTGCTTGGCACGTGCTGGTATCGAGGTGGCTAGTCATGATCCACTATGAAACTCTACCATTGAGAAGTCTCTTTGTGGTCAGTTTGAAGTAGCCGTTCTCAGTCAACTAAAAATTTTGAGATCGAATTCCTGTACCGGGCGAAAGGTCAAAAATCACGTAGATATTAACGTAAACGGTTCAGTAATTGTTGTGCTCCTTGTGAGTGAGCCTTTATCAAAGTACATCTTGTTGGATTCCCTCGCATGATTGCGCCAGTTGATGCGCTTGAATGAATTGTGCGGTTGTGGTGAATTATTGTGCCATGAGTATTTTGAGAAGTCCATTTCATGAAGTCAGTTTGACATATTTACAATAATTCATCTACAAATTTCTCACCTCGTCATTGCTCATTGGCTATGCATTTTGCAGATGCCGTACAATCTCCATCGGGGTCGTGGCAATGAGGATGAGGAATAGCCACCCCCTCCGCCACCACTATCCCGGCTGAGCTGATGCAGACCGTGGTCGAAGGGTAGCGCATGCTGGCAGATGCTATGCGCCAGCTTGCCAACCGGGAGGCTCGTCATGGCCGCCAGGGCCCAGAACCCAATCAGTATAGTGATTTCAAGGACTTTCTTGATACTAAGCCCCCGCTCTTTAAGGAGGCAGAGGAACCACTGCAAGCCGACGAGTGGTTGAACACTATTGAACAAAAGTTTCGTCTGCTTCGCTTGACCGATGAGCTAAAAACTGAATATGCTTCTCACCAACTGCATGGTCCAGCGGGTATTTGGTGGAGCCACTATCGTTCCACACTGCCTGCAAATGTCCCGATTGCTTGGGACCAGTTCAAGGCCGCATTCCATGGGAACTATATTCCTCCAGGTCTTATGGCAATCAAGCACACAGAATTCATGAGACTATCACAGGGAAATAAAAACTTGACTGAATATCTGCAATCTTTCAACAACCTGGCAAGGTATGCCACAGAGTTTGTGGATACCAATGCCAAGAAAATTGCTAGCTTTAAAAGAGGCCTCAGCCCAAAGCTGATGAAGACTATGGGCACTAGCAAGTGTACTACCTTCAATGATTTTATCAGTGATGCTTTGACCCAGGAGAACAATAATGCTATCTATTCTGCCTCTAAGAGCCGCAAAAGGGCCCTGGAGGCGAGTGCTTCGCAGTCTCGGACCTCAGCTACACCTAGGTCTTCCCCTCGCCCACCTACTCAGAATACCAAGTTTCGTCCACCACAGAAGAAGCCTGCTGCCAAAACTGGGTTCCGCAAGGCCTATATAGTCACTATGCCAAAGGGAAATTCTGGACAGAGCAGTTCTAGCGTTCCTCCTAGCAACATGCCTTGCTAGAACTGCAACAAGCCAGGCCATTGGTCCAGGAACTGTCCTTACCCTAAGAAGAATGTCAACCAAGGTGGCCATCAAGGGCATGCTCATTATAACAGTATTGAGGAAATCCCATCTGGTGAGGTTGTCACTGCTGGTAAGTTCCTAGTTGACCAACATCCTGCAGTGGTACTTTTTGATTCAGGTGCTTCGCATTCCTTTATCAGTCCTAAGTTTGCATCAAAGTTTGCACACAAATTGCATACTGTTGAAGGTGGAGGTTATTGCATTAGCGCAGCAAGTGGGAATATTTACACAAATAAAGTAGTGGGGAATCTTGAGCTTGAGATAGAAGGGCAAAAGTACTCGCTTGCCTTAGTGGTTTTGCCGGGATTAGGCATAGATGTTATTCTGGTCATAAATTGGATGAGTCAGAATGGGGTACTCATTGATACATCCACTCGGGTAGTTATGCTCAGAGATCCTATAGATCAAAAGGGTTTTCTGGTACAACTTCCTAGAAAAGTTCATTTGTCTGGGGAAGTTCATGCTGTGCAAGCAAAGGCGTTGGCTGAAATTCCCGTAGTAAATGAGTTTCCAGACGTTTTTCCTGATGATTTGCCGTGACTCCCTCCGGATCGGGATGTGGAATTTAAAATTGAGTTGTTGCCTGGCACGGCTCCCATCTCTAGGAGACCTTATAGGATGCCTCCGAATGAGCTAGCTAAACTTAAGGTGCAATTGAATGAACTTTTGAAGAAGGGGTTGATTCGCCCTAGTTCATCTCCATGGGGATGCCCTGCTATCTTTGTGAAGAAGAAGGATCAGACCTTGCGGATGTGTGTAGATTATAGACCTCTGAATGCAGTCACTGTCAAAAATAAGTATCCTCTACCACGTATCGATATCCTGTTCGATCAGTTATCCAAAGCTAAAGTCTTTTCCAAGATTGATCTGAGGTCTGGTTACCATCAGATTAAAATCCGTCCTGAAGATATTCCAAAAATGGCTTTCTCGACAAGATACGACCTTTATGAGTATCTTGTTATGTCTTTCGGCCTGACAAATGCCCCCACACACTTCATGTACTTGATGAATTCGGTATTTATGCCCGAATTGGACAAGTTTGTGGTGGTATTTATTGATGACATCCTGATATATTCTGAAAATGAGGAAGATCACACGGAACATCTGCGTATAGTCCTCACCAGACTGCGCGAACATCAATTATATGCAAAGTTCAGTAAGTGCGAATTCTGGCTTCGAGAAGTACCTTTCCTTGGACATGTGTTGTCCGATGGAGGAATTATGGTGGATCCCACCAAGGTACAAGAAGTACTGAACTGGAAGGCTCCTATCTCGGTTCACGAGGTCCGGAGTTTTCTTGGGTTGGCTGGCTATTATCGTCGCTTCATCCCGGATTTCTCAAAAATAGCCAAACCCATGACTCGGTTGCTGCAAAAAGACACCAGGTTTGTCTGGACTCCTAAGTGTGATGCGGCTTTTCACCAACTGCGCACCCTCCTAACCTCGGCTCCGGTTTTGGCACAACCGGATATCGAGAAACCATTTGATGTTTATTGTAATACCTCAGGCATAGGTTTGGGAGGTGTGTTGATGCAGGAAGGCCGAGTGATTGCATATACCTCTTGACAACTTTGGAAACATGAGGTGAATTATCCAACGCATGACTTAGAACTGGTCGTAGTTGTTCATGCTTTGAAAGTATGGCGGCATTATTTGCTGGGCAATGTCTGCAATATCTACACAGACCACAAAAGCCTCAAATACATCTTCACCCAACCCGAGTTAAATATGCATCAAAGAAGATGGCTTGAGTTGATTAAGGATTATAACCTTCAA
Source organism: Saccharum hybrid cultivar R570 (assembly GCA_038087645.1). NCBI lineage: Eukaryota > Viridiplantae > Streptophyta > Magnoliopsida > Poales > Poaceae > Saccharum > Saccharum hybrid cultivar. Next base: position 1,422,599 of record JAQSUU010000620.1, read on the forward strand.
GTGCACTATCATCCTGGCAAGGCAAATGTGGTTGCGGATGCTTTAAGCCGTAAGTCTCATTGCCATTCCCTAGTTGAAACTGATTTTCATCGATCTCGCCTTCTACATCCAGCAGTCTTGTACAACATCACTATCAGTTGTACTCTCAAAAGCAGAATTATTGAGCTCCAAAAGACTGATCCTAGTGTATTCCACATAAAACGCAAGATGAAAGAGGAATAAACTAAGCATTTCAGGGTAGATGAAGAAGGTGTGCTATGGTTTAAGGATAGATTAGTGGTACCTAAGGACTAAGAGCTTAGAGATCAGATCCTGTCCGAAGCACATTCGTCCAAGTTGTCCATCCATCCTGGTAGTAATAAGATGTATTATGATTTGAAGCCACTTTATTGGTGGACCAAGATGTGGAAAGAGATAGCTGCATATGTTGCTAGGTGTGACACCTGCTGTAGAGTTAAAGTTATGCATATGAAAGCTGGGTTACTTCAACCACTTTCTATCCTAGGTTGGAAATGGGAAGATATAAGTATGGATTTCATTGTCGGACTTCCTCCTACTGTCAAAAATCATAACTCCATCTGGGTAATTGTGGATCGTTTAACCAAATCAGCTCACTTCATTCCTGTTAGAGTGGACTATCGTCCCACTGACTATGCTGAATTGTACTTCAATCAGATAGTCCGGCTCCATGGGATACCTCGTACTATCATTTCTGACCGTGGTCCCCAGTTCACTGCTCGCTTTTGGGAGCACTTGCATCACCTTCTGGGAACCAAGTTAGTGAGAAGCTCTGCTTATCACCCCCAGACGTCTGGTCAGACGGAACGAGTTAACCAAATCTTGGAAGATCTGTTGCGGGCATGTGTAATATCATCCAAGGGTTCTTGGGAAAAATGGTTACCTCTAGCCGAGTTTTTGTACAACAATAGTTACCAAGAGAGTATTAAGATGGCCCCGTTCGAAGCATTGTACGGTCATAAGTGTAGAACTCCACTAAACTGGGTAGAAGCTGGTGAAAGGAGGTATTATGGTATTGATTTTGTTCAGGAAGCTGAGGAACAAGTCCGTACCATCCAAAAACATATGGCTGCAGCCCAAGCTAGATAGAAAAGTTATGCTGATCGTCGTAGAAAACCGCTTGAGTTTGAAGTTGGAGACTTCGTTTATCTGAAAGTTTCTCCAATGAAGAGTGTCCAACGTTTTGGTGTTAAGCGGAAACTTGCGCCAAGATACGTGGGTCCTTTCCAAATCATAGGCAAGAGTGGAGCTGTTGCGTACAAAATCCAGTTACCTCCTGAAATGAGTGCCATATTCAACGTCTTCCATGTATCTCAGCTCAAAAAGTGTCTTCGAGTTCCTGAGGAAAGAGTCCCTTTAGGAGATATCAGGCTGGAATCCGATCTAACTTACGAAGAAAAGCCAGTCCGAGTGATCGATACTCAGGAACGAGTGACTAGAAGCAAAGTGGTTAAGTGGTATAAAGTAATGTGGAGTAATCAGGGTAGTGAAAGTGACGCTACATGGGAACGGGAGGACTATTTGCGGGATGGTTATAAGGAATTCTATGAAAAATGGTATGCTTTCCAAATCTCGGGACGAGATTTTTATAAGGGGGGAGGGCTGTAACACCTCAGGTGTTTAGCTCCATACTTGCATTGCATTTGCATGAGCATAAGCATGCATCATTTCATGTTATTTTATGTGGTTGTTTTAGAATTTTGTTTGGTTCACATCATGTGACACTAGGTAGTTGGTGTAACAAAAGGGGGAGAGTAGATAATTATACCTCACAACACCTTAATTATACTTAAGGTCACTAATGGAGTAAGGTTCATGTTGACCAAAATCACCAAAATGCCCTCCAAGGTGTGGTTGACCAGCATTTAGCCCTAGGGTGTCTTAGTTTGACCAATTAAAAAGTCTAGCTTAGAGACCTTGCATGGAGGAGCACCCTTAAGCAAAGTGGTAGGGAATTTTATGGGGAACAAAAGTCTCAATATGACCATCTAATGAAACTGGCCAGAACATGCTCAGAAATGGCCCACAAGTCAGCTAGAGGGGCTGTCTCAACACTTAGAAATTTTTCTAAGTCTCAAAAGTGTCCCTCCAGTTTTACAGTGGCCTACTTTGGAAGCTTGTAGTTTGCAAACCAGACCAAACCAGCTCCAACTCATGTTGACACTTTTGTAGTACTCACTTAGCTCTACAACATTGTCAACATCACCATCACCTAGTTCTAAATGGTTTAGGAGATATGGTGTCTAGAAAATCGGGTTTCAGTCGGCTTAATGACTGAAACTACGTTTCAGTTTCGAAGTGCACCACTTTGGAGCTCTGTGGTTTCAAATCCAGGCCGAACCAGTCCCAGTCCCAATTGGCAATTTTGTAGCCCTCATGTAGCTCTACATAATTGCTGTAATCACCTTTGACTAAATCAAGCTGGTTTAGGAGATTTTCTTTGACGAATTCGCGCTGTCAGTCGAATGATGACGGCCTCCATTCAGTCAATGGCATCGCCATTCAGTCGGACAGTCAACCTGTGTCGTGGCGCTCGGGCAGAGCCCGGTGGCCGCGTGGCGTGCGTGTCCTGCCATCGCCTCCACGTCGCAAGCTCACGCGCGGGAGTGAAGTGGGAGTCGACACCTCAATCCCCATCACTCATGCTGCTGCCTCCTCCATTCCATCGCCCTCTGGTCTGACGAGCAGCACCACCCCGACCTTGCCGTGGCCGGGCGAGCTCACCACCGCACCGCAACCCACCAAAACTCGTTCACTACTCCGCCAACATCCCCTCCACCTCCTTCAACCGTTGCTTGACCCGATTGTGCAGAGGTGAGGGCGAATTTCGGTTTCCGCCACCGTGAGTCCTCGCCGACGTACTGTCCGCGCAGCGGCTCACCGTGGCCAGCTCCCTACGGTCTCCCTCTAGTCTCCCCGCTACGTGTTCTGGGTTTCAGGGTGGGTAGAGCAGCCTAGGTGATGACGCTACCAGATAGGATGGCCGGTACACGTCGGAACACCGTCGTGCACTGCCGCGCCATGGCTGCCGGTGTGGTGCTCACGCGGCCAGCGGCATTCGCTCCACCTCCATCCTCTTCCTTGGCATGGAGAGGTCCGCCATGTCCTCAGGAAGCCGTAGCACACCTCACTTAGGTCCCTAGCCGCCGGAGCTCACCGGACCGCCACCGGGTGCCGCCTCCGAGCTGCGGTCGCCATGGCCGTCATAGCTAGGGTGGGATAGAGTCAGCAAATCTAGGTTTGGTCGATGCGGGAAGTCGCGGGGAAGCCGTTGGTGCTCTTCCCGTCGCCGGAGGCGCCGTCGTCGGCGAGCTAGAGCTCGCCGGAGTCGCGGCCGTCTTCCCCCTCCGCTCTTCTCTCTCTGGCCTGCGGGCCCACGCTATCAGCGCCACGCGCGCGCGGATGGGAGTTCAGGACGGGCCGCGCGCTGGCTGGGCCACGCTAGCAAGCAGGGCCGGCCCAGCACTGTAGCGGGTTAGGGTTCGGTTTTGGTTTTTCTTTTCATATTGTCACAGATTTTTGTTGTTGTTTGGAAATTGTAGATCTAGGGTTTTACTTGCCCAAAAATTATGAGATAAATTTTGTTAGGATCTACATGATGTGTAGTATTTTAGAAAAATATAAATCTGGTATGTGATGTTTAGTTTTTGGGAGAATTAAATAGATCTTTCAAATGTGTTGTGAAATGAAGGCAAATTTTTTAAATGTATAACTTGAGCTGTAATCTTCCAAACATTATGAAATTTGGTGGGTAGGCTAAGTTATACCTATATTAGCTCTGGTAAAAATTTGGGCATTAGTGCTTAAGTACTTTTCAAGTTATAATGCTATCTTGTTATTTTAGGAAATATTAAATGAATTTTAGTAATTTTTCTACATGTGCAATGTTCTTATAAATTTTTGGAGAATGTCTTGGTACCCTAAAGTGTCCAAGAAAATTATGAAATCTGTTGTTTGATACTTTTTAATAGGATTTGTTAATTATACAAAAATCAGCCTTTTGGGATTGTGAATTTTGTTTAGGGAGTTTCTTTAAATAATTTTAGTTCAAAATTTTACAGTGGTCTCTTTTTTGTTCATAGAGTCTCCTGTAATTTTGGTAGAATTTTAGGAACAGTTTACATATATGTTTAAAATTCCACTTAATTACTTAAGTAAATTAAGAAATGAGTATAAATAAATATTTTAGGTAGGCAAACCTTACTTTCTGGTGTTTTTGTGACCTATGTGAACTTGTGGTAACATTAGTTTGGTCTTAAGGGATGTTTGCCACATAAATAAATATTTAATCTTTGCAATTCTAGGTTTTCTGGACAGCTGGTAGTATTTCTAGGTTTGACCTTTGATAAAGGTGGTTGCTGGAAAACTTGTAAATACCAAAGTTGTAGTAAGCTTGATAAACTAGCTTGTGTCAAAATTTGGGAGCATTTGGCTTAGTAGTTTGGGAGTTATTTCTGTTTAAAGTGACATTCCAGAAATTTGCTACTCTCTGTTTAGAGAGGACAGATTCTGGAACTTATGAAATTCGACATGGAAAACTTAGGAATTTAGGGTTGGGATCTGAAAATGATTTGTAGGGAATTTCATAAGATTTTCAGATTGTCTTAGATCATATCTTTTGGAGTTAGGAATCTTTAGTTATGTTAGAAATAGTTAGCTGCTGTCCAGGATGTCTTACTGTGATATTTTGGGTGTTGGATATGGTGACCTAAGTAATGTTACTCTTGTGATTGTTAGGTGTTAGGGCCTTAACCGAAGATGAACAGCTGTACCTTAGGTTGAGTAGATTAGGTGAGTACTTCTCTACCGGAGGGGAAATTTACACTTAATAATTGAAGTGATTTGAATAGAGCTTTAAGAGTGTTGTAATGCATTTCATTCTGAGTATGCTGCATCTTTCTTTATGCATCCATGAGATTTATTATGCACTCATGCAATAGGTGTTCCGGAGGGGGTAACATTCCTTGAGTTTGAGAAAGTGATACCGGAGGAAGTCCAGGACCAGCCGGAGCAACCAGAGGAACCAACCGGCGGAGAAGTTCCCGCAGAAGACCTGCCGAGTGCCTTGACCACCGACCATCGACCTTTCTAAAAGGCAAGCCCTAGTGCATGCTAAACCCATCATTTTATAAATCTATCTTGAGTACTTTTAATTGTTTAATGCATTAAGTTGTAGGAGTTGTATGAAAACAATTGTTGCATTATACCTATCCTTGCCCAGATATCGTACTTAAATCCTAATTTAGGTTTAGGCACGTATCAATGCTTAGCCCTGCTTAGTACGGTAGAAGTCGGGTGATTTCCGGTCATCCGCGAGATGTAGGAAGGAGTCACGAGTGGCTTTATGACTATCATGGATGGAACCATGCTTTAAAATGAAATTGAGACCGGGCAGGAGTTCGATAGTACAGCCGCAAGACACTTCACGTTTTGGGTGTGGAGCTATGCCCGTCTGAGTCGTTTAAGGACCGATTCGCTGTACGTCCTTGAGTCATGTTGAACGTAGTCTAACACTTAGTTGGTCGGATAAGTCGTTCCGACCGCGAAGCCGAGTAATGTGATTCAGGTCGGGAATCGAATGGTAGGTTGCTTCTTGGAGGAGAGAAAGGATGTGCTTGGGGACATTGGCGTGAGACCAAGGGGGGGTTAGAGTCCCTATCACCTGGCAGAGTGTCGCCCTTGGGGTCGCGACATCATTCGGACCCGCGATTCCTGAATCATATGAAAAGGTGGCTTGTGCGACCCTGGCAGGGGCCTGCGCGGTGAGTGTTAGAAATACCCCTCCAGCTGGATAGGAATTCGATTCGAATCGCCGTCGCTCCCGGTTAGTGAGCACTTGACTTGAGCAGCGGCAACGTAGATCTCATTAAATGAACAGATGGTTAAGTGAATGATACAATATTGCCACAATTTATACCTGCTCTGGATATAATGTTGATAATTGTTTGATTATAATCAAGTGCATGCTTAGTACAGGTGCTAAGATAGATGACATGTAAATGCTAAAAAGAACTGCTAGTACAGGTTATAAGAGTTTCAATTACTTATGCCTTTATGCAAAGTGTGATGTCAGCTAGCCTCTTGTGTAAGCCTTGCATAATCCTTGGTGTCATCTTATTTCTGGTTTTTGACGGGTAAGTCTAGCTGAGTACATTCCAGTACTCAGGGTTTATTCCCTCCTGTTGCAGATGATATGCTCTACCAAGGCTTCTGCAAAACTTGTCTCCACCCTGCGGGTGACGAAGACTGGATCACTAGGGCGTGATCATCTTTTATGTACTTTCCTGATGCTTTTGTGGGTTGTTGATCAACAAGACTGGCAGTAGTTAAACAACTGGTGTGTGTATGCTTCTGCTACTTTATAAACTTGGTTTGTAATAATTGCGACTCTGTGTGTGTAAACTTATTTCAGAACTACTTGTGAAATGTAACGTATGATGTTGTATGTTGAATGATGTGATCTTGGTTGTAAGCAAGTTGGTTTGAAATCCTTCGTGGTTTCGATTGACTACTGGGATCATATGGGCTCAAGTTCGAAAATTTGAGCGCTTCGGTGCTTGTTTTTATACTTGTGCTCTTATAATTTGGTCGGTTCTGTTACAACCTCCACCTATAAATATCAGAGGAACTTGTAGTTTTCTTGGTCATGCGGGGTTTTACCACCATTTTATGAAAGATTTTTCACATATTGCTAGACCACTTACAAATCTTTTGGCCAAGGATGTTCTCTTTGAATTTGATGATGCGTGCTTAAAATCTTTTGAAATTCTTAAGAAAGCACTTATCTCTGCACCAACCATTCAACCCCCTGATTGGTCGCTACCTTTTGAAATTATGTGTGATGCAAGTGATTATGCTGTGGGGCAGTTTTGGGACAAACAAAAGATAAGAAGCATCATACAATTGATTATGCCAGTAAAACTCTGACAAGACCTCAACTTAATTATGCAACAACTAAAAAAAACTCCTGGCTGTTGTTTTTGCTATTGATAAATTTAAATCTTATTTAGTAGGAGCTAAGGTGATTGTTTACACTGATTATGCTGCTTTCAAATACCTGCTCACTAAGAAACATGCTAAACCTTGACTTATAAGATGGATTTTGTGACTCCAAGAATTTGACTTAGAAATAAAAGGTAAAAAGGGAGTAGAAAATTTTGTTGCCGATCATTTGTTTAGAATGCAATTTGAAAATCCACAGGAATTACCCATCAATGATTCTCTGTGAGACGACATGCTCTTCAAGGTCATGAGATCTAACCCCTGGTATGCATATATTGTCAATTTTATGGTTACCGGTTATATACCACCAGGTGAGAACAAAAGAAAGCTCATTTATGGAAGTCATCTCCACATATGGGATGAGCTGTACCTCTATAGAATATGTTCTGACGTCCTACTCAAATGGTGTGTACCAGCAGAAGAAGGCATCAAGATCATAGAACGATGCCACTCATCACCATATGGAGGACATTATGGTGCATTTCACACTCATGCAAAGATCTGGCAAAGTAGATTTTTCTGGCCTACCATGTATGAAGACATGAAAGACTTCATCCGGAGGTGTGGTTCATGTTAGAGGCATGGGAACATCAATTCAAGTGATGCCATGCCACTCACTAACAACCTCTAGATCGAACTCTTTGGTGTATGGGAATCAACTACATGGAGCCATTTCCAAAGTCGAAGAATTGTGAGTACATCTTGGTGGTAGTCGACTATGTTTCCAAGTGGGTTGAAGCCATGCCATGTAGAGCTGCTGATGCTAAGAGCTCCAAGAGGATGTTTGAAGAAATAATATTTCCATGCTTCGGTGTTCCAAGAATGGTGATAAGTTATGGAGATACTCACTTCATTGACAAGAACTTTCACAAGTACTTGTCAAAACATGGGATCCGTCACAACTCGCAACATCACAACTCCATATCACCCTCAGACTAGTGGCTAAGCAGAAACATCAAATAAACAAATCAAGAATATTCTACAGAAGACGGTCAATGAGATGGGGACTACATGGAAGGATAGACTATCCGATACATTGTGGGCCTACCGAACGACCTATAAAACACCTCTTGGAATGTCACCATATCAACTTGTGTATGGGAAGACATGTCATCTACCCCTTGAGATAGAATTCAAGGCACAATGGGCCATCAAATGATGGAACATGGACTTGGAAGCTACAAGAACAAAGAGAAAGATACAACTCTCTAAGCTTGATGCATGGCATGAAAAAGCTTATCACAATGCCAAGATATACAAGGAGAGAACAAAAAGATGGCATGACAAGAGGATCAAGAAGAAGGACTTCACCCTAGGAGATAAGGTATTACTTTTTAATTCCACTGTGAAATTATTCGAGCACGAAAAGCTTTAGAGTAAATGGGAAGGACCATTCAAGGTCATAAGCACTTCGTCGCATGAAGCGGTAACACTTCAAAATAACAAAGGTATGTTATTTAAGGTAAATCGTCATCGTCTCAAGATCTTTCTAGAACCTAAAAAATCTACTGAGGATTTAGATGAAATAGATTTCATTATTTTTGCCATAGATATTCATCTCTGCCCTCCTCTTTATGATTCATAACACGAAATTATATTTTCCGGGATTAGATAAGTGTTAGGAGGCGTAACGAAAAAGTATACCATGATGGGCCGCAGGGAGAGGCCGACTGGCCTACTACTGAGGCTGCCTAGCCTACCTATCATCATCCTCGTCCCCGTTCAATTTTCTCACGAATCATCGGTAATTATCCAGTAGAATTCTCCAAATTCCCGAGTCATTTGATCATCCATCGTTATAAGAGCCATTATGTATATATCTTGATCCCTACTACCCATCTTTTCCACCTATATAAAAGAAGCCCCTGCTTGCCTCCCAAGCCATCCCAATAAGCCTTTCATCTTCAATAGTATTGGCGGTCTTTACTGATCAAATCCGATCACCAATTAAGACACAAAAAGAGGAGAAATAAACAATCTTAAACACATATGCATTTACTATTAACCAAGTTCCACTTATATTTAGAGAACATTATTTTGCAGGTCACAAACACAAATACATGGAATAATTCACCGAAAGGTGCTTTTTGACGCTGATTTGCGCAAAGGAACAAGGGAGACGCCCATCAAATGAATTCAAACAGGGGAAAACCCCACAGAGCTGTGATCCATATTCAGCCCATGGCCTACCACGCGAAGGTGGTGGTGAGAGGCCACAGTCAAGGGGTGGTCGACCCCTTGGGGTGCCTGACCCCTTTCTGGCGCTCCTCAGCCCCTCCTTCAATAGGCGGTGGCATGGGTCCATGCTAAGGTGGTGGGAGCGGGTCCTTGCGCCAAGAATAGCCTCCAGCACTGCCTAGGCTCCTTTATAAATAGAGGGGTACCCCCCTTCTCACTCACACACTTCACTTGAGCAATACCTCACTCCCTCTAGTTCTCTTTACCTTTTAGTAGTTGTATTAGAGCAAGGCAAAGCTACCTTGGAGAGCTTGGTTCCTTGGAAGAAATGACCTTTGGGTATGAATAGAAATATGAGTTCTTCCAAAGTTATGCTCTCATATTATATTTATAGTCATACTTATAAACTAGAGTATAGTTATTGTGTTATAGTCTTGATATATGAACTAGCCTTAGTTTATGTGTCATGAGAGTAACACACTTAACTTTATGCTTAAACACTCATATTTTGTTGCCGATCATTTGTTTAGAATGCAATTTGAAAATCCACAGGAATTACCCATCAATGATTCTCTGTGAGACGACTTGCTCTTCAAGGTCATGAGATCTAACCCCTGGTATGCATATATTGTCAATTTTATGGTTACCGGTTATGTACCACCAGGTGAGAACAAAAGAAAGCTCATTTATGGAAGTCATCTCCACATATGGGATGAGCTGTACCTCTATAGAATATGTTCTGACGTCCTACTCAAATGGTGTGTACTAGAAGAAGAAGGCATCAAGATCATAGAATGATGCCACTCATCACCATATGGAGGACATTATGGTGCATTTCACACTCATGCAAAGATCTGGCAAAGTAGATTTTTCTAGCCTACCATGTATGAAGACATGAAAGACTTCATCCGGAGGTGTGGTTCATGTTAGAGGCATGGGAACATCAATTCAAGTGATGCCATGCCACTCACTAACAACCTCTAGATCGAACTCTTTGGTGTATGGGAATCAACTACATGGAGCCATTTCCAAAGTCGAAGAATTGTGAGTACATCTTGGTGGTAGTCGACTATATTTCCAAGTGGGTTGAAGCCATGCCATGTAGAGCTACTGATGCTAAGAGCTCCAAGAGGATGTTTGAAGAAATAATATTTCCATGCTTCGGTGTTCCAAGAATGGTGATAAGTGATGGAGATACTCACTTCATTGACAAGAACTTTCACAAGTACTTGTCAAAACATGGGATCCGTCACAACTCACAACATCACAACTCCATATCACCCTCAGACTAGTGGCTAAGCAGAAACATCAAACAAACAAATCAAGAATATTCTACAGAAGACGGTCAATGAGATGGGGACTACATGGAAGGATAGACTATCCGATACATTGTGGGCCTACCGAACGGCCTATAAAACACCTCTTGGAATGTCACCATATCAACTTGTGTATGGGAAGACATGTCATCTACCCCTTGAGATAGAATTCAAGGCACAATGGGCCATCAAATGATGGAACATGGACTTGGAAGCTACAAGAACAAAGAGAAAGATACAACTCTCTAAGCTTAATGAATGGCATGAAAAAGCTTATCACAATACCAAGATATACAAGGAGAGAACAAAAATATGGCATGACAAGAGGATCAAGAAGAAGGACTTCACCCTAGGAGATAAGGTATTACTTTTTAATTCCACTGTGAAATTATTTAAGCATGAAAAGCTTTGGAGTAAATGGGAAGGACCATTCAAGGTCATAAGCACTTCGTCGCATGAAGCGGTAACACTTCAAAATGACAAAGGTACGTTATTTAAGGTAAATGGTCATCGTCTCAAGATCTTTCTAGAACCTAAAAAATCTACTGAGGATTTAGATGAAATAGATTTCATTATTTTGCCATAGATATTCATCTCTGCCCTCCTCTTTATGATTCATAACACAAAATTATATTTTTCAGGATTAGATAAGTGTTAGGAGGCGTAACGAAAAAGTATACCATGATGGGCCACAGGGAGAGGCCGACGGGCCTACTACTGAGGCTGCCTAGCCTACCAATCATCATCCTCGTCCCCGTTCAATTTTCTCACGAATCATCGGTAATTATCCAGTAGAATTCTCCAAATTCCTGAGTCATTCGATCATCCATCGTTATAAGAGCCATTATGTATATATCTTGATCCCTACTACCCATCTTTTCCACCTATATAAAAGAAGCCCCTGCTTGCCTCCCAAGCCATCCCAATAAGCCTTTCATCTTCAATAGTATTGGCGGTCTTTACTGATCAAATCCGATCACCAATTAAGACACAAAAAGAGGAGAAATAAACAATCTTAAACACATATGCATTTACTATTAACCAAGTTCCACATATATTTAGAGAACATTATTTTGCAGGTCACAAACACAAATACATGGAATAATTCACCGAAAGGTGCTTTTTGATGCTGATTTGCGCAAAGGAACAAGGGAGACGCCCATCAAATGAATTCAAACAGGGAAAAACCCCACAGAGCTGTGATCCATATTCAGCCCATGGCCTACCACGCGAAGGTGGTGGTGAGAGGCCACAGTCAAGGGGTGGTTGACCCCTTGGGGTGCCCAACCCCTTTCTGGCGCTCCTCAGCCCCTCCTTCGATAGGCGGTGGCATGGGTCCATGCTAAGGTGGTGAGAGCCGGTCCTTGCGCCAGGAATAGCCTCCAGCACTGCCTAGGCTCCTTTATAAATAGAGGGGTACCCCCCTTCTCACTCACACACTTCACTTGAGCAATACCTCACTCCCTCTAGTTCTCTTTACCTTTTAGTAGTTGTATTAGAGCAAGGCAAAGATACCTTGGAGAGCTTGGTTCCTTGGAAGAAGTGACCTTTGGGTATGAATAGAAATATGAGTTCTTCCAAAGTTATGCTCTCATATTATATTTATAGTCATACTTATAAACTAGAGTATAGTTATTGTGTTATAGTCTTGATATATGAACTAGCCTTAGTTTATGCGTCATGAGAGTAACACACTTAACTTTATGCTTAAACACTCATATAACTTATATAATTAGAATTAGAGCTAAGTTGAGGTGGCGGTTCATCGTGCCATCAGATGTGCTTGGGTAGTTTTTGTATACGCAAGCGTGGTGCTTGGGTATGGAGAGACAGGTGAATGCATTGTCCCTTTCCACGGTTGAGGGGTTGGCGGTAGGTGGTGCTAGGCATGTTCATCCCTTGTAATCCCCCACGTTCGATTAGGGCGTAGGAGTCTAAACTATCATATGAGGTTGCTGGTAGACTAGTACTCGGTGGCCTCCTGACCTGCTTCACACTTAGCCCTAATACTAATTATGTAACTTGTATGATCATTAACTAATCTTTGTATGACTATACTAGACCAATGCCTACTTTGCTTAGATTATTCTTTTATTCTTTCTATTTATTTTATCCTTTGAGGAATGCCAAGTGTGTGTCTACTATCTTGAAATCACCGTTCTTACCCCTGCTATAAACATTGGTGTAATTTCAAGCATTATTATTCAAGTTCATATCCATACTAGACTCTTAATCAAATGCCTTCCTTTGGGAAAATATAAATAATGATACCCTAAATACTTCTGGGTGAAATTCTACAATGATAGCTCCGTGCGCTTATGGATAAATATCTAAAATTGTTAAGGAACTATCAAGGCTATTACTTAGTGGCATTGCTAATTATTAGTGATGACGCTAAGAAATACCAACAAGCACTTCTGTTGTAGTTGCTAGGGATACAAACCTAGTAGCTATGCTAAGAAGTGCCAACAAACAGCAAAGAAGCTCTCCTCCTTCCAAGTTCCAGTGGCCAACAAGCAGATCGTCCCCTATGGAGTCGACCTCAACAAGAAGCCCGAAGAAGCTTTAGCGCTGAGTATCGTCCCGCCAAGAGAGATAGCTCCAATCCTCCCAAATTAGTCCTATTTTGCCCAAGCTATTTGTCATTTGATGCTCGCTCCACTGCCACCTTGTCTGCTTCTTGAAGACAAGCCACGCCAGTGGGAGCCTCTGTTCGGTCAACTCAACGCATCGAAGCCGATCAAGGTGCCCAAGGAGATCAACCTTCTTCCACCCAAGCCGAACGAGACGCTGATGGGAGTGCAAACCAACAAGTTTGGAGATGTCACCTGTGCTGAGTACAAGACTGTCATGAACCGTGTGACCATCGATGGTGTCTAGGCTACACCTGAGCAAGTCAAGGTTGTGCCACCTAAAGAGAAGAAGAAGAGGGTGCCACCGCCTTCCTAGGAGAGTGATGAGAAGCGCTAATGGTTGACTGTTGCAATTCTCCATAACAAGATCCAAGACCTTACCCAGGCCAACCATGCTTTGTAGCATATGATTAACCAAGAGCATATTTATCGCAAGGATCTAGAACACGAACTCACTATCTTGCGCCATTATGTTGTCAATAAGGACAAGTATAAGAATTGAGAGTTAGATGTTGATCGATAAGGCATGCTTATTCGTTTAGTTTAAAGATCGTATTAGTTAGTGTTAGCCAGAGATTGTGTTAGTTAAAGTTAGCTTAGTTTGAAGATTGTAATAAAGTGCCTTATGTGATATGAATGGAATTTTGTTGCTATTATCTGCTCTCTACTTTTTGGATATGTGTTTGTATCCACATTCTGTGCATAAAGGTAAATAGGAAACAAGTGTGGGGGGAAAGACACTGCGACAACAAAATAAGATTTGATTGCAAAAATCATGAATTTTAGAAAGCATCAATGCAAGGACCACGAATGACAAAGCTAGACTTGAGCGAGCCCTAGAGTGGGCCGCTCGACCTCCTACATGGGCTGACCAGCCTAGCCTAGTCTTTTCTTGCCTCGCGCTTCATCCATGGTCAGGTTTGTGTCCCATATGATCTATTTTCACCTATCTCGCTTTCTGTTTTGAACCGAATTGAAAATCCTTTGATAAAAATTTAAAAAACATGAGGAAAGATTATTTCAATCATGACTTAAAGGATAGACTCACATAACACTTTTCCTAGAGGTCTTGCTACTATTGGGAACTCATTATTAGGGACCCCATGTTACTTAAGTTGTTATGAAATGAGATATAGTAGAATAATGAGAACTTAATTCTTGATGTCTCATTATTGGAGAATTTTATTTTAAAAAGTTAAAAGAATAGCCATACCTCTCCTTTGTGGTAAAGTAATGTCCTACCAAAGACATACATGATATGATAGACTAGGAAAATTTTTACATATACTACTTGTCATTGTATTGAGTTTGGTCAAACATTGTGGTCCTTGTTGAGAAACTTATCATACTCTCAAGATCAAGATCACGTACACTCCCCAGATATCTGCTACTCCTACACTAGGAGTACGTGAAAACATGCTTTTCATTTAGATCCATCCAAAAATATTCTACTCCTACATTAGGAATAGACACAAAAATATGTTTGTTAGGATTCTATCAAATAAATACTTCAAGTTCTTGTAAATATCTCTCTTGAAAAGTTCTGTTGTACAAAAGAGGCATCGGTTATGCAAAAGTAAAAAAAAAGTAAAAAAAAGAAAGAGTTGAGAAAAATGGACACAAAAGTGTTCGACATATTGAAAACAATAGGTACAAAGATGCCCGCCATGAAAAAAAAAGAAGGGAAAGATAGCCCCTGCTTTTGAAAATTATTTCAAGTTTCAAACAAGAGAGATGTTTCAAGGAGCATAGTAGAATTAGATTAGTGACCATATATATATTCACACACATGCACATCTTGATCTAAGAATATGATATTTTTTCTCATTGGATCCTTGTTTTGACTTTACAATATATGCAATGCAAGTATGTTTTCATATTTATTCCTACCTTAGCTCCACATAAACCTTTAGAAGGAGGCAATGTTATCTATGCCGCGGTAAGGATCCAAAAATACCACATATATTGAATGATTTGAGAGTGCCACAAAAGGAGAAGGTAAGCTATGTTTTGTTTTCAAAAATCTTAAAATGATTCTCCAATTGACTTGATTGAAGGAAGATGGTAATCTGTTTCAAGCTGTTCCATTCTTCAACCGCCCAAAGTTTCATGATAGACACTTTGAATCCTGCAGTGCATGTATGACTAGGAATGGTGTTATGTTGATGTCCTATCCCAAGGTTATGTCTTAAGTAATACATCCTTTTATTGAGGATGAGTAAAAGCCTAAGTGTGGGGGAGTTTGTTGATAGTAGTTAATGTCAATCATAAACTGTTAATATACCCTGCATAAATGATTAAAATGAATCACCAACATAGTTATAATGTTTTAAATTAATGAGTTCCATGAGTTTTGGTGATTTCATATTTGCAGGAGGATTTAATCAGAAAACCATCAAGGAGGACCTATTCGTTAGAGGAAATCACGCTTATTCGCGATGAAACCAACATTGGAAGACTCTAGAACACTCTAGAAGCTAAACCACCACAACAGAGACCGTTCCACTGACATGTGGGGCCAGCCGGCCTAACCTGCAGGCTAGCCAGCCTATCTGCCCCGCATGTTAGTCCCTCATTCGAATGTCGGTTCTCCACCGCCTTAAAGATCAAATATACACCATTATTCAAAGTTAGTTCGATCTGAGGATCCAGATTTGATATAGCCCCCTATATATACGCCCCTGTACCTCCTCTAGTAGAGCATCCTAAAATTCAGAAACCCTGAGCCAAATTCATATCCTCCTTTTCAGGATTAGAGCCAGCAATCAAGAGAAGATTACTCTTCCAAGTTAGGATCTAATCTTTGTAATTAGAAATAGTGAGATTGTAGCACCTGGTTTTAAGGATAAAACCAGATGCACACCATATGTGAGCCTAGGAAGTCAAATCTCACATATAGCTAAAGTTAAGGGTAATATCATAAGACAATGCTTAATATATTACGTACTTAGTATAAAGGATATAACCTTACACAGTAAGCAGCAGAAGGACAACTCTGATCTTTAGGTGTAGTCACTAACACCATAAGAACAACTGACTGGTTGATCACAAGCCTAACTCCTCTAGACTCTAGCAATCTTGTACCCATCTGGGATTTTTTAAAGTATTTAAAAGTAACACAAGCGTAAGTACATGTCATACTCATACTCAACAAATATAACATGGGGTTCATGAGGCTCAAAAGGCTAACACTGGTTTAACTACGATTAGCTTTTAGGGAGTCATGATTTTAGCAATTGAGTAGCAACAAGGTTATCACAAGCCCACATAAACATATGATTAGGAAAACATGAATAATGAATAGCATAAACAAGCAGTCAATAGTGATCACCTATTCTGTAAATGTTCTAAGGCCGCTCATGACCGTGAGTACGGCTGATATACCAATTTTACACTCTATAGAGGTTGTACACTTTCACTATGAGTTGTGATTCCCAATTGCCTAGGTTTATAACTCTCAAAACACTTCCATGGTGAGCAGGCAGGGTTCACTGTGAAGTCTTTCAAAGGTTTGTCTAACAAGTTAGGGCCACTAGGATTCAATAATGGATGGCTCAGGATGATTGGATGTATGTGTATTTCCATTATGGATGGCTTAGGATGATTGAATGTTTGTGTATTTCCATTGTATTTCTAGATTTGTTTTTGTAAAGGAAAACAACCACAAAACATGTACATGACATCATATGATGTCATCAAGCTAGGAATTGGAATTGGAGCAAGGCAACACGCACGGTGCACGGCTAGTGGCACACGGCAGCTGCGTTTCTTGTGCATGCGTGCAGAGGGAGTGTAGGGAGTTGCGCGCTCATCTCGACTGTGGGTCGGGTAGGGCGGTTGAGCAGAGCAGTGGTGTCATGAAGCTAGCTAGCGTGGCTCGAACTCGATGTCGATACCCCGGTGAAGCAGCACGATCAACACAAAGCAAGAGTGATGTATAAGACTAACCTTTGTGCGATGCTCGGAGAAGCCATTGCGGTGACAAAATGGCAGCGGTTGCGGAGATGAAGAGCGGTGGCGGCTTTTAGGGTTTAGGCGCTTAGGTGTAGTAGCTAGGGCACGACGGCGGCTACAACTTGGCTTGACTGGTGCGGCAGGGGCCTCAGGTATTTATAGGGGTGCTCTGCTTGGAGGCTACACAAAATCTCAGGGAATTGGGGCTTCGACGGCACGGATTTTTGACTAGGCAAAGTCTGGCTCGATGCCAACTCAAGGTGGAAGATACCACCGATGCGTGGGCCTGGCACGTCAGCGACATAGGGACGAGGCCTGACTGTCAGCCAGAGAGGAAGGGAGGGCGGCATCTGCGTGGGCTTCTAGGCTTGTGTTGGAGTCCTAGGCCTCATCCTCGTTGGGCTAGAGTGGAGAGGTAGAGCAGGCCGTTGCTGGGCTTCCAGTTCAGAAGAGTGGGGAGAAGGAGAGAGAGAGGCTGAGGGTCTTTGGGCCAAAAAGAGTGAGGGGAGTGGTTTCTTTTTTATTTCCTTTTTCTTTTCAGTTCAAAACCATTTTCAAATCTTTTTTAATCCATTTGAGTTTTTAAGTCAAAGCCACTCATTACAACAAATCATATGCACTAGCATGTATGCACAATAATGTTGCTAACTTCCTTTGATAAATTTTAATTTAATGAAAACTCCTGCATCAACTGGACGATTAAAAAAATCAATAATAGTCAGCGCACTCACTAAGAAAGCATATCACATCACCCAAGTTGTCAATGGTCAGGTTGTTAATCCTTGGAACAAGCAAAGCAACCCTAATGGTCAAATCTAGAGTGCTTAGATCAAGTCCATGAGTTCAGAGACCATCGGACAATCTGACTTGTAATTAGATCATCCGCCAGTAACTAAGCAGCATACAGTGAGTGGAGAGTGAGCTATCCTCCACTCAACCCTTGGCCCCACCTATCATATGCATGAAATGGAAGCATCAAGTCTTAGTTGAAGTAGCACCAACTCATATCACTCTCCCATTTCTCACCCTCGCCCTCTCTCTCTAGAGGAACAAGAGTGAGGAAGAAGTAGAGAGAGGAGATGAAGGTGGAATGAAGATGAAGGTGGAAGATGAAGTGAAGGAATGCAATCCAAGGCCATCATCTCATCAAGGTCAAGCCATCCTTATCTCATGATCATGGTTAGCTCATGAGCTCTCATCTCTTTGGTTGAGGATTTCTCTCAAACCCTAATCTAAATCTCTCATGCATGTATGGATCATGGAGTGTGGTGACCTCTCCCTCACCACAAAGGCAAGATGTGTTCAACCCGTTATCATGGAGTCTAGTATCTCATGAATCCCAATCTTGGAGTAAGCCCTCTTACTCAATCTCATGTGTTGGTCACAAGTGGTTCAGGGGAAGAGATTTAGGCAAGCCACTAGATGCACTAGTTAGCCAAAGACTCAACTAGCCTTACCCTAGTATATCCCTAAGATCATCCTAGAAGTCTAGTACACATGCATGGATGTTCACCACTCCAAAAATAGCAATTAACCAACCCTAAGACAAAGAGCATATGTTCTGTCATCTAGATGATGGAGTGTCTATCGACGTGACAGATTGTCTGATAAACCTCCCCAATCCAGTGAATCTCCTAACAGAGACACCTAGACTACTACGAGCATGAACAACGGAAGGTCCGGCAACCAATCGGAGTATCTGCTGAATTGTAAAGACTCACAGCTAGAGAACCCAAGAGCTCATCGGCGGTGATGGAGTGGTGGGGGAGCACCGGGAGGCCCGCATGCACCCTATGGTAGTCGCGGCTTGCCCCGTGGTGGCTCGTGGCGGCATGGCCACGAGCACAGCAGCCTACAACAAAATGCGGCTCCAGTGGTGGCGGCCATAGTGACAGAAATGGCCGGCAGTAGCGGGGAAGGGTCACGGTGCGTCGAGGTGGCGAGGCACACTCACGGACGGCCATAGCTAGGATCGCGGCTGCCCCTGGCCGCTTGGCCACATGGCGCCTACAGCGCGCGGCTGTTTGCCATGGCCGACAAGTAGTGGCAGTGAGCGGCTGGACCGTGGCGGCGGCTGGGAGGCGCGGCATGGAGGTGGTGGTGCCTGGGGGTGTGACCGTAGTGGAAGGAGGAGGGAGCGACGACTACTGCACTACTCGGTCATGACGAGCATAGAGCAACGAGGGAGGAAGAGCGAGGCCGATGGGAGCGATGTGACTGAATGGAGAGCGACAAGGCGAAGGGGAAGGCGCTCGGCTTCTTCATTACGGCTTGACGACGCATGGGCGTGAGGTGGCTGGCATGCAAGGGCGTGAGGGAGCCACACGACGTTGCGCGCCAGTACATGGTCAGCCATGTCGAGCTCCAGGTGTTTTGAAAATTTGAAGAAACAAATACTACCATGAAAATACAACCAAAACTCCAACTTTCCCATCCTCTACCTCTTGATCCGATTGTACATGGATTTCGGCGCAAGAGGCAAAGTTGTAGATCTTTGCGAGGTGAACAATATTGCTTTAAGGGTCAAGAGCTAACTCGGACTATGTTGGAAGATATGGAGCTCCAAAGTGGGGTACATGAAACTTGAACCCTGCAGTTCAGTTTGAAACTAGCTGAAACTGCATTGTTCGTCCATCTCCATCTCCCAAACCGAGTAAGGAAATGCTAAACCAATTCCATAGTGTTGTAGGGCTATATGAGGCCGACAACTTTGCTTACAGAAGTTTGGCCAAAATCAACATGGTTTGCAAACTAATATTCGCTAAAGAAAGGTACATGAAAATGAAATCCCGGAATTCCGTCATCCCAGACTTAACTGATTTTTCATCCCTAAAAACAGCATAAGATTCGATTTTGCGAACCCTATTTGACCAAGCTAGGCACAAAATCAGCTCTTGCTCATTAAATAAAGTTTGTAGTACTCAAACCAAACTACAATTATTATTTAAGGATCAAGGTTTGAATCAGCTTGTGTTGCAAGATATAAAGCTCCAGCTAAGGCACTTAGCACTAAAACAACATAAGGACTTAGCCAAATTTTCCAAGTGCCAATCAGCCCCTATTCCTGGCTTGTGGGCCACCTTTGAGATTGTTCTGGTCATTTTCATGAGATGATCATTAAACAACTTTTGTTCCATAACAAATTTTCTACAATTTTGTTTAAGGGTGCAGCTACAGGAAAAACACTTTTAGCTACCCTTTTAAAATAGTCAAGCAACTGTGCTCTCTAGGTCAAACAAGGTCAACTATCACTTAGAGACTTAATTAGTCAACATCGTCAACATGAACATTGCTCCATTAAGTGTCCTAAGCATAGTTAAGGTATTGTAGAGGCTAAAAATACACACCATGCATAGGTTGCACAAAAGTGTAGGCCTCACATGCATTGAAACATAGAAATTACTATAATTGCAATGCTTGTTTCAAAGCTCTGTTTCACTTGTTTCATAACGTGGTTGCAAGGTACATGCTACACATGTTTCACTAGGTTGTTCCACATATTTCCTAGATGTGTTGCACATGTTGCACTTGTATGTTGCATAAGCACTAGTTCACATGAAAGCCCACATGGAATATAAAGGCATGTTTCATTGTTTTAGAAACATGTTTCAGTTATAATCCAAACAAGCATATAACTTATCATTTCATGTGACTTTTTGATTCCAAACTTCATGAAACTTTTCCAGGGGTCACTATAGATAGGGAGTGATGTGAGACACATGAAAAAAGTGACATCAACACTCGCTTGCATTACCAAGCATGAACATCTAACATACACACATTGAAACACCAATAACAAAGGTATGTTGCATATGTTTCAAGGAGATGTTGCAAGCACATTCCATACACATGTTTCACATGTTACACTAGTATGTTCCATATGTTTCACTAGTGCATCACATATGTTCCATGCTCATATATGAACAAATGATGCTTAGGCTCATGCAAATCCAAGTGCCAAAATGCAAGCCTAATACCTAGGGTGTTACAGATCTCTTGTCCTTTTCCGGATTTGTCTTAGTGTGAAGCGCGTGTCGGATGTCATCATCAGCTACTAGATGTTTGAACGACAGCACCATAACCCTACTTTGGATACTTATCAAGTTACATTATGAGTTATGCATTACATGTAGTCTTGGATAACGATCACTCTAATACTACACCTAGAGTAGCCTAATAACCTATAGAAGCCTCTCATCTAAACAATGGGAGTGGGAACGCTAAATGCTTATTGCTTAGTTGCTTGGGGCAACGGTAGAAGTCGAGCATGAGAAGGGAACTCATACTCGCCTGTGTAGGATGCAACACCTAGATATTTAACCACTAAAATCAATGAGGGTACAACTTGACTTACCTAACTAATCTGGCTAAGGACTAAGGTTTCTAATATGGTAATCTTGATGATAACTTGGATATCTTACTCATACGAGGGGTAGATTATCATGAGTGTGGGATCTTAGATGACATAGCTCGTGGAGTTGTAAGGACCATGTATTGGGATACGTATGTCTGAGTAACCACCCATATAGACCACATGTCGCGGATAGGGTCAACAAGCCAAGTAACTAGTTGCGACCTATTTGTCTATGAAACTGGCAAGGGGCTGGCATTGGTCAGGAATGTTCGGGACATTGACTAGGAACTTGCTTGAACCTTTCATGTGGCACTCTGGTCAGATTAGGGAATGGTTGGAGAATGTGATGCAACCCTTACTATCGGACCCGGTGTATGGTGGCTAGTCCTATTTTCTATGTGGGTATAGTTTTACACCTCTACAGAGTCTTGATAGCTTGGAGTCCCTCAGGACGGACCATTCAGTTGATCTTTCTTTCTATACCCATGGTAGTATGAATGATGGAATATGAGCACTTTGGTTATAAGATAATACCTTTAGTTCTATGTTGAGCATTGCATGTCATATTCTTAATGAACATCATTGCTTTCTGCACTTATACAAATACCTAATAACTACCCTATGCATCCACCAAATACTATGTGTTGGAATTAAGTCCTGCGAGTATGCAATGTACTCATGGTGCAGCCGTTAAGTTGTTTTGCACTTTCTGGACCTAGCTTCGGTGAAGGCAGCGGTTAGCAGACCTTGGAACAGGTGTTCTTTGAGATGAGCTACAAGTAACCCGACAAGTAGATGAGTGACAAGAGTGGCAACCTAGAGTAGCTTAGATAAATAGACATAGCGATAACCTTATACTTCTGAGTTCTATCTTATTATCAACTATGTTCCAAGAATGAGTGGGACTAAAGTGTGTATGTGATTAAGTTGTCCTGAAGAGAGGCTTCTATAGGGGCTTCATGATGTTGTTTTGCTTAAATTGAGCACGTCAAGTGGAAGACACTCGGTTTAGGTGGACCATCGTGTCAAGGCACCCTATAGGGATGGGTATTGGAGCAGTTGACTGGCTTACACCTACAGTTCCCATACAAAGCAATGTTCAACTTACTCCATATGCACTTCGGCCTTTGACTTTAAGAACTCTTAACCTACACTATAGGCAAACCCTAAGTGTTTTAACTCTCTTATCTAGTTGAATCTAGCCTCTCTTCCCTAGCACTATAATTTACAAAGGTGTCCAACTAAGTTGTTTAGAAAGGAATGGTAGGGAGTTGATTAGCGTCATGATAGGTTTAAGGTTGGTGGTATAGATACCTAAGTGAGGCGTAGTAGGAATCCATTAGAATGCTCCAGCTCGTGCGTGTTGCATCGATAGCGCCCTTAGAATAGTCTCGATGCCCTTATCTAGACCCTTAGAGTTCCCCATCAGGTTTCCATCATCTACCATGAGAGCTCGGCAAAGGATTTTGGCAGCATCTCCTCTATATCTTAGCCTTATCTTCTAATCACAATCAAGCAAGATGGACAAGTAAATATTTGTACACAAGAGAATGGCAAACCGAGCAAGCTTAAAGTTTCAACCGAGGAAATTCAAATAGAGTATCAAACTCATCACCTTGATGGATGATGCACAGAACAAGCAAGTAGTATCAAGTACATCATGGCATAAGTGTACACCCAACACCCTAGGCGGTGAATCAAATCAAGTTTGAAGTATCAAATAAGTGCTCCCTAAATAGGCCAGAGCGAGACCAATTCTAGAGTATGATAATGGTGAAGCATGACGACAATCACTAGTTGGGTGGAGTCTGGCGAGGCTGTTATGGCGATGGCGTCTGCAGGTATGGTGGAGGATGGAAGGCTCCTAGATAAATCACCATTGGTTGTCCACCTACAAAGGGATCGAACATGAGTAAATAGTAGAGGTTTGGATAATAATGCAAAGTAAAAGGACAAATAGCACGATAGAAATATGGTTGGCAGTAAACATCGGAATAGCTAAGGCACCTGTTGGAAGAGCAATAGTCCCCTGAGACATTGGAAGCAATGGACGCTCCTAGAGTGGAACGGGCTCTGCATGAATCAATAAAGGTTGAGGTAAGGACAACTTCACAAATGAATAGAATTGAGCCTTAACAAATGGAATATAAACTAGTAAGGAGGAAAGAAGGGATACCAATCATACTATTGCTAGATGGCTGAGGGCAACAATGGTAGACATGTTGGTACAAGGTGTTAAAGGACTGGTTGAGTTGACTAGTAGCTTGGACTTGGGTAGCAACCTCAGAACAAAGCTGACCCAATTCTTCCTTGGTGGCCATCCTTTCCACCTGATCAACCATGCTATTCACCTTGGCAGCCATCGGATCAATGAAGCTATCTTTGAGGAATTGTTCCTGCAAGATGAACTTCTCATCTAAGGCCTGATAGATTGGAGTGATTGACTCCTAGAACTGAGTGTTGAGGCATGTGAAGTATGGAACAAAGTAATCTTCTAGTGGCACCCATACACTAGCACCCTCCCTAGCTACAGTGACAACCGCTGGTGGACGAACCTTAGTCGAAGGTGAATCCTCTCATTCTAAGACCTCCTTCTCATTTTTGAATGGATGGAAAGCCTTGTGTACCTCATCATCCACATCCAAGACTGCAGTCTTGTGGTTGACCAATGCCATGATGTACGGCTAGAAAACCAAGGCACCTCTCCTATCCAGTCTGCACTCTATCATCCTAGTGGCCATCCACTCAACCATTTTTAGTTTGTCCCCGAATTGAATAGCTCGGATTGCTTCATAGTAAGGAAAGCGAGCGACATCATTGTTTCCCACCTTGGATATGATGGTGCGCCTCAACATGTTGAAAATCAAAGAAGGGTACCTCTTGAAGTGTTTGCTGACACCATGCTGATGCTTCCCAGTTGGATAGAAGACGTAGGTCTCCTGTTCCTCCATCTTGGGAAGGTCACTCACAGCTTTCCAAATCTTCATTTCTGCATAGTCAAGACCAATGAGAGAAGCAAAGTCCTAGAATGTAGCAGTGAAACTTTTCCTACTAGTCATCCACATCAGACACTCATCTTCTATGTCAAATTCAAGTGTGGCATAGAACTGACGAATGACGGACTCATTCCAATTGTGCCTAAACTCCATCACCTTGCAAAGACCCATGCCCTAGAAGTGTTGGACCAAGTCATTGATGCATGGGAATTCTTCTAGATGGGCCCAGTTGATTCATCGACTCTTCTGCATAGGCCTATTGATGAATTCACCCCAAAAGAGCCTGTACTACACAGAAGAATGCAAGTAGGCATTGAAAGTGTCGCTCTCCCTTTGGTAGCACCTTTTGCTACAGTCCTCTCGAAACTTAGCAATGCTTTTGCAAGAATAGTCAATCTTGGGTCGATTTCCCAAGCAGATGGGATGGACTCCATCTTCCTCATACTCGTACTCATCATCACTGAAGTCGACCTCAAACTCATCGAATGGAGAAGCCTCTCATTTAGATCTTTCTACTGGACCTTTTTCATGTCTGAGAGGTTGCTCATCTTCCTCCTACTCGAGCGTATCCAATCCACATTCTTAAGAACACCTGGCGAAGTGGCCCTCTTGGATCTCCTCACGTGCGGTGGCATCCTCTTCCTAGGTGGCACCACACGCTCATGAGATGCCTGATGACTGCTTTGCTCCTCGACGCGTGGTTTCTTGGGTTTGGCAGCCCCACTAGAAAGGCGACGACCAGAACCGGACCTATGAGCACAAACATAGAATGAGATCACAATTCAACTGACGTAAAGGGAGAAGAACAAAAACAGAGAGTAACTGTATTTACTAGCTAGGATCAATGATGATGCAACATTATAGTCATGTACAATACTCCCTATGGACCTAAGCACTAGATGGACAATGTGAATGAAATATAAGAATGGATTGGTAACTGACCAAGGAATAGCAGAGTGTCCATGGAGACGACGGACTGCCCGCTGAGACGGTGAGCCTAAATACCCGAGCCTAAGCGGTACCTATCGGATCCTCTGATGTGAGTTACAGAGCACTCGCTAGTTGTTCGATGATGTGCAGAAAGGAATCTAAGTGACAGACTAAGCGTGATGGAGAGTCCACGGTGACCCTAGACTGTCCGCTAGAGTCAATTTGAAAAAAAATAATCAACGGATCCAAAATTTTTCTAAACCACCCAAAATTTTAATGGAATGTCCCGCCAGGACCGATAGAAAGTCTATGGAATCCTGATCTAGTGTAGTTTGAACAATCGCAGTACCCTATATTCCTGAGATCTACTACACCAAGCAGTTCCCAGCAACCAAGAATCATCCACTGAACAAGTTAAGCGTGCTCTACCTCTTCACCAAACAAGATTTCAATAAGACCAGCCCTATCCATAGATCAAGCAAATTCTAGCTAGCTTGTCTTGAAAGAAGGGGAGGAGAATGACTGAGCGAAGAATAAAGCTTACCTTCCCATCTTGAGAAGCTTAGAAGCATGGAGAACAAATTGAATCAATGACAACGATGACCTAATCACAAGCGGTGGCTGGCTTAGAAGGAAGGACCAGTGGAAAAATGAGGGTGAAACCCTAACCGTCTAGAGGTAATCTCTTATATAGCCAAGAGATATCGGATCCTCCATTAGTTTGGCAAAGTATCCAATAAGTTTGAAGCATGACAGTTAAGTCTTGAGATAATTACAGAACCAATGGAGCGCCCAACGGAACAATCAAACTATTTGATAGCAAGCAAGAGAATGCCCTCTCTTTGGTGGCCTTTGAGAGAAGAAAATGGCAAAAGGAAAAGAAAGGAAATTTGTGAGCCAAAGGAAGAACTTTTGGAACCTACTTAGTAGCAAGTTTTCCTAGTGGAACCTTGTGAAAGCTCGAGGACAACCTTTTTCTCAGGAGGGGAGGGTTGTAATGACCCAAATTCGCTACAACCACCCTGACCCTAAATTTAGAACAATCGGCAAAAACTCCTCATCAACCGGTCGATTAAAAAATCAACAACAGTCGGCGTACTCACTAAGAAAGCATATCACCATCACCCGAGTTGTCAATAGTTAGGTTGTTAACCCTTGGAACAAGCAAAGCAACCCTAATGGTCAAATCTGGAGTGCTTGGATCAAGTCCATGAGTTCAGAGACCACCGGACAATCCGACTTGTAATCGGATCATCCACCAGTAACTAAGATGCATGCAGTGAGTGGAGAGTGAGCTGTCCTCCACTCAACCCTTGGCCCCACTTGTCATATGCACAAAATGGAAGCATGAAGTCTGTCGATATTTTACCACCGATAGTATGCCACGGGAGTACCCAGGACAGTTGTTTAGGCTTCAGTGTATGCTGAAACTCGATGGTGAACATAGAGACAATCGATTTATACTGGTTTAGGCCCTTGATCATGATTGAGTAATAGCCTTTACGTCCAGTTGGTGTTAGCCTTTGCGTCGGATTGATTGGTATGTTTTGTTCTCTATACAGGGATGCCCATAGTCTCTCTTTATATAAATAGAGAAGACTATGGTGCGGTTACAATCCTAGTCAGATCCAAAGAAGGTGTTTTGATCTAAATACAAGAGGTACTTTCCTATAGTAGTCCGGCTAGTCTGGCCTATTCTACTTGGATTCGGTATAGCAGTTGCTTCAAAACTCTAAGAGGGCTCTCCATGTGCAAGTCATTGAGGCGGAGCAGAGGAGGGATGAAGCCATGGCCGCCTTGCAGGAGTCCTCTGGGAAATCTGACAGTCTCAAGGAGTGTGAAGGTATCCCGAGTTCTTTGCTTTGTTTCCTTTTATCTCTTATTTCTCTGTTCTTGATTTGTCTGATTTTCTCTAATTACCTTGATCAGCCCTCCATAGAGATAAGCAAAAGCTCTTGGATAATGTTGAAGAGATGAAGATATCAGTTCGCTCTAATCACAATAGGGCCAAGGAGGTAAAAGCTCATGCTGAAGAACTCGCTCGTGCCCAGCTGATTAGACTTGGTGCTGACCGAGATCTTGTGCAAGGAATGAAAACCATTGAAGATTTGTCCAAGAAGCTGGCGGTATCTAACCAATGGTTTGCTACTTTGTGGAAATCTTTCAAGACCGTTGTGAAGCTTCTTTGGACTTTTGAAGATGATGGAAGGACCTGGGGCAACTTCATCCCACTGATCCCTGTGCACCTTCAGAGTTTCATCAAGAATAGGGTCTAGATGTGTGTCAAGAACATTTTAGCTCATATATGTGTTCTTGCTCCAATGGTCCCTCTAGAAAGGCTTAGGGAGAAAGCCGATGATGAAGACTATTTGAAGTCCATCGAGAAGGCTGAGCCTGAAGTTGAAGATTTGGCCTACTTCATCGCCGAGAAGCTTGATATTCAGCTTCTTTCTTTTGATGATGAAGCTGAAGTTAGGCTTTGTAGTGCCTGGGTGCCTCTTTCCTCCTTTGTAAAGATATACTTTATATGCTACCTTGTAAAGAAACTCTGACTCTTTGGATGCATCTTTACTATTTTGCTTGAATTATTCGAGTGAATCTGTTCGAGTTGTTTTTCCAAATCTTGGAATTTTCTTTAGCTATGTGCTGGATATAAGCCTTAATCGTTGTAGGCATATCTAGGCGCTTTAGAGTTATGTCCCTCCAACTGGCCGTACTCTTGTTTTTTGCGTCTTTGTGAGTCTTGTTGAGCATAGATGCTAGATCAGTCGGGTGTTGGCTTATCTGGCTCTCATCCATGCGGTGATAGGGCGAGCACTATCTAGCTCTCATCCGTGTTGTGAAAACAACTCAGAATAGGTCGAGTGTTGGCTTATCAGCCTTCTTACTCTTATCTAAGCTTGAAAAGACTTGGGATAGGCAATCTCGAGTATCTTTTCAGTTCTTTTGCTCTCATCCAGGTTGAATAACTCTGAGATAGGGCGAGCGCTATCTGGCTTTCATCTAGGCCGTGAAAACAACCCAAGATAGGTCGAGTGTTAGCTTATCAGCCTTTTTACTCTCATCCAAGCCTGAAAAGACTTGGGATAGGTGAGCTCAAGCATCTTTTTAGCTCTTTTGCTCTCATCCAGGCCATGAAAACAACCCAAGATAGGTCAAGTATTGGCTTATCAGCCTTCTCACTCTTATCCAAGCCTGAAAAGACTTAGGATAGACGAGCTCAAGCATCTTTTTAGCTCTTTTGCCCTCATCTGTGTTGAATAACTTTAGGATGGGGTGAGCGCTATCTGGCTCTCATCTAGGCCATGAAAACAACCCAGGATAGGTTGAGTGTTGACTTATTAGCCTTCTTACTCTCATCCAAGCCTAAAAAGACCTAAGATAGATGAGCTCAAGCATCTTTTCAGCTCTTTTGCTCTCATCCGGGTTGAATAACTTCAGGATAGGTTCCGTATATCTTAGCAAGATAATTGTTGGCGAGAAAAATTATCTTTATTACTTTGACCATGAAGCTTGATTACATAGTATTTTCTTGGTACAGAAGAATCAGTCTTGTGGTCTTTTAGGTGTAGAATTTTCACAACTGGCTGATGTGCCATGAATTTCTATCTTGTATCTCATCTTCGGTTATCAGCTCATATGTTTCTAGCCTAGTGACCTTGGCGACGATGAAAGGGCCTTCCTAGGGACTGAGTAGTTTATGACGTCCATCTGTCTTTTGTATTCTTTAAAGTACTAGATCTCTAACTCGGACATAACATGGTTGGGTACTTTTGTTATAGTGGCATCTTAAACCTTGGAGGTAATGAGCTGACTGTAAGGTGGCATTGACCCTAACTTCTTTTGTACTATCCAGTTTTAGTCTTCGGGTGTGTTTGACTTCTCCTTCATCATATTGCTCGATTCTTGGTGATGTCCAGATTAGGTCGGTAGGTAATACAACTTCTAATCCATAGACTAAGAAAAAGGTGAGTATCTGGTGGCTATGCTTACTTGAGTTTGTAGTCCCCACAATACTTTGGGTAATTCTTCAATCCACTTGGATCCATAGTCCTCTAGTTCTTCATATAACCTGGGTTTTAATCTGGCTAGTAAGAGCCCATTAGCTCTCTCTCTACTTGTCTGTTGACCTCTAGGTGTGCCACTGATGCATAATCTACACTAATGTAGCAATCCTGTGCCCAACTTTTGAATTCTATAGCTATGAAGGGTGAACCCAAATATGTGATGACTCGATTGGGCATGCCGAAGTAGTGCATGATGTCCTAGATAAACTCGACTACTTTGGCTGCACTGTATTTCACGAGTGGTTTGTACTCGATCCACTTGGTCAACTTGTCAATAGCCATAAAGATGTACTTGAAACCACCCTTGGCTTTCTTGAGAGGTCCTAATTGATCCAGTTCCCAGCAAGAGAACGACCAAGCGGGTGGGATACATATGAGATTATGTGCTGGGATGTGAGCATGTCTTGCAAACATTTAGCAACCTTTACATTTCTTGACAAGTTCTTCTGTCTTTTAAAGCAGTTGGCCGGTAGAATCTAGTGTGGAATGCTTTACCAACGACCGTTCTTGAAGCGGCGTGATTTCCACAGCAACTTGAGTGGATTTCATCTAAGATATCTTTGCCTTTTTCTGATGAGACACATTTGAGGAGTACTCCTAATGATGCGGCTCTTCTGTATAGGTTGTCTCCCACGAGGACATAGTTCTTGCTTCTTTGAATTATCCGAGTAGCTTCTTCTTTATTTGCCGGTAACTTGTTTTCTTTGATATAGTTGATGAAATCCTATGTCCATGATGTTGTGATTACGAAAATCTAGGTTGTTGGTGTTGGGAGTTTAGGGGTTATTGAAACATCCTCAATTTTCTGCAAAGGGAAAATCCATGGAATGAATTATAATATGATAAAACCAAGAGTTGATTCGATCATATTATAATATATCAGTTGATACCACAGTCATACATCGTAAGATTACAAGAACACAATATATTACATCACTGGGGAACACACCTATTATAGAGTTAATCTAGCGGAAGTCTATCGAGTGAAGGCTCCTCCTTCACGGGCATTATCAAAGTTGGCGTAGTGCAGCGTAGATTCCATCTCTGAACCAAACTTGAGCGTAGGAACGAGACCTCCTAATCCTTCTAAAGTCAACATCTCTGAGAAGCAGGAAAAATCTGCACACCGCCAGATGTGTGCAGGCCATGGTTAGCACTGATGAGCTTTAGTGGAAGAGATAAAACAAGGAATCTAGCGATCCTAGTATTTGGCTGTGGTTTGCATCCTTAGCACATGAGAAGTAATAAACAATATATTAATAATAATATAATTATCTAGTTTTAACATGTTCCCATCCACACCATTTGCATCCATCCACCAACCATCCATTCCAAACCATATCCACCATCACCACATCTCATCTCACACGCTCAGGTCGACAGGCCAACTCCCTCTCGGCCTTGTCTCAGCGGCCCATAGCCCCAAGGCTCATGACCGGATAATACCCCCAAACCCTGGAGGGAGGATAGAAATATTCATCTACTATCTAGTTGAGCGAAACCCAGGAAAGGTCTATAGCCGACAAGTCGGCATATGTATCGATCGATCAACCATACACTCTGCAGAGGTTTTACAAACCCACAAGATAGCCATCCTTGATGGTATCCCGTCTAGGCAGATTCTGGCCGCTTGCTAGCCTAAGATAATTCCACTCTACCATTCAGCCCTGGTACACCCCAAGTATAGTCTGGGGTGGCTGAAACTGTGAGTCAAGAGTCGGGTCCTCACGGTCTCATGAAGTCTCAGAAGGGTGTGGGGGTTCCATCCGTGCCCCGTACCTCCTCGCACTGTCCGCTAACAACCTAGCAGTAGTAGCATTACCCTACCAAGTAGTCCGACCATCCCGCACCATATAGGGCGAGTGGGATGTAAAGGATTCCCGGTGAGTCTGAGCACTAGTAAGTCCTTAGGGATTGACCAAGCCAGAATGTCTTCCATAAGGGTTCCAATTACCGTGCCACCACAGCACCACCACCCTAGGCTCCTCCCATTACAGGTTCACACCTAGGGCCACCTCATACCACCATTTACCCGCCACAGGTATCCATTCTAGGGGTGCCCAGGTATGCACCTAGAGGCAAGACTTGCCCCAGGCTCGTTGTTATTCTAGCTCGATCGACACAACCCTCACTCTCCACGCACCCAAGGCACACACGCAGCACGCTCACACGCCACCAAGTCTGGCACCCATAGCCAAACCATTCCCAGGGGTTCACCACCAGCATCACATCCCCGATATAATGCAAAGTGGATTTAATAATAAGTATAGTGGTGTAATATGCAAGCAAGCAGGCAAGTAAGCATATATAAGTGGGTGAATGCGCAAAGCAGGGTGACGTGGTAGAGTGGGTTGCATCAAGGTAATAATGGCTCAGATAGTAGCATGCATCACATTTACTAGCAAGGGAATAAATATAAAGCGCTAGCAATTATAGATATTATGCAATGTCTAATAGGATTCTCTAAAAAGAGGGTGCTGCCATGACACCTGCGATGTAGATGTAGCAGAGGTACAACTCTCCATCCATTGGTGTTCAGTCAGCGGGGTTCTTTCCTCCTGAGTTGACTCCGTTCCACAGTCCTTGTCGGCGTCCACGTTCTCTTGATCCGATCGTCAGCTACTCCGTGAAGCGACATGCAAGCAAGAGAACACGCAACACCCGAGAAGACGACAAGATGCAGGAAGATCCAATAACACCAACGAGACACTAAAAGAATCACAGCTTAGCCCTCTTAGCGGTTGTCCGATTTCCTCGGGCCAAAGAAACATGAGTGGTGGTTTGCTAAGCACAAGCTTGAGTCGTGGCCAAGCCAATGTGGCTTTACGATAAACGGTCCAAGCCAGAGCTTATCCAGAGCAAACACCATGGCTCACAATCTTTCAATCCGGGCGTCATGGAGATGACGGGAATCGGAAGACGGGCTCGATGAAGGAATAATACACGGGCTTGAACATGAAGAAGCAGGTAAAAGCAACAGAGAGGCGTAGCTCCATGGTCATGGTGAGGCAAACTCGTGGCCACAAGCTATACCAACACGAGTTGGCATTCATCATACCACGATTGTTTATTCTCAGGTCATTTCCCACAGGACTTGGTCATGAAAGGCTCAAGTGTGCGGGTAATATCTGCATCGCCATTGATGTTGAATATCGAATCCATCAAGACTATGTCCTAGGGCTGAAGGTAGGAGCTAACACTCGTAGTCCTATGAAGTCAACTAAAATGCGAGGGAACGAGTTACACTCGGCATCACGGTCATGGTGAGACAGATCCCGCGATCATAACGTCCGAACGAGGTACGATCCCTCAGCTGGCTCGAAGGCACGGCACACAGGCAACAACTCCAACAACAACCGATAAGATCCAAAACACGGCAAAAGACAACACAACTCGACTCGACTGCGGAGTAGCACATTCCATAGCTAGGTGATGGATAGATCCTGTAAGGCAATCATGGACAGATAGGCTGTAAGGATTGGGTACGATCAAGGTAGATGTGCGTATATGGAAAATCCACATAAGGGCTTTCCAGGGTCACGGTAAGACATCGTCTATGAGTTGGTCCCCCGAAAGTCCAGAGGGTATTGTGGCATGTCTCAAAGGGTCACGGCTTGCATCTGGCCAACAATGGCCCGCTAAGGCTCGATACGGCTTGAGTTAGCTAGTCTCGTGGGACTACGATGGGCCGTGGTTGGCCGGGTATGACTATAGGAGGCCAAGGGCTAGTTACGACATCGAGTCAATGGCTTGCTCATAGATTCTAGCCGAGGGGTGCTCAGAACCATATGGTGGCATTTCCGGGCATCGTCTGCAACTTGCGCGAACGGTGTGAGCGCAAGTAAGGAGTGGGCTCTCCAATTCCGAGGGGTTGAAAGTACTCAAGGGTTGGTCCACGACGTAGAGCTCGATTTTAGGAAAATTATGAAACCCGATGCTATTTTGAATTTATTATGAATTTTTGAAGCTTAGGGTGGATTCCCTAAAAAGAAAAGGGGCTTTTGTTCCAATTGGGCCGCCACCGCGCTGCTGTTGATGTATGCTGGGCTCACTGCTATTGGCGGCCCACTCAGCAAGGAGATGAAGAGGGCTGGCGCGTGGGCTGGCTCTGCTGCCGTCGGCCCAGCAGCAAGATGGGGAAAAAGAGAGGAGCCACGCTAGGCTTTTATGATTTCGGTTGGGCTCGTGACCTAGCTAGGTGGGCCGTGTGGGGTAATGAAGGCCAGGGTGTCTAGGCCAGATGATACGCTCAGGGGGTCCCAATCTTCATGACGTAGGATGATCACCCGATAACTAGCTGAAGAACAGCCGGATAACTTGCTGCAGGCAGTGATAACTAGTGCAACCTGGCAAATAAAACTCGAAGCCAACCACCGTCTTTAACCGGCAACCTAAATCAAGAATTTGCCCAACCACACTCTCAAGGAATCAACCAACACAGCCTACAATCAATCAAGGAGAACCTTGAAGGGAGTAGGAGCACCAATTGGGAGCGGATGAAGCCGCCGCTTCTGTAATCCCGCAAGGAAATCACAAGAGCAAAGGGGTAGAGATCACTCTCTGAATATTTGTTAGCATACAGCTGAACAAAGGGTTTCTGTATATCAAATATCAAGTTGTCTCTCAATGCTATGGAGTAAGGGGGTATTTATACAAGGAACAACCCTCCTGGATAGGTAGAAACACGAAATGAAAAGATAAGTCGAACTATGTGAAAGGGCCTCTTCGAACTGGCTTCCTGCTGGGTTCCCGTGTGGCTGTTTGACTTCTGCGCAGTATTCAGTGTTTTGGCAATAACTCCATCTTGGAACCTCCAAATGATGTGCGGCTAGATGCGTTGGAAAGCTAACTTGATAAGCATTCACACCATATACAGCATGTACCACGAAATATTGTACAATGGTACAGTTTTGCACGGGAAGTTAATCATCATGCAGGCTGATGAACTGCTGACAAGTCTTCACTAAAACAGGTCCGACGCCCAGACGAAAACTCCAAACAGGTCAGAACTTGTTGCATTGGAAACTAGACTTGACAAGCTTTCCAACAAGTCTGCATGGGCCTTCATAGCTTTTGGCAATAAAAAATGGTAGCTGATTCTTTCTGATGGTTCTGACATGCTGTGCTGTCCCGAGCATGGCTCTTCTTTGTAATCCTCTCCTGGTGTGTACTTATCATCCTCCTTGGTGAACTTGAGCAATAGTAATGTGCACGACTTAGGTTGTATATAATTCTCATGTATGTTAAGATGAATCTCATAAAGTAGCGCGTGCACCTCTTGTTATAGGTTTTTTGCTCGACTACATGTAATCGGTCCATCAAAGGCTTGTGCTTGTGTTGATGTAGGTGAGACTTGAGTTGGTGTAGCTTGACTTGGAGGTTGTAAAATGTTGCACGGTGGCGTGGTTGTATCATCCTCCCCCCCTTGAAAAAGAGTCGTCCTCGACTCTAATCCGTCAAAGTCTAAAAATTGTGCTAGGCCAACAGGGGTAGATGCTATGTTTCTGTTGCAATCTCCTTCTTCCGTCACATCAATGTGTTTGAATCTGTAATCATATAAACCAAGTAGCAGTCTTGTAGGTGGAAACCAAAAGGATTTAGAATCAAGTTTAGCTTTCACCTTGAATGGATCCTTAGAATTAAGAGTGAATGTTGATGTCCTTGGTTTGATCCTATCATGCTTTCTCTCTTCCAAAAAACTTGTCCTCTACTTTTGCTCTCCTAAAAACAGTCTAAAGAAAATAGAGAGTGGATGCATATGCCAATTGCTATGATTACTTGTTGAAGATTGTTCATTATCTTCTTTATAATTCATATGCACATTATTTTCTTTTCGATGATATGAATAGTTTCTCAGATTTTGTGAACCTGAAATTAACTTTGAAAATGGAAGCACAAAAATTTCTTTTAAACCACTCATTTGATTCAGGTTATCATGTTTTATCTTTGCAAAATCAAACATTTCAACAGATGTGAACGAAGCATGTTTGATATTCCAATAATTCTTGATGCTCAACTCATGCAAGGTTTAGTAATGTACCTTTCATACTCAATGGTTCCACATGTATATGGAAAGACTTTGGGTGAATGAACCAAACACATTTGCACTAGATTTCTTTGTTTTAGTGAAGAATATGAACAAGAAAATAACACTGATTGTTCTGAACAGCAAGCTCTAAACAACCTTTTTATCTCAAATAAAGAAAAGTATGGTTCACAAGATGTACAACTCATTTTATTCAACTTCAATTCAACAATGTTGTGACATGTTATGCAAAGAGCACAAACATAAAATTTATTTATAATGTAGTGTCCAATGATGTTAAATGTAAACTTGCAGCTGTAGGCACTATTCAAAGATTTCATAGATGATATATCAAGAACACTTTCAACCACTTTATTAATATCAACAAATTCATCAAGCTTGACATAGAACATACATTCAGCAGGAGATATTCTTCTAAAGAATTCAGCATGACTAATCAATTTCACATGGCCCACATTATCGACATGTAAATTAACATATATTTCAGTCAAAGTATAGCAATGGTCATGCATGATTGAACAATGTTTGTCAACTTTCAAAATTTCAGCAATTGTATCAACATGTGGATCAATCAAATCAGCACAAAGATTTCGTGTATACTCAATTTCAGTTGAAGCAAATTTGTCATCACAATTACTGGTCAATATATGTTGTAGATTCAGTTCTAAATTGTTTGCATTACCTTTCAGATTTTGTGATGGTGCATGAATGATGCATTGTATCTCTGAACTTTTACCTTTTTCCTTGTCATGGTTCAGGTTTTGCACAGCATAGAGTTGGTTCTCAATAATGGCAACCCTCGCATTTCTCTGGCCAAGTTTGGGGGTCTTTTGAGCAGCCATCTCCACTGAATCTTCTTTATAGACCTGCATGTTGGGAGAAACAACACTAAGAGTAGACATTAGTGGGTTAGTGTTAAAATCATCTGTGCATGCCTTGCAATAAAGCTCTCTCTTTTTGTGTGGTGTATCTCTCAAACTCATACTGTGGATACTCTCAATCTCACATTTGGTGGAATCACACAACTCACTTTTGTTTTCACTCTCACTCAATTTGGCTATGTGGCACTCATTCTCACAAGGGATTTGATGCATAATATCTTCAATGTATTCTAGAGCAACATATGAATATCTTCCATCATTCATGATGTAATCGATTGCCATTGGGGCAGTAATGGTGGCATCAACACCATCAGGTCTATCCTCTTCAAACAATGATGATCTCTCAATTGCTGATGTGGATTCATCCCCACTAATATTGCTTTTAATCTGAACTTTCTGTTGCATTGGAACAACAATAGATGCAACCAAATAATCATCTTTGACCTCCTCCAAAGATGCTGGACTGACATTAGTATAAGTGGAATCATATGCACTAATCTTTCCTTCAATAATCTCAACACTCTGTGACATGGGGGAGCACAAAATTTCAGCACCACTGTTCAATAATTCATCACATAATGCAGCTGATGGTACAACACAACTTGACACAACATTTGTGCTTGGAACCATGTTGGTTCGAAACTTCAGATCCATTAGATCATGATGAACTTCATCTTGGACAGATTTATTACTAGCAATAGATGGCACAATAGCATCATCTTTGTGCTCACATTCAGCTCTCAAACTGAAACAATGATTGGCCTTCAAATTCAGATTAGATTCACCTTCAAAAATCAGAGTGTTGTCAACCTCTTGGTCATAATTGGGTACTGATTTTTCATCAGATGACATAGAAAATTTCTGGACAGATTTGGAGCATATAACTTCTCCACTTTTAGCACTAGAATAAGGCTCAGAACTTCTAAGATCTGTAGCACTTGTGTTCAGACATGGTGGCAGTGCTTCTTGATGAAATTTTTTTACATTTCCATGGCGTGGAACTGTAGCATGTTCCCTCAACTCAACACACAAAGGATCAGCCTCGATCAGAGAAGTATCTTCTCTAGTTTCACAACTCAACTGATGATCTTCCACAACTTGCATAGTGGCTTCTGCTACCTCACTTTGTGTGTCATGTGAAGCAGAATTTTCTTCTTGATCTTGCTCAAAACTAAGACAAACATTGATGGGAACATTTGCAATTTGATTCTCATCAACCTCAGATTGTAAATGACACTTTGGGATAGCAACAACATCAAGAGATGGTGTAACACTATGATCCAATGTAATGTCACACACCTCAACATTTTCCATATCAATTTGGGACATAGAGCCTTCTTGCTGCACAACAAAGTTCTTCTTGGAGTTGAATTGTTGATGTTCACTTCTCTTGGTACTAGAATCAACTAAAGAAACTTTTGGGACAACATGTCCTCTCTTCTTGCATGGACTTGATGATTGCTTATTTCCAACAATGGAGGACATATTGGGCTGCAACTTAGCACTTTTATCTTGGCACAAACTAATGTTCTGGGTGACCTTGCCTTGCTGCACCTTCATAACTTTCTTTTCCTCTCTAATTGCACAACTTAGAAGATCTTGCATACTTCTAAAATGTAACAGAACCGACCAAATTATAAGAGCACAAGTACAAAAATAAGCGCCGAAACGCTCAAATTTTCAAACTTGAGCCCATATAATCCCGGTAGTCAATCGAAACCATGAAGGATTTCAAACCAACTCTTTTACAACCAAGATCACATCATTCAACATACACATCACACGTTACATTTCATAAATAGAGCAGAGGTTCTTTTACAACACACGGAGTAGCAAATTATTATAAACCAAGTTCATAAAGTAGCGGAAGCATAACACACGCCTTAGTTCACATACTACTGCCAGTCTTAATGATCAACATCCCACAAAAGCATTAAGGAAAGTACATAACAGACGATCACACCCGAGTGATCTAGTCCTCGTCACCCGTAGGGTGGAGGCAGGTCTTGCAGAAGCCCTGATAAAAGCATGTCATCTGCAACAGGAGGGAATAAACCCTGAGTACGGGAATGTACTCAGCTAGACTTACCCGTCGAAACGGAAAATAAGAGACACCAAGGATCATGCAAGGCTTTCATAAGTGGAGCTGGCTGACATTACCTTTTGCGGAAAAGCATAAGTAATTTAAAATCTTTTAACCTGTACTAGCATTTATTTTTAGCATTAACCTGTCATCTATCTTAGCACCTGTACTAAACATTCACTTGAGTATAATCAAACAATAATATTCTTATATCCATAGCAGGTATAAATTGCGGCAATATTATATCATTCACTTAACCATCTGTTCAATTTAATAAGATCTACGTTGCCGCTACTCAAGTCAAGTGCTCACTAACCGGGAGCGACGGCGATTCGAATCGAATTCCTATCCAGCAGGAGGGGTATTTCTAACACTCACCGAGTCACGCCTGGCGAGGGCTGCTCAGGTCACCTTTGGTACAGTTCAGGAGCCACGGGTCCGACTGATGCGGCATCCCCAAGGGCGACACTCTGCCAGGTGCTAGGGACTCTAACCCCCCTTGGACTCACGCCAATGTCCCCAAGCACAACGTTTCTCTCCTCCAAGATGCGACCAACCAGTCGATTCCCGGCCTGAACTGTATTACTCAGATTCGCGGTCGGAACAGCTTATCCGGCCAACTAAGTGTTAGTCTGCGTTCAACATGACTCAAGGTCGTACAGCGAATCGGTCCTTAAACGACTCAGACGGGCATAGCTCCGCACCCAAGACGTGAGGTGTCTTGCGGCTGCACTATCGAACTCCCGCCCGGTCTCAAATTCATTTTTAGGCATGGTTCCATTCACGATAGCGATCATAGCCACTCGTGACCCATTCCTAGATCTCGCGGATGACCGGAAATCACCCGACTTCTACCGGACTAAGCAGGGCTAAGCATTAACACGACCAAAACCTAATTTAGGGTTTAAGTAAGATATCTGGACAAGGACAGGTGTAATGCAACAAGTGTTTCCATACAACTCCTACAACTTAATGCAGTAAACAAGTAAAAGTACTTAAGAATTATATTTCAAATGATTGGGTCAGCATGCACCGGGGCTTGCCTTTCAGAAAAGAAGACGGGCGGTGATCTGGGCACTCAGGTAGCTCGTCAACGGCATGTCCTTTGATGGCTGCCTCTTCGAGTTCCCCTGGCTGCTCCTGGTCCTCCTCCGGAATGGTCCCCTCGAACTCGAGGAGTGTCACCCCCTCCGGTACACCTATTGCATGAATGCACAATAAATCTCATGGATGCATAATGAATGCAATATGCTCGGAATGGAATGCATTGCAGCAAATTTAAGTATTCTATTCAATTTACTTCAATCTTACGTGCAAATCTCTTCTCCGGTAGAGAAGTACTTACCTAATCTATACAACCTAAGGTATAGTTGTTCCTCCTCTGTTAAGGTCCTAACACCTAACAATCACAAGAACAATTTTACTTAAGTTACCAAATCTAAGCATAAAATATCATAGCAAGACATTCTGGACAGCAGATGTTTCTAACGTAACTGGAGATTCCTAACTCCAAAAGACATAATCCAAGATAATCTGGAAAGCTTATAAAATGCTCTACAAATCCTTTTTAGACTTCAACACCTAATTCCTAAGTTTTCCTAGTCGAATTTTTAGAGCTCCAGAAATCTGTCCTCTTCAAACAGAGAGCAGCCATTTCTGGATAGCCATTTTAAACAGCTATAACTCCTAGACTACTAGGCCAAATGCCTCCCAAATTTGACACAAGCTAGTTTATCAAGTTTACTACATCTTTGGTATTCACAACTTTTCCAGCAAACACTTTTATTAAGGGTCAAACCCAAAAAGGCTACTAGCTGTCCAGAAAACCTAGAAATAAGAAGATTAAATATTTATTTATGTGTCAAACTTCCTCTATGACTAAACCAATGATGCTACTAGTTCACACATGTCATAAAAACATCAGAAAGTAAAGTATGTCAACCTAGAACCTTTATTTTCATCCTTTTCTTAATTTACTTAATTAATTAAGTGGGAAATTAAACTTATATACAAACTGCTTAGAAAATTCTATAAAACTTACAGGAGGCTCCCTGGCCTACCAGGAGGCTACTGTAAAAATGTGAACTAAATTTATTCAAAGAAACTCCCTACACAAAATTCACAAGTCAAAACGACTGATTTTTGCATAAATAGGAAACCCTAATGAAAAGTGTCAAACAACAGATTTCATATTTTTCCTAGTACCACTCTACCCTAAGAACAACACTCCCAAAATTGTACCTTTACTAGAATTATAGAAAAATTATGAAAATTCATTCAAGTATCTCTTAATATAAAATGATAACATCATAACTTGAAAACTACTCAAGCAATAGGATCCAAAGTTTTACCAGAGCTAGTATATATATGAAATCACATACTCACCAAATTTCATAATTTTTGGAATACTGAAACTCAAGATATGATTTAAACAAGTTTGCATGTAATTTAAAACACAACTCAAAACCCTAATTAATTCTTTCAGAAAATAAACATCACATAAGCATTTGATATTTTTCCTAGAAGCTACTCTTTATTTGGAGCCAAACAAAATTTGGATCACCACTTTTGGATCTACCAAACCCTAGATATGAAAATTACAAATATCAATCAAATCTGTGAAAAAAATAAGGAAACTGGATTTTTCCAAAAATAAAAAAGGCACTGGGCCGGCCGACCCGCCAGCGCGGCCCAGCTCGCGCGCCAGCTCGCGCAATGGCACGGCCCAACTCGAGTGGCGCGGCCTCCTCGACCTCCCGCCCGCGCGCGTGCGTCTGCCAGGTGTAACGGAACCGCCCAATTTATAAGAGCTCAAGTACAAAATCAGCGATTTCCCGCTCAATTTACATACTTGAACTCATATAAACCTGGTAGTCCGTGAAATCACGAGGGATTTCAAACTTTCTCGAGCTTACAACCAAGACCGTACATGATTTAGTAACCACAGTCCACATGTTACACAAGTTCATAAATACATCGGAGTGCAACATAAACTTAGTGCAAAACCCACTTCAAAATAGAAGTAGCGGAAGCGAAATAGCTTGAAACCACCTTTTATACACACTTAGTAAATTACAGTGCCAGCGCATGGTCATGTCCAACAACAGCAAATAGGTACGATGTAAGAAGGGGCCATTGCCCATGGTCCACTCACCACCCGAAGTGGGAGAGAGATCCAACTTGTCGCCACAGTAGTACACCTTACTACCTGCAACAGGTGAAAACAAACCCTGAGTACTGGAATGTACTCAGCTAGACTTACCCGTCATAAACCAGAAATAATATGACACCAAAGAGTATGCAAGGCTTTCTTTCAGTGGGCTAGCTTGACTCATTTGTGAAAAGCATAAGTTATCATGAATAAACTAATTTAAGTCCTTTTGCATCATGTTTATTATAACCTATTCAGTCTAGGTAAGCACCTATACTAAAGCAATCACTTGATTAACCATTAACATCAAAGGTTACCATTGAGATTTAGCATTTCTAATATTATCCACATAACCATCCGTGTTCCATCATTATTACTACGATGCCGTAACTCGAGTCAAGTGTTCACTATCCAGTGAACGATGGAGATTCAAATCGATTATTAACCAGCTGGTAATTAATTCCTCACACAAACCTCACTCACCCACTAAAGTGAGGTATTGGTCACCGAGTCAACTATTCAGGTAAAGTCATGAGCTTGCCAGGAACCACATGTACCCAGGGGCTGCCCGACTGCTCTTTGGCCTTATCATCGTGCCCCCGTATCCTACCACTACTGCTCCGGTATAGTGCGTTGCGGGCAATCCACTTGGCCCGAATAATCTCCCAGCTTCGCGGTCGAAAGGTACGTTATTCGGCCAGCTAAATGTGAGGCATGCGTTCAACATGACCCGAGGCCCAACAACAGTCGGTCCTTAATCGACACAGATGGAAACTACAAGCACCCCAGGACCCTGTCTGGTTGCCCCATACTTATTCCGTCCAATCTCCAATTATCCATCAATACTTGGTTATTTCCAGGATATCAGCCATTCCATAGCTAAAGTATTCCAGTAACCACCTATAGTTGCCGGTGATAGGAAATCACCGATCGCTACCGGTCTAAGCAGGGCTAAGCAATATTTTCGATCTTAAACCAAAATAGGATTCCAGACATATTTACGGGACAAGGAAAGGATATATATGCAGCAAGTGTTTTCAATCAACTCCTATAACTTAATGCAATAATACATATATAACATATATATACTCAATTGCTTTTATAAAGTAGGAGGCTTAGAATACTCTGGGGCTTGCCTGGGATCCGACATAGAGTCAAATCAGTTAGCTTGCACCGTCTTGTCGACATCTCCGATCCTAGCACGTGTCCAGCCTTTCCTTCTTCGAGAGGGTCCACCAACACTATCTTCGGGTTCGGTTCCACACCACGTGCTTCTCATGTACCTAGCGTACCTAAATGGGATGCGACAAT
Organism: Saccharum hybrid cultivar R570; assembly: GCA_038087645.1. Taxonomy (NCBI): domain Eukaryota; kingdom Viridiplantae; phylum Streptophyta; class Magnoliopsida; order Poales; family Poaceae; genus Saccharum; species Saccharum hybrid cultivar. The sequence goes on from JAQSUU010000620.1 coordinate 1,465,519, forward strand.
GCGGATGTATGAATGCATGGAAGTGCGATAAGCGTACATAATGATAAGGAGTGCACTTGGAATGACTTGCACGTGACATGATGATGTGAATGCGAGCATACATACAAACATAGCCACATTCAGGTGATAAGCAAATTAACCCATTTGCCCGAGTAGTTACATATTTCTTCTCTAGTACTTATAACACAGACTCATCATGAACAAGTAACCTAAGACAAGCAACTTATCCCATGTAGCTAACATCATGTTTCTCTAAACATTCGTACACACGCATCAAAGAGCTATCTGCGTTCATTTATAAGTAGGCATGCACGCATACATAATAACAAGGTATACCTAGCGACACAAGGCAAGTCTACCCTATGCATATAACATACACATAAACACATACTACAATTACAAATAATAAGCTAAGATATGCCGGCAGGTTATTAGTGCTTCAAAGATACACCAAAACAACAAATATCCACTAAGCAAGGTAATTATACTTACACATGGCAAAGCAACTTATTACCTGTACTAACATCATGTTTCACTTGGACTGAACATTTTGTAGCAAGCATCACAGAGCTACATGCACTCACAAGTAAAACATGCATGCTCACTAACAAGGTATACATACCTACACCATTCAAGTTTGTACCCAAATATACATGCACACATGAATGACCACATGGCATTTCAAGTTGAACCAGGCCAAACACACCAGCAGGTTACTCATGACACAAAAGTACATAAAAGTGCCATGAAGCATTTTCATCACATGTAACAATTCATTTGAATTACATTTATTGAAATGCATGGAACTAGGCCACATATTTCCAGAGCTCCTAAAATTCCATAAAAATTACAGCAGGTTAAACATGATCTCTGGACCCTACCATAAAAATACCATACCAAAATTATAAGCATAATGACCTACACAAAAATGACAAATAGCAGGGCAGAGCATGCATGAAAATACTTTGTACTATGAAAAGTGTAAAACTACAGATTTCATATTTTTCTTGCTTACTTCTTAGCACAAGAGCAGGGTACAAAAAGTATTAGGCATGAATCACACATATTTTATTTACTACAAATTTCACAATAGACAAGCATTTAATCTACTTAATTCATAAATCCATTTTCTTGCACAGTCATGGCATGTGATATATTTTTCCTAGAATCTACATGACATAACAAGACTAACAAAACAAGAAACACATTTTTCTGACATTCACAGAATTAGATATGATTTTTCAAAGTTTACAAGCATTTAAAGAATTAAATAAAGACCTATATAAAAGTATCACAAAAATGCTATTTCACATTTTTAACAAATAGATCTATTCCCTAGAAACACAACACAACTTGCTTCACCTCATTTGGACACCCACAGCTCAAGATATAAATCATATAAGCATTTCATCTTTTCTGATAATCATTTTCAAAAATCATTTAAATCTGAAATGCTACATGCACCCAGATTCGGTGCACCACAGACACTGGCAGCTGGGTCCGAGTCCAACCGGGACCCACCCTCAGCCTCCCAGAGGCAGGGGAGGCGCTCCGCCGGCCGGATCTCGCCGGCGGTGAGCCCTCCGGCTGCGCTGACCCCATCTCTAGCTTCCTCTCGTCGAGGCGAACCCACCCAGCTAGGATACGACGACCACTTCAGGCTTGAGCTGCAGTGGCGATGGTCGGCAACGAGCGGCGGCGCGGGTGACGGTGGCCAGGCCTCCTTCGGCCACGGCGAGGCCGGACGAAGGGCGCTAGAGCATCACAAGGCCGTGGGGAAGGTGGTGCGCGCGCCTGCGAGAGAGGAGGAGGAGCGGAGCTTCGTGGCCATGGTGGTCGTGACGGCGGACGCGCCGGCAGCGATGACGGTCCAAATCCGCCCCTACCTCGGTGACGAGCAACGGCTGGGTGGTGCGGTGGATGCACGGAGTCGGGAGACACACCGCGACGCTGCGGGTTGCCTCGGAGCAGTGGCGATGCGCTACGCCGGCGACGAGCGGCGGCGCACTACCTGCGGCGGTGCATGGCGAGAGCGGGGGCGAGGCAGGGAGAGCGAGTGCATGGGGGGGGATGAATCCGTATGGGAATGAGGCAAGCGGCTCGGGCAGTGGAGTTCCCGACCGGCTATAGGCGCGGTCGGAAGCGCGGCGCCGCCCACAGCCGCCGGTGGCCGACCGCCACGCGGTGAGCGACCGCTGGGCGAGGCGGACACGCGGGAGCTGCGCGGGAGCAGGCCGAGACCGCCTGGGCCGGCTTCTGGCTGGGCCGAGGAAACGACGCGCGTGGCCCAGTTAAGGTAAAATCCCCCTTTAAAAAAACAAAAACAACCTTGTATTTCTCCTTGTAAGCACATTTTAAGCATGTTAGAGACATTTTCATAAGTTGATCCAAAAACCACTTTTGTTCCTTAATAAATTATCTACAACTATGGTTTAGAATGCATCAATAGAAAATTAATGTAACATGCTTTTCATAGATGGTCAAACCAAAACACTCCACGGTCAACATTGAATCAACTAATACTTAGAAGCCTAATTAGCCAAAGTCATTAACATGAACATGGTGCCATTTTATGTCCTAAACATGAATCAAGTATTGTTATAATCATAGGTGCACAACTGCATTATTAAAACTACAAAGTCCCATCATATATCATATAAAACATCACATTTGTACTACTGAAACATTTCAATTCTATATTTGAAACATTGTGTTGCAAAGGTTATAAATGCAATGTTTCACCTATTTCATTTTGCAACCCAACCAGGTCTAAGTGAGTTTAGTGACCAAACAAGGCAATCACTTGTCTTAACTAAGCATAATTATAAAACATACACATCATGCAACATAAGATAACTAGCATTGTTTCACTAACACATGTCACACGTTTCAGATGTTTCGAATATATGTTTCAACTGTTCCTTGTGTTAATGCTCATGTATTAATAAATTATGCTTATGCCCATGAAATGCAAGTGTACAAAAATGCATGCTTAACACTGGGGTGTTACAGCTTTCCCCCCTTAAATAAATCTCGTCCTGAGATTTGGTACGAAAAGTTATTTATGGAAAGAGAAGCAATGTCACCCACACCACAAGCAGCGATAGCAAAAGGCTATCCAGATTGGATTGTTAGATAGGCTACACTGGTCACCACAACTTTCCGATACTTGCTCCTTGTAGGAAGTTTTTGTCTGAAGAATTTCCTTCATTGACTCCCATGAAGCATTGACATTCCGGTAGGAATCTAAGAGACCACTGTTTCAAGTACTTGTTCTCCTTTCTCTGACGACAACACTATATTATCTCCATCCATTAAGTACACGATGAATGTGCTAGCTAACTCTGTCAGCTCATGACTTCCAATATCCTTGTCAACGGTATCCTTTGACGTAACCTTTTGGGTAAAAACACCAATTAACGAAATGATACGCTACCAAGTCGGTCGAGTACCATTTCTCATATGGTGTAGTTACACAATAAGTTGGGTCGACGCACATTACAGCAAAATAATTCTGACTCACTCACCTTGATATTCCAACAAGCATAGCCCTCCAACACAAAGAATGAGAGTGAGTAGATATATTGTAGATTCTGTTCCTCCCGTTAATCTGCTCGTATCTGCTAAGTTTGTGCTCCATTATGCACGAAATTTGGTAGATGTGTAATCCATAAGTCTTCCCATTGTTGACCAAAATTTAACTCAAGCGGACATTGTTGGTTGCTCAAACCATACTTGTACCAAAACTGCACCGTTTTGAAATTTCGGCAATCTGACAAATGGAACCTCTTCTCATAACCCATGCTTTATGCAACGAATCCTCAGTCCAACTTGTCAGATTAGAGTGCTCCAAAAAGGGTGGAGTAACTCACAACTTTTGAGGCCGTTCCAACCATGTTTGAGGCACTTCACAAAAACCGACATGGTCACCTAGGAGTCATTACCTGGATAGAGATTGATCTTCTCATTACTAACAACTTAGTTGTCTCTCAACACTAAAAAGCTCCAAGGCTTCAGCTTTTGCAATAAGCATTCACAGTTGTTGTCAATGCCGATGATCGTTCTCAAAGTTAGCCGAAAGGGATTCACAGCTAAGAGGGAGCATGAATCTTCCTGGATCCTTGTACATCTGACAATTTTTCCAACATTCGAGCATTGGATGCCTCCTTTTGATCCAATGGAGATGACACATTTCCAATAGCAGGTAGCATTACTCATAGAAACGGTCAGCAAAGTCACTTGTCTACCACCTCTTGTAGTCTGTTAAGGTTGATGTCAGTAACCGTTCTTCCAAAGTCATCTTTCTGGCAATTCCAGAAGAATCTTGTTTACAAACAGACTAATAAAGATCTACTAATAAGATACAAAAAGATGACCAAGGGAGGAATCACAAGAAAATAACACATTGGTGGAATTTCCATAATAGATCTTGACTACAAACCATGATACCTGCGCGTGCCAAGTAGTCCAACCTTGTGTCGGCCGCCATAAGTGGCTCTCGGTTTCGTCGCGGCACCATTAGTTTTGGAGCAAGATGCCATTACAGACCTTACCACCAACGTGAAATCTCACATGACAGGTAGATCTTGCATGGACAAACATCACATGCAAGACGAATTTAAGCAAACAATGATGTTCACAAGGTTTAGGAGTGAGCAAGTGAGGGATCAAAGGGCAAAAACATGGCACAAGACCAACATGAAGACATCAGGTGCCCATCAAAGTTATCATCAGATGTAAGATTATCCAAGATTTGGTCCTATTAGGCAACAATGTAAGACCAACATTGACAACATTGAAGTACTAGAGAGAGGAAATGAGCAAGGGTTCAAGAGCGAAACCAAAATGACGCTCAAGGTTGAGTTGATGGAGCAAGAATATACATGACAAGGAGGAACTGTCGAGATTAGGGCATAGGGAGATCACATTAAGGACCTGGATCGAGACATGAACCTTACAGGATGATCACAACACACACCTCACATATGCATCATGTTACTTGTGTGCAAGATCAAGGCAAAGGGAAGCATATGTATGCATGAGCAAAATGATCATGACGCATGCTCGTCCTATTCGTCCTCACCAAACTTATGAAAAAGTTTAAGTTCTAGCGATATAGACGGTGGCATACATTCGATCTCTCATATATACGAAACTAGTCGGGCTTCACGTTTTGCGTGGTTAGCGTACCTGCAGAAGATTCATTTCAGCCCGACAATCCCCATATATCACACAAAGAAAGCAGTGAATCTACACACTCCGCATACACCCCAATGGATACGAAGGTGGCCACACCCAATCATCGTCCTAATGACGGCATCGTCTCTCAAGGGACGGAACACCCACATGTTGACACTCTTCATAGTTACGTTGTTCAACACGTAACTAATCCAGTGACCAATAAGCACTCCCCTAGATCGGCAGTGTATCCGATCATGCTCTCACAGCTCACACTTACCTGGGCGTAGGTGCGACGTTGCATAAAAGTATTCTATCAACATATATGGCTATTTCATATATGAAGGCTACTCGACCATTAGACCACAGGGTAGCATAGTGCGGTCAAGTTATCACACTTCTTACCTTAGCCACAGCCGTAGATGCATAATTTTAAAACCCCCAAGTCAGTACTTATATAAGCCACCTAGAGTCCTTATATGGGCATAAAGGATATGACAACTGGCACAATCTTAGGTTTTAAATCATAGATTTTAAACACCTATATATGGCTATAAGTTGGCAATCCGCTTGATAAAACAAAAATCTTTTTGTTTTAAATACACATGTGAACAGTAGTATACTAAATCTTGCTCTGATACCAGCTGTAACGGAACCACCCAATTTATAAGAGCTCAAGTACAAAATCAGCAATTTCCCGCTCAATTTACATACTTGAACTCATATAAACCCGGTAGTCCATGAAATCACGAGGGATTTCAAACTTTCTCAAGCTTACAAATAAGAACGTACATGATTTAGTAACCACAGTCCACATGTTACACAAGTTCACAAATACATCGGAGTGCAACATAAACTTAGTGCAAAACCCACTTCAAAATAGAAGTAGCGGAAGCGAAATAGCTTGAAACCAACTTTTATACACACTTAGTAAATTACAGTGCCAGCGCATGGTCATGTACAACAACAGCAAATAGGTACGATGTAAGAAGGGACCATTGCCCATGGTCCACTCACCACCCGAAGTGGGAGAGAGATCCAACTTGTCGCCACAGTAGTACACCTTACTACCTGCAACAGGTGGGAACAAACCCTGAGTACTGGAATGTACTCAGCTAGACTTACCCGTCATAAACCAGAAATAATATGACACCAAAGAGTATGCAAGGCTTTCTTTCAGTGGGCTAGCTTGACTCATTTGTGAAAAGCATAAGTTATCATGAATAAACTAATTTAAGTCCTTTTGCATCATGTTTATTATAACCTATTCAGTCTAGGTAAGCACCTATACTAAAGCAATCACTTGATTAACCATTAACATCAAAGGTTACCATCTCAGGTTTAGCATTTCCAACATTATCCACATAACCATCCGTGTTCCATCATTATTACTATGATGCCATAACTCGAGTCAAGTGTTCACTATCCAGTGAACGATGGCGATTCAAATCGATTATTAACCAGCTGGTAATTTATTCCTCACACAAACCTCACTCACCCGCTAAAGTGAGGTATTGGTCACCGAGTCAACTATTCAGGTAAAGTCGTGAGCTTGCCAGGAACCACATGTACCTGGGGGCCGCCCGACTTCTCTTTGGCCTTATCATCGTGCCCCCGTATCCTGCCACTACTGCTCCGGTACAGTGCATTGCGGGCAATCCACTCGGTCTGAATAATCTCCCAGCTTCGCGGTCGAAAGGTACGTTATTCGGCCAGCTAAATGTGAGGCATGCGTTCAACATGACCCGAGGCCCAACAACGGTCGATCCTTAATCGACACAGACGGAAACTACAAGCACCCCAGGACCCTGTCTGGTTGCCCCATACTTATTCCGTCCGGTCTCCAATTATCCATCAACACTCGGTTATTTCTAGGATATCAACCATTCCATAGCTAAAGTATTCCAGTAACCACCTATAGTTGCTGGTGACAGGAAATCACCGATCGCTACCGGTCTAAGCAGGGCTAAGCAATATTTTCGATCCTAAACCAAAATAGGATTCCAGACATATTTACGGGACAAGGAAAGGATATATATGCAGCAAGTGTTTTCAATCAACTCCTATAACTTAATGCAATAATACATATATAACATATATATACTCAATTGCTTTTGTAAAGTAGGAGGCTTAGAATGCTCCGGGGCTTGCCTAGGATCCGACATAGAGTCAAATCAGTTAGCTTGCACCGTCTTGTCGACATCTCCGAACCTAGCACGTGTCCAGCCTTTCCATCTTCGAGAGGGTCCACCAACACTATCTTCGGGTTCGGTTCCACACCATGTGCTTCTCATGTACCTAGCGTACCTAAATGAGATGCGACAATGCGGATGTATGAATGCATGGAAGTGCGATAAGCGTACATGATGATAAGGAGTGCACTTGAAATGACTTGCACGTGACATGATGATGTGAATGCGAGCATACATACAAACATAGCCACATTCAGGTGATAAGCGAATTAAATCTATTTGCCCGAGTAGTTACATATTTCTTCTCTAGTACTTATAACACAGACTCATCATGAACAAGTAACCTAAGACAAGCAACTTATCCCATGTAGCTAACATCATGTTTCTCTAAACATTCGTACACACGCATCAAAGAGCTATCTGCGTTCATTTATAAGTAGGCATGCATGCATACATAATAACAAGGTATACCTAGCGACACAAGGCAAGTCTACCCTATGCATATAACATACACATAAACACATACTACAATTACAAATAATAAGCTAAGATATGCCGGCAGGTTATTAGTGCTTCAAAGATACACCAAAACAACAAATATCCACTAAGCAAGGTAATTATACTTACACATGGCAAAGCAACTTATTACCTGTACTAACATCATGTTTCACTTGGACTGAACATTTTGTAGCAAGCATCACAGAGCTACATGCACTCACAAGTAAAACATGCATGCTCACTAACAAGGTATACATACCTACACCATTCAAGTTTGTACCCAAATATACATGCACACATGAATGACCACATGGCATTTCAAGTTGAACCAGGCCAAACACACCAGCAGGTTACTCATGACACAAAAGTACATAAAAGTGCCATGAAGCATTTTCATCACATGTAACAATTCATTTGAATTACATTTATTGAAATGCATGGAACTAGGCCACATATTTCCAGAGCTCCTAAAATTCCATAAAAATTACAGCAGGTTAAACATGATCTCTGGACCCTACCATAAAAATACCATGCCAAAATTATAAGCATAATGACCTACACAAAAATGACAAATAGCAGGGCAGAGCATGCATGAAAATACTTTGTACTATGAAATGTGTAAAACTACAGATTTCATATTTTTCTTGCTTACTTCTTAGCACAAGAGCAGGGTACAAAAAGTATTAGGCATGAATCACACATATTTTATTTACTACAAATTTCACAATAGACAAGCATTTAATCTACTTAATTCATAAATCCATTTTCTTCAACAGTCATGGCATGTGATATATTTTTCCTAGAATCTACATGACATAACAAGACTAACAAAACAAGAAACACATTTTTCTGACATTCACAGAATTAGATATGCTTTTTCAAAGTTTACAAGCATTTAAAGAATTAAATAAAGACCTATATAAAAGTATCACAAAAATGCTATTTCACATTTTTAACAGATAGATCTATTCCCTAGAAACACAACACAACTTGCTTCACCTCATTTGGACACCCACAGCTTAAGATATAAATCATATAAGCATTTCATCTTTTCTGATAATCATTTTCAAAAATCATTTAAATCTGAAATGCTACATGCACCCAGATTCGGTGCACCACAGACACTGGCAGCTGGGTCCCGAGTCCAACCGGGCCCCACCCGTCAGCCTCCCAGAGGCAGGGGAGGCGCTCCGCCGGCCGGATCTCGCCGGCGGTGAGCCCTCCGGCGGCGCTGACCCCATCTCTGGCTTCCTCTCGTCGAGGCGAACCCACCCAGCTAGGATACGACGGCCATTTCGGGCTTGAGCTGCAGTGGCGATGGTCGGCGACGAGCGGTGGTGCGGGTGATGGTGGCCAGGCCTCCTCCGGCCATGGCGAGGCCGGGCAAGGGGCTCTAGAGCATCACGAGGCCATGGGGAAGGTGGTGCGCGCGCCTGCGAGAGAGGAGGAGGAGCGGAGCTTCGTGGCCATGGTGGCCATGACGGCGGACGCGCCGACGGCGATGACGGTCCAAATCTGCCCTTACCTCAGTGACGAGCAACGGCTGGGTGGTGCGGTGGATGCGCGGAGTCGGGAGACACACCGCGACGCTGCGGGTTGCCTCGGAGCAGTGGCGATGCGCTACGCCGGCGACGAGCGGGGCGCACTACCTGCGGCGGTGCATGGCGAGAGCGGGGGCGAGGCAGGGAGAGCGAGTGCATGGGGGGGGATGAATCCGTATGGGAATGAGGCAAGCGGCTCGGGCAGTGGAGTTCCCGACCGGCTATAGGCGCGGTCGGAAGCGCGGCGCCGCCCACAGCCGCCGGTGGCCGACCGCCACGCGGTGAGCGACCGCTGGGCGAGGCGGACACGCGGGAGCTGCGCGGGAGCAGGCCGAGACCGCCTGGGCCGGCTTCTGGCTGGGCCGAGGAAACGACGCGCGTGGCCCAGTTAAGGTAAAATCCCCCTTTAAAAAAACAAAAACAACCTTGTATTTCTCCTTGTAAGCACATTTTAAGCATGTTAGAGACATTTTCATAAGTTGATCCAAAAACCACTTTTGTTCCTTAATAAATTATCTACAACTTTGGTTTAGAATGCATCAACAGAAAATTAATGTAACATGCTTTTCATAGATGGTCAAACCAAAACACTCCACGGTCAACATTGAATCAACTAATACTTAGAAGCCTAATTAGCCAAAGTCATTAACATGAACATGGTGCCATTTTATGTCCTAAACATGAATCAAGTATTGTTATAATCATAGGTGCACATCTGCATTATTAAAACTACAAAGTCCCATCATATATCATATAAAACATCACATTTGTACTACTGAAACATTTCAATTCTATATTTGAAACATTGTGTTGCAAAGGTTATAAATGCAATGTTTCACCTATTTCATTTTGCAACCCAACCAGGTCTAAGTGAGTTTAGTGACCAAACAAGGCAATCACTTGTCTTAACTAAGCATAATTATAAAACATACACATCATGCAACATAAGATAACTAGCATTGTTTCATTAACACATGTCACACGTTTCAGATGTTTCAAATATATGTTTCAAGTGTTCCTTGTGTTAATGCTCATGTATGAATAAATTATGCTTATGCCCATGAAATGCAAGTGTACAAAAATGCATGCTTAACACTGGGGTGTTACACCAGGGGGGCCCGCTGTCAGCGAGAGGGGGACAGGGGAGCGGCGAGACGAGAGCTCTGGCGAGCGGTTTCACACCGCCGGCGGCTCCCCTAGCCAAGCCGAGCATACCACCATGCTCTCCACACAAAACCGCACCTAGGCATGTACTTTTCCCCAACGCTACCGTGCCGGAGCACCCGTGCCGATGGTGAGGGCGGACGGCAGCGTACGCATGGCGGTACGCCGGCGAGCTCTGGCCGCTAGATGGCTGGCAGAGGGGTGCACCCGTTTCCTAGAACCCTGGCAGACCTTCCGAGGCTAGGCAAACGGGTTGGGATGGAGTGGAGCAGCTTGGCCATGTGAGCACCTGGCCGTCGGCCATAGCGTGGCAGTGCGCGGCCGTGTTTCGGCTTGACCGGACCGGGACTGGTGGTAGCGTCAACACCCGAGCATCTTGGTGTGACGGGGAAAAGGGGACGTGAGTGAGACAAAATGGAAGAGTGCGGTGCGGTGCTGGCCACGGTGAGCTGTCACGCGGACGAACACCGGCGAGCTCTCGCGGTGGCGAAAACAGAAACGGGGCCTTACCATGGTGCGTTTCAGGGCAGGGATGGGACGAGTGGGTAGAGGGGCTCAAAGTGTAGCTGTTGGCCGGACTTGAGGCGTGGTGGTGCGGGGGAACACGCGTGTGAGCTCGGCAGAGATGGCTGTGGTGGCTACGGCAGTGCGGACGCCTTACTGGTGAGTTGTAGAAGAAGGGCGAGGAAATAGAGGGAGTGAAGGGGGCAGCAGCAGCATGCTGGCAGCTTAAGCCCGCCAGCGCGCTCGTGAGTGGGGACGGAGCTAGAGCATGGCGACCACGCGGCGCCCTGGCCCTGCGCACGGTCGGCCACGGCAGTCACTGCCGATGTCTGAACTTGACTGAATCGATGCCCCCGGGTTCGATTGACAGTCAAAGTTTGGGCTTCTATATCTCCTAATCTGGCTCGAGTTAGTGGTAGGTATTAACATCAAAGTTGTAGAGCTACATGAGTACTACAATTTCGTCAATTGGCTCAAGGACTGGTTTGGCCTGGTTTGTGAATTACAAGTTGTCAAAGTGAGGTACAGTGAAATGGTTTATAGCTCAACACTTAGCCAAAAATGCTAAGTCCCAAAACAGCCTCTAATACTGACTTGTGGGCCATTTTTGAGCATGTTCTGGTCATTTTCATGAGATGACCATATTAGAACTTTTGTTCCTTATGAAATTCTTTACAACTTGGCTTAAGGTTGCTCCTCCATGCAAGATCTCTAAGCTAGACTTTTTAATTGGTCAAACCAGATCACTCTAGGGGTCCACACTTAGTCAACAACATTTGGAAGGGCAATTTGGTAATTTTGGTCAACATGAACATTGCTCCACTACTTACCCATTATGTAATTAAGGTGTTATTAGACCTAATTAGCCACTCTACACATTGGTTGCACAAAATTCCTAGTGTCACATACTTTGAAACAAGTAATTCAATACTTTCACCCAAATGTTGCAAGCTCATGTTGCACCTGTTGCATGAGTGTGTTGCATAGCACTTGCTCATTTTGTTACACTAAAGGGGTTGACATGTCTCAAAAGAAAGTTGCACATGAGGTACTTGTGTGTTGCACACTACTCACTTCTTACTTCACATGAAATATAAACATTTGTGATAATGTTTCCGAAGGATGTTTCACATATTATAAGCTTATGCATGAAATGAATGATGCTCCCACTCATGAATGAGATGATTAATGTTAATGCTCATGAAATGCAATGCACTTAAGGAAGCCAACCACTTGGGGTGTTATAGTCCTCCCCCGTTATAAAAATCTCGTCCCAAGATTTGGAAAGCGTACCATTGTTGATAGAATTCCTTATAACCATCACGTAAATAGTCTTCTCGCTCCCACGTAGCATCACTCTCACTACCCTGATTACTCCACATCACTTTATACCACTTGACCACTCGACTTCTAGTTACCCGCTCTTGGGTATCAATCACACGGACTGACTTTTCTTCATAAGTTAAATCAGATTCTAGCATGATATCTCCTAATGGAACCCTTTCTTCCGGAACTCGAAGACACTTCTTTAACTGGGATACATGGAAAACATTAAAAATGGCGCTCATTTCAGGGGGTAACTGGATCTTATATGCGACAGCACCACTCATTCCTATGATCTGGAAAGGACCCACGTATCTCAGTACAAGCTTCTGCTTCACACCAAAACGTTGTACACTCTTCATAGGGGAAACTTTCAGATATACGAAGTCTCCAACCTCAAACTCGATCGGTTTTCTTCGGCGATCAGCGTAACTTTTCTGTCTAGCTTGAGCTGCAGCCATATGAATTTTGATGGTACGAACTTGCTCCTCAGCTTCCTCAACAAAAGCAATACCATAAAATCTCCTCTCACCAGCTTCTATCTAATTTAGTGGGGTTCTACACTTACGACCGTACAACGCTTCAAATAGGGCCATCTTAATGCTCTCTTGGTAACTATTATTATAAGAGAACTCAGCTAAAGGAAACCACTTCTCCCATGAACCCTTGAATGAAATAACACAAGCTCGTAACATATCCTCCAAGATTTGGTTGACTCGTTTAGTCTGACCTGATGTCTAGGGGTGATAAGCAGAGCTTCTCACTAACTTGGTTCCCAGAAGCTGATGCAAGTGCTCCCAAAAATGAGCAGTGAATCACGGACCACGGTCAGAAATGATAGTACGAGGTATCCCATGGAGCCGGACTATCTGATTGAAGTACAACTCAGCATAGTCAGTAGGACGATAGTCTACTCGAACAGGAATGAAGTGAGCTGACTTGGTTAGGCGATCTACAATTACCTAAATGGAGTTATAGTTCTTGACAGTAGGAGGAAGTCTAACAATGAAATCCATGCTTATCTCTTCCCATTTCCATCCTGGGATAGAAAGTGGTTGAAGCAATCCAACTTTCAGGTGCACCGCCTTAACCCTACAGTAGGTGTCACACCTGGCAACATATGCAGCTATCTCTTTCCACATTTTGGTCCACCAATAGTATGGCTTCAAATCATAATACATCTTATTGCTACCAGGATGGATGGACAACTTAGAGGAGTGTGCTTCACACATTATATCATTTCTAAGCTCTCGGTCCTCAGGCACAACTAACCTATCCTTGAACCATAGTACACCCTCTCAATCTACCCTGAACTGTGTAGTTTCTTGCTCTTTCATCTTACGCTTGATGTGGAATATACCGGTGTCAGTCTTTTGGAGCTCAATAATTCTACTCTTGAGAGTGCAACTGACAGTGACGTTGTACAGAATTGCTGGGTGTAGAAGGCGAGACAGATGAAAATCACTTTCAACTAAGGAGTGGCAATGAGACTTACGGCTTAAGGCATCGGCAACCACATTTGCTTTGCCTGGATGATAGTGCACTTGGAGATTATAATCTTTAATCAACTCCAGCCATCTTCTTTGATGCATATTCAACTCGGGTTGGGTGAAGATATATTTGAGGCTTTTATGGTCAGTATAGATATTGCAAACATTGCCCAACAGATAGTGTCGCCAGGCTTTCAAAGCATGAACAACTGTGGCGAGTTCTAAGTCATGCGTTGGATAATTCACCTCATGCTTCCGAAGTTTTCGAGAGGTATATGCAATTACTCGGCCTTCCTGCATCAGAACACCTCCCAAACCTATGCCTAAGGCATCACAATACACATCAAATGGTTTTTCGATATCTGATTGCTCCAAAACCGGAGCCGAGGTTAGGAGAGTTCGCAGTTGGTGAAAAGCCGCATCACACTCAGGAGTCCAGACAAACCTGGTGTCTTTTTGCAGCAGCCGAGTCATTAGCTTGGCTATTTTTGAGAAATCCAGGATGAAGCGACGATAATAGCCAGCCAATCCAAGAAAACTTCGGACCTCGTGAACTGAGATAGGAGCCTTCTAGTTCAGTACTTCTTGTACCTTGGCGGGATCCACCATAATTCCTCCATCGGACAACACATGTCCAAGGAAAGGTACTTCTCGAAGCCAGAATTCGCACTTACTGAACTTTTCATATAATTGATGTTCGTGCAGTCTGGTGAGGACTATACATAGATGTTCAGCGTGATCTTCCTCATTTTTAGAATATATCAGGATGTCATCAATAAATACCACCACAAACTTGTCCAATTCGGGCATAAATACCGAATTCATCAAGTACATGAAGTGTGTGGGGGCATTGGTCAAGCCGAAGGACATAACAAGATACTCATAAAGACCGTATCTGGTAGAGAAGGTGGTTTTTGGAACATCTTCCGGATGGATTTTAATTTGATGATAGCCAGATCTTAGATCAATCTTGGAGAAGACTTTAGCTTTAGACAACTGATCGAACAAGATGTCGATGCGCGGTAGAGGGTACTTATTTTTGACAGTGACTGCATTCAGAGGTCTATAATCTACGCACATCCGCAACGACTGATCTTTCTTCTTTACAAAGATAGCAGGACATCCCCATGGAGACGAACTAGGACGAATCAGCCCCTTCTTCAAAAGTTCATTCAATTGTACCTTAAGTTCAGCTAGTTCATTCGGAGGCATCCTATAGGGTCTCCTAGAGATAGGTGCCGTGCCAGGCAACAACTCGATTTTAAACTCCACATCCCGATCCGGAGGCAGTCCCGACAAATCATTGGGACAAACATCAGGAAACTCACTCACTACGGGAATATCAGCTAATGTCTTCGCTTGCACCGCATGAACTTCCCTAGAAAGGTCAATTTGCCTAGGAAGTTACACTAGAAAACCTTTCTGATCCGTAGGATCTCTGAGCATAACTACCCGGGTGGATGTATCAATGAGTACCCCATTCTGACTCATCCAATTCATGCCCAAAATAACATCTATGCCTAATCCAGGCAAAACCACTAAGGTAAGCGGGTACTTTCGCCCTTCTATTTCAAACTCTAGATCTCTTACCACTTGATTTGTGGAAATACTCCCACTCGCCGCTCTAATGCAATAACCCCCATCTTCAACAGTATGCAATTTGTGTGCAAACTTCAATGCAAACATAGGACTGATAAAGGAATGTGAAGCACCTGAATCAAATAGCACCACTGCAGAATGTTGATCGACTAGAAACTTACCAACACTGACTACCGCACCAGATGGAATTTCTTCAATACTATTATAATGAACATTCCCCTGACGACCACCTTGATTGGTATTCTTCTTAGGATATGGACAATTCCTAGACCAATGACCTGGTTTATTGCAGTTCCAGCAAGGCATGTTGCTGGGAGGGACACTGGAGCTGCCTTGACCAGAGCTACCCTTTGGCAGAGACATTGTATAAGCTTTGCGAAATCCAGTCTTAGCTGGAGCCTTCTTCTGTGGGGGACGGAACTTAGCACTTATGGCAGGAGGGCGAGGAGGAGCCCTCGGTATAGCTGGAGCTCAGAACTATGAAGCACCTGCCTCAAGTGCCCTCTTGTGGCTCTTAGAAGCAGCATAGATGGAGTTATTGTTCTCTTGGGTCAGAGCATCACTGATAAAATCATTGAAAGTAGCACATTTGCTAGTGCCCATGGTCTTCATCAGCTTTGGACCGAGACCATGCTTGAAGCTAGCAATCTTCTTAGCCTCGGTATCAACAAATTCTTAGTGCCTTGGTTTAATCTCATGAACTCAGTGTGCTTCATAGCCATCAAACCTGGAGGAATGTAATTCCCACGGAAAGCCGTTTTAAACTGGTCCCAAGTGATCGGGACATTAGGAGGCAACGTGGAGCGGTAGTGACTCCACCAGATACCAGTCGGTCCATGTAGTTGGTGAGAAGCATATTTAGTCTTCATCTCCTCAGTCAGACAAAGCAGACGAAACTTCTGCTCAATGGTATTCAACCATTCATCAGCTTGCAGAGGTTCCTCCACCTCTTTAAAGAGCAGGGGCTTGGTATCCAGAAACTCCTTGAAATTACTATGCTGGTTTGGTGCTGGTCCCTGATGACCCTGGTGAGCATCCCGGTCGACCAGCTGGCTCATAGCTTCAGCTAACATGCGCTGACCTTCAACCACCGTTTGCATCAATTCTGCCGGAGTGGGTGGTGGAGGAGGGGGTGGCTGTTCCTCATCCTCAACGCCACGACCATGACGGAGGTTGTACGCCATCTGCAAAATGCATAGCCAATGAGCACTGATGCTGTGGGAAATTTGTAGATGAATTATGTAAATATGCCAAACTGACTTCATTTAAAATGAATTCGCAAACAATCGAGGCACAGTAATTCATCACAACCACACGAACCCATCAAGTGCACCAATTGACGCAATTATGTGATGGACATAACAACAAGATATCTTTAGATGAAAGGATGGAATTTATTAAAGGCTCGCATGCAGTGAGCACAAACGTGACTGAACATGTTACATTGATATCTACGGGATTTAAACCTTTCGCGATGGTGTACGGATTCGAACTAAACTTCTAACCAAATAGGAAAGGCTAACAAGAATTGACCACGAGAAGACATCACATGGGTAGGGTTCCATGGTGGATCATGACTAGCCACCTCGATACCAGCGCGTGCCAAGTAGCACAGCCTTATGTCACGCGCCACAGGAGGCCCTCGGTTTCGTCACGACACCAAAGGGTGCTAATCGTGACACCATCACCGAACACAACTCAATCATCCATTTGTGACCGAAATTTAACAGGTTCAAACTAACATCTAGGGTACATAGGGTTCGATGTTACATCCCAAAAGCTAAGTTATTACAAGGCCTCACTCCCACACAAGGAGGGCACAAAAGATAACTCCAGCATCAAAGCTACGCGATAACTACTCTAATCATCGTCCTCGGAGTCGGTGTCGAAGATCTCCTCGCCATCCTCGTCACTACAGGCTCTAACTCCTCATCTTCTTCTTCTTCTTCTTCTGGTGGAACATCCTGTGGCCCATTGACCTCCACGTCGTCATTGTCTTCAGCCATGAAGACTCCAGAGCCCATCCCCTCATCCTCATTATTGTCATGAGGAAGTAGAGGATTGAGCTGGTTGTTGAGGCGGTGCACTTCCTCATGAAGATTGTCATTGTACTCTTCTGCAACTTCAATCCATTGCTCAAGCTCCACCTAACAAGCTCTTAGAACGTTCTCTTCGTGCCAGGCTTCATCCCGCTAGTTCATCACGTGGGCCAGCATGCGCTGATAGTTGCGATTCGCCACAGTCAACCGCTGGACCGCAAGTGTCTCCTAATCTCTGTCATGTATCACTTGCTCCAGCTGTTGCTGAGCCGCATTTCTAGCAATAGTCACCTCCGCCAACTTAGCCCTCAACCTTTCCACCTCGGTGGGCTCAGGGCGGGGGTCATGTGGAGTGAGCTGGTGGCGAGGAGCCCTGCCTCTAGTTGACTTGCGAGCAGTCCTCTTGGTGCGAGCCATCTGTAGCAACAAGATATGACTTAATGTGAGGATAATTTAGGGATACGAAATTTAATTTAGTCAGGATCAACGAAATTTTTAAGGAGGGAGTAAAATGAAATGTATAACATGAATTAAACATGATGCATGCACGTTCCGTACGCCCTCTCACCCTAGTAGAATCATAACTTCTAACGCTAGGTGGTGGCATACATACGTTCTCTCGTATAGGCGAAACTATCGGTCTACTCGTTTGCGCTGTTAGTGTACCTGCAGAAAATCTCATTTCAGCCCAACAGTTTCCCACTATAAGCACACAAGTAAGCAGTAAACTAAATACTTTCCATATACACATCCCTGATGTATATAATTCAGTATCACAACTACCCGACAGATATACCCCAATTAAGTACTTCCATAATTACATGGTTTGAACATGTAAGTATGCAAGTAACCACAACTACTCTCCCCTAGACCGCCGGTTGGACGATCATGCTCTCACAGCTCACACTTACCAGAGCGTCGAGGTGTTTGATCCATACATTACCACCCAAAATGGATGGCATCCATATAATATCATGCCGTATGGACGACGAAACAAAAACAAACAAGACCCCCAAGTTAGTCTTTTTAATAAGGCACCTAAGAGTCCTTATTTGGGCTAAGGGATGTGATCACTGGCATACTTATAGAAATAATTTTTTTTAGATTCTTAACACTTTTCGCAATAAACCCTTTTGTTTTCAAATACACGTATGATGTGTTTAATATTGAATTATGCTCCGGTACCAGCTGTAATAGAACCGACCAAATTATAAGAGCACAAGTACAAAAACAAGCGCCGAAATGCTCAAATTTTCGAACTTGAGCCCATATAATCCCGGTAGTCAATCGAAACCACGAAGGATTTCAAACCAACTCTTTTACATCCAAGATCGCATCATTCAACATACACATCACACGTTACATTTCATAAATAGAGCGGAGGTTCTTTCACAATAAAAGGAGTAGCAAATTATTACAAACCAAGTTCATAAAGTAGCGGAAGCATAACACACGCCTTAGTTCACATACTACTGCCAGTCTTAATGATCAACATCCCACAAAAGCATTAAGGAAAGTACATAACAGACGATCACGCCCGAGTGATCTAGTCCTTGTCACCCGTAGGGTGGAGGCAGGTCTTGCAGAAGCCCTGATAAAGAATGTCATCTGCAACAGGAGGGAATAAACCCTGAGTACGGGAATGTACTCAGCTAGACTTACCCGTCGAAACGGAAAATAAGAGACACCAAGGATCATGCAAGGCTTTCATAAGTGGAGCTGGCTGACATTACCTTTGCGGAAAAGCATAAGTAATTTAAAATCTTTTAACCTGTACTAGCATTTATTTTTAGCATTAACCTGTCATCTATCTTAGCACCTGTACTAAACATTCACTTGAGTATAATCAAACAATAATATTCTTATATCCATAGCAGGTATAAATTGCGGCAATATTATATCATTCACTTAACCATCTGTTCAATTTAATGAGATCTACGTTGCCGCTGCTCAAGTCAAGTGCTCACTAACCGGGAGTGACGGCGATTCGAATCGAATTCCTATCCAGCTGGAGGGGTATTTCTAACACTCACCGAGTCACGCCTGGCGAGGGCTGCTCAGGTCACCTTTGGTACAGTTTAGGAGCCGCGGGTCCGACTGATGCCGCATCCCCAAGGGTGACACTCTGCCAGGTGCTATGGACTCTAACCCCCCTTGGACTCACGCCAATGTCCCCAAGCACAACGTTTCTCTCCTCCAAGATGCGACCTACCAGTCGATTCCTGGCCTAAACTGTATTATTCAGATTCACGGTCGGAACGGCTTATCCGGCCAACTAAGTGTTAGACTGCGTTCAACATGACTCAAGGACGTACAGTGAATCGGTCCTTAAACGACTCAGACGGGCATAGCTCCGCATCCAAGACGTGAGGTGTCTTGCGGCTGCACTATCGAACTCCCGCCCAGTCTCAAATTCATTTTTAGGCATGGTTCCATTCACGATAGCGATCATAGCCACTCGTGACCCATTCCTAGATCTCGCGGATGACCGGAAATCACCCGACTTCTACCGGACTAAGCAGGGCTAAGCATTAACACGACCTAAACCTAATTTAGGGTTTAAGTAAGATATCTGGACAAGGAAAGGTGTAATGCAACAAGTGTTTCCATACAACTCCTACAACTTAATGCAGTAAACAAGTAAAAGTACTCAAGAATTATATTTCAAATGATTGGGTCAGCATGCAACGGGGCTTGCCTTTCAGAAAAGAAGACGGGCGGTGATCTGGGCACTCAGGTAGCTCGTCAACGGCGTGTCCTTCGATGGCTGCCTCTTCGAGTTCCCGTGGCTGCTCCTGGTCCTCCGGAATGGTCCCCTCGAACTCGAGGAGTGTCACCCCTTCCGGTACACCTATTGCATGAATGCACAATAAATCTCATGGATGCATAATGAATGCAATATGCTCGGAATGGAATGCATTGCAGTAAATTTAAGTATTCTATTCAATTTACTTCAATCTTACGTGTAAATCTCTTCTCCGGTAGAGAAGTACTTACCTAATCTATACAACCTAAGGTATAGTTGTTCCTCCTCTGTTAAGGTCCTAACACCTAACAATCACAAGAACAATTTTACTTAAGTTACCAAATCCAAGCACAAAATATCATAACAAGACATTCTGGACAGCAGCTTAATGTTTCTAACGTAACTGGAGATTCCTAACTCCAAAAGACATAATCCAAGATAATCTGGAAAGCTTATAAAATGCTCTACAAATCCTTTTCAGACTTCAACACCTAATTTCTAAGTTTTCCTAGTCGAATTTTTAGAGCTCCAGAAATCTGTCCTCTTCAAACAGAGAGCAGCCATTTCTGGATAGCCATTTTAAACAGCTATAACTCCTAGACTACTAGGCCAAATGCCTCCCAAATTTGACACAAGCTAGTTTATCAAGTTTACTACATCTTTGGTATTCACAACTTTTCCAGCAAACACTTTTATTAAGGGTCAAACCCAAAAAGGCTACTAGCTGTCCAGAAAACCTAGAAATAAGAAGATTAAATATTTATTTATGTGTCAAACTTCCTCTATGACTAAACCAATGATGCTAATAGTTCACACATGTCATAAAAACACCAGAAAGTAAAGTATGTCAACCTAGAACCTTTATTTTCATCCTTTTCTTAATTTACTTAATTAATTAAGTGGGAAATTAAACTTATATACAAACTGCTTAGAAAATTCTATAAAAATTATAGGAGGCTCCCTAGCCTACCAGGAGGCTGCTGTAAAAATGTGAACTAAATTGATTCACAGAAACTCCCTACACAAAATTCACAAGCCAAAAAGGTTGATTTTTACATAAATAGGAAACCCTAATGAAACGTGTCAAACAATAGATTTCATATTTTTCCTAGTACCATTCTACCCTAAGAACAACACTCCCAAAATTTTACCTTTACTGGAATTATAGAAAAATTATGAAAATTCATTCAAGTATCTCTTAATATAAAATGATAACATCATAACTTGAAAACTACTCAAGCAATAGGATCTAAAGTTTTACCAGAGCTAGTATATATATGAAATCACATACTCACCAAATTTCATAATTTTTGGAACACTGAAACTCAAGATATGATTTAAATAAGTTTGCATGTAATTTAAAACACATCTCAAAACCCTAATTAATTCTTCCAGAAAATAAACATCACATAAGCATTTGATATTTTTCCTAGAAGCTACTCTTTATTTGGAGCCAAAAAAAATTTGGATCACCACTTTTGGATCTACCAAACCCTAGATATGAAAATTACAAATATCAATCAAATCTGTGAAAAAAAATAAGGAAACTGGATTTTTCCAAAAATCAAAAAGGCACTAGGCCGGCTGACCCGCCAGCGCGGCCCAGCTCATGCGCCAGCTCGCGCAATGGCGCGGCCCAACTCGAGTGGCGCGGCCTGCTCGGCCTCCCGCCTGCGCGCGTGCGTCTGCCAGGGGGGCCCGCTGTCAGCGAGAGGGGGACAGGGGAGCGGCGAGCCGAGAGCTCCGGCGAGCGGATTCACGCCGCCGGCGGCTCCCCTGGCCAAGCCGAGCATACCACCGTGCTCTCCACACAAAACCGCACCTAGGCATGTACTTTTCCCCAACGCTATCGCGCCGGAGCACCCGTGCCGACGGTGAGGGCGGACGGCTGTGTACGCATGGCGGTACGCCGGCGAGCTCCGGCCGCTAGATGGCCGGTAGAGGGGTGCACCCATTTCCTAGAACCCTAGCGGACCTTCCGAGGCTACGCAAACGGGTTGGGATGGAGTGGAGCAGCTTGGCCACGTGAGCACCTGACCGTCGGCCATGGCGTGGCAGTGTGCGGCCGTGTTCCGGCTTGACCGGACCGGGACTGGTGGTAGCGTCAACACCCGAGCATCTAGGTGTGATGGGGAAAAGGGGACGTGAGCAAGAGAAAATGGAAGAGTGCGGTGCGGTGCTGGCCACGGTGAGCTGTCGCGCGGACGAACACCGGCGAGCTCTCGCGGTGGCGAAAACAGAAACGGGGCCTTACCGTGGTGCGTTTGAGGCTAGGGATGGGACGAGTGGGTAGAGGGGCTCAACGTGTAGCTGTTGGCCAGACTTGAGGCGTGGTGGTGCGGGGGAACACGCGCGTTAGCTCGGCGGAGATGGCTGCGGTGGCTACGGCAGTGCGAACGCCTTACCGGTGAGTTGTAGAAGAAGGGCGAGGAAATGGAGGGAGTGAAGGGGGCAGCAGCAGCATGCTGGCAGCTTAAGCCCGCCAGCGCGCTCACGAGTAGGGACGGAGCTGGAGCATGGCGACCACGCGGCGCCCCGGCCCTACGCACGGTCGGCCACGGCAGTCACTGCCGATGTCTGAACTTGACTGAATCGATGCCCCCGGGTTAGACTGACAGTCAAAGTTTGGGCTTCTATATCTCCTAATCTGGCTCGAGTTAGTGGTAGGTATTAACATCAAAGTTGTAGAGCTACATGAGTACTACAATTTTGTCAATTGGCTCAAGGACTGGTTCGGCCTGGTTTGTGAGTTACAAGTTGTCAAAGTGAGGTACAGTGAAATGGTTTACAGCTCAACACATAGCCAAAAATGCTAAGTCCCAAAACAGCCTCTAATACTGACTTGTGGGCCATTTTTGAGCATGTTCTGGTCATTTTCATGAGATGCCCATATTAGAACTTTTGTTCCTTATGAAATTCTTTACAACTTGGCTTAAGGTTGCTCCTCCATGCAAGATCTCTAAGCTAGACTTTTTAATTAGTCAAACCAGATCACTCTAGGGGTCCACACTTAGTCAACAACATTTGGAAGGGCAATTTGGTAATTTTGGTCAACATGAACATTGCTCCTCTACTTACCCTAAATGTAATTAAGGTGTTATTAGACCTATTTAGCCACTCTACACATTGGTTGCACAAAATTCCTAGTGTCACATACTTTGAAACAAGTAATTCAATACTTTCACCCAAATGTTGCAACCTCATGTTGCACCTGTTGCATGAGTGTGTTACATAGCACTTGCTCATTTTGTTACACTAAAGGGGTTGACATATCTCAAAAGAAAGTTGCACATGAGGTACTTGTGTGTTGCACACTACTCACTTCTTACTTCACATGAAATATAAACATTTGTAATAATGTTTCCGAAGCATGTTTCACATATTATAAGCTTATGCATGAAATGAATGATGCTCCCACTCATGAATGAGATGATTAATGTTAATGCTCATGAAATGCAATGCACTTAAGGAAGCCAAACACCTGGTGTGTTACATAAAATATTTGCCCTCAAGTGCAGCAGCAATGTTACCATTAAGACCTCTCTCAAAATATTCCATTACATTCATATCATCAACAATATTTGCACGATGCAAGGAAGAATTCAGCTTATCCTAATATGCTTAGACAGATTTACTACCTTGCTTCACACGCTGCAAACGACGAAGCAAAATCAGCCGATATTCCCTTGGAACAAATTCTTTTCTCATGGCCTTCTTCAAATCTTCCCAATTCTTGATGAAATGCTTATGTGGATATTGTTTCCACCAATCATGAGCATAATCTTCAAATTCAAGCACAACTTGTGATATCTCCTTGGCTTTTGAAAAATCTTGAACCTCAAGTTCAATCTCCATTTCTTCTGCCCAAACGAGAAATTCCTCCGGATCATTACTTCCATAGAATGGAAGATTGGTATATCTTCGGCCTGTCATGGTTATTGCATATGCAAAATAGCAAGCTTATATGTGGTATAGGAAAATATGTAGAACTCTCACAACCTCACCTCTCTTACCAACCAAAGCTCTTATGAATTCCCTGCCGCGGATTACAGAGAAATAAATGTGTGGTGGTAACTGAAAGTGATGGCGAGGCGAATACAAGACTAGAGAGTATAGATTACGGTGGTTTTTATGTGGAGCTTGGTGGGGAATAAAACAAGGAATGCAATCTAAATTCTAGTTATTGTAATATTAAATAACAATCCAAACTAGAAGTTCTCTGCCTAGTGCTGATCACAGAATATGAATGAGATGTAAATCGATCACACACACACGCAAGGAAATTTCAGATTTGATGCAAACAAGGAGTATGATTGGGATGCAAGTGTTGCGATCAAACCCAACCAAAATTTTGCACCAAACAAGGATAGCACACTGGTTGCACTACTTGATATGAAAACTTTCAGCACTTGTGCACATAAACCTACTGATCTTTCAACCTTTCTTTCTCAGTTTTTCTCTATTCTTTTTTTACTTTTCTTTCTTCTCTTTTTTTTGACACACTTTTTTTATAACTAAACACAAAGTCCAGATTAAGACACTTGCACAATTAAGATAAGAACAAAACACAACCGGTAGCTATAATAGGATCAAAGTTTACACGAAGGATATGATATGCGTTTTCAGATTTTTTTGTAGGGATTTTCAGATATATAAAGAGGCTCAAAGAACACGCAAAGGATAATGATCAGCAACTAAAACAAAGACTCTAATGAAATGAAACTTGATAAAACTCACTAAAATAACAGATTAAAACAAAGGGCTAAAGCAATGTATTTTTCAGGCTTTTTGGTGGATAGGACGAAACAAAATATATAAGTAGCTAAGAGAAAAAATCCTACCGTGGTAACAAAAGCTCTGATACCAGATGATACGCTCAGGGGGTCCCAATCTTCACGACGTAGGATGATCATCCGATAACTAGCTGAAGAACAGCCGGATAACTTGCTGCAGACAGCGATAACTAGTGCAACCTGGCAAATAAAACTCGAAGCCAACCACCGTCTTTAACCGGCAACCTGAATCGAGGATTCGCCCAACCACACTCTCAAGGAACCAACCAACACAGCCTACAATCAATCAAGGAGAATCTTGAAGGGAGTAGGAGCACCAATTAGGAGCGGATGAAGCCACCGCTTCTGTAATCCCGCAAGGAAATCACAAGAGCAAAGGGGTAGAGATCACTCTCTGAATATTTGTTAGCACACAGCTGAACAAAGGGTTTCTGTATATCAAATATCAAGTTGTCTCTCAATGCTATGGAGTAAGGGGGTATTTATACAAGGAATAGCCCTCCTGGATAGGTAGAAACACGAAATGAAAAAGATAAGTCGAACTATGTGTGAAAGGGCCTCTTCGAACTGGCTTCCTGCTGGGTTCCCGTGTGGTTGTTTGACTTCTGTGCAGTATTCAGTGTTTTGGCAATAACTCCATCTTGAAACCTCCAAATGATGTGCGGCTAGATGAGTTGGAAAGCTAACTTGATAAGCATTCACACCATGTACTGCATGTACCACGAAATATTGTACATTGGTACAGTTTTGCACGGGAAGTTAATCATCATGCAGGCTGATGAACTGCTGACCAGTCTTCACTAAAACAGGTGCGACGCCCAGACGAAAACTCCAAACAGGTCGGAACTTGTTGCATTGGAAACTAGACTTGACAAGCTTTCCAACAGGTCTGCATGGGCCTTCATATCTTTTGGCAATAAAAAATGGTGGCTGATTCTTTCTGATGGTTCTGTCATGCTGTGCTGTCCCGAGCATGGCTCTTCTTCGTAATCCCCTCCTGGTGTGTACTTGTCATCCTCCTTGGTGAACCTAAGCAATAGTAATGTGCACGACTTAGGTTGTATATAATTCTCATGTATGTTAAGTTGAATCTCATAAAGTAGCGCGTGCACCTCTTGTTGTAGGTTTTTTTGCTCGACTACATGTAATCGGTCCATCAAAGGCTTGTGCTTGTGTTGATGTAGGTGAGACTTGAGTTGGTGTAGCTTGACTTGGAGGTTGTAAAATGTTGCATGGTGGCATGGTTGTATCACCAGGAGGCCGGAGGAACCAGGGGGAGAAGCAGGTCAAGGCTTTTGCTGTCCAGGTGCTCGACAGGGTGCTCCAGAGCCGTGCTGGTGTGTCCAGGTCGGCGTGCGGCGCCGTGAGGTGCAGCGGCAAGGCCAAGGCGAGAGTGTGGCATGGTCACGTTCCTTAGCCGGTTCCTAACCAGGGCAGAGTGGTGCTTCTCAGAGCTCGACGTGGGACGACACGACAAGGGCGTGATCGCACCGGTCCGAGCGCGTGAGGGCACGTGCGGGGTGCGTGCTGCATCGGCGCGCCGGTGCCGGTGCTCAGGCACGTGCGAGGCCGTGGTGCTTCACGTGTCCGAGGCAGTGTGTCGTGGTCGCGGTGCATCGCGGCCACGATGGCATGCCATGCTTGTGCGTTTGCAGGTGGAAGACCAAGGCGAGGGCTTCGTCAAGTGCTCGGGCAGGGCTCGGCTTTGTGGCGTCCAGCGCGTGCGTGCGTGGTGAGGTGCAAGGCCGGCAGCGATGTGCTTGGGGTTGAGCACGTGCAGAAGAACGCACCGCGTGGAGGCAGCGCTAGCGCGTGAGTGCGGCGAGGGAGTGGCCAAGTGCACGGTGCATGTGCTGTGCTTGCACGCCGGAGCGTGCAGTGTGTACGAGGGTGCACGTGTTCGTGTGGTGCAGGCGTTCCTATGATCTTTTTGGCCAGCGGGCTCACGCGGAGCACGTTCCCAGTCACGGCAATGGCAACGGCATGGTGGTCTCCTACTCTAACCAGGTGGCTGAGGTTGGTCTCGGCCATGGTGAACTCACCGTGGAGTGTAGCGAAGGGTCGAGGCCGGGCAGCGTGTTCGTGGTGCTGTGCCGAACCGGGACGGTCTCACGGGCGACGTGGCTCGGTGACGTGGTAGGTGCCGGTGGAGTACTGCAGCGGCGTCGCGGTGCGGTGGCGAGGAGAAGGCGACCGCGTTGCGCCCCCTTACGGGAGAAGACGAAGATGGCCACGGCGGACGTGCTCAGGAGCAGCGAAGACGGGCATGGCGTCATGATCACCGCGCGTCGGGGGCGAAGCGGTGCCCGTCGCCTGCGGCTTGACGAGGCGCGGGGCAGGGATGGTGGCGCGTTGGCACGACAGAGCACGACGGTGGGGAGATGGTGAGGGCAAGGCTGGCGGCTGGGGCCTCTTATAGCTCTCGAGCTAGGGTTCGCCAGGGAGCCATGGGCGTTACGGACGATGGCGATCGCGGCGTTCGCGTCGAAGGGGAGCACGTGGCACCCATCTGGGAGTTGGGTAGGGGCGACGAGCTCGGAATCTTAGCGAAGAGGGCAGGTGAGGTCGCAGGTCACGGTGCGGGGTCGCATGCAGCTGCGTCGCGCCGGTTGCGTGATCATGGCGCCAAGAAGGTCACGCATTTTGCGTGACTCGCGGGCCCGCGCCATGGCCAGCTGTGTGCTCGGCTTCCTTGGTGGAGAAGAACAGGAAGAGGGGAAAAGGGTGCGGCTACCAGGTGGGGTCGCTTTGGCGTGGAGCGGGGCAGGTCACAGCTGTGCACGGGGCATTGGGCTGGGGCGCAGCGTGGTTCGCACGCGAGAGCGTACGGTGTCGGGCGGCCAGCTTCTTGGGGAAGAAGATGTCTTTGTTCCTGGGAGGCTGACGTGCGGGTCCCATGAATGAAGGGCTAGGCCATGCCAGCGGCGGCGGCGGCTTCTGCATATAGCGTACGCACGTGGCAAGGGAGAGGGAGCCGCTGGGCTCAGCCGCTGCTTGGGCATGCGTCGTGGGCCTTGCGTGGAGCAGGCCAGGAGGGAGTTGTGCTACGTTACTTGCAATTGGGGCTCTGGTACATGCATATACATGTATATTCATACACGTATAGAGCATTTGTATGGTGCTGTGCATTGAGTACGTGCCCGTGCAGGCTCTTATTCGGACTGGGCCACGTATTTGTTTGTGGTCGAGGCATCAGTACGTGTATATAACTACGTACACATACACACATATACAGGGCCTTGTACGGTGGCTTGTGTGCATGCTCCTGTAAGAGAGGTGGCTGCCACGTCACGTAATCCATACAGCGACTAAAGATTCGGGCATAGGAGCATGCAGCTGGAGTAGAGTGCAATTCGAATGGAATTCGAGGAGTGATTTTCACTAGGGTTTTTGAGACGAATTTAGAGATAGCAAATTCGAGAGAAGATTTGGAGGTGAGTTCGGAAGGAGCTCGGAGGATATTGCTACGGACTTGTGCTTTTCCAAACAAAACAAGACTCAAACACGAAACAACAAAAAGAGCTCCGGCACACTTCTTCAAACAATTCTATATGTATGCAACGTTTCGTTAGCGGTTGGACTCGTGTTTGACCTAACGTCTACATGCTTCACACAATTTACAAAAAAAATTTGAAAGCTCGTATTTTTGGTTCCTGGAAAAATCCGGGTTGTTACAATTATCTCACTAGGTTGTTTGATAGAGGATACAGACAACTCCTCTATGAACACACCGGGTGGGACCTTCGCCCTATCCGATCCTAGCTTTGCGAGGATGTCTGTAGCGATGTTTGAGTTGCGCAGAACATGTAGGATTTCTAATCCTTGGAAGTTTTTCTCTAGTTTGTGTACTTTGGCACAGTAAGCATCTATGTTATCCTTCGTGCAATCCCAATCCTTGTTGACTTGATTAACAACTACTGCCGAATCACCGTAGATGAGGAGTCGCTTGATTCCAAGGGAGACAGCTACCCGGAGCCCATGGATGAGTGCTTCATACTCTGCTTCATTGTTCGTGGCTTGCCATAATATCTGAAGGACATATTTTAGTTGCTTTCCATCTAGAGAGATGAAGAGAATGCCTGCACCGGCTCCGCCTAGTTTGAGTGATCCATCAAAGTACATCTTCCAATGGTCGAGGATGGTGTCTGGCATAGGTCGTTGGATTTCTATCAATTTGGCAACAAAATGTGCTAGGGCTTGAGATTTGATCGCTTTTTGTGAGGTGAAATCAACTTGAGAGCGCCAAGTTTAACTACCCACTTAGATATGCGCCCTGTTGCGTCTCTATTTTGTAGGATATCTCTGAGTGGAAAATCTGTTACCACAGTAATCTTGTGGCTTTCAAAGTAGTGGCGAAGCTTGTGGGAGGTGACCAGGAGGGCGTAGATCAGTTTTTGCACATGCGGGTACCAAATTTTGGAATCTGAAAGTATCTCGCTGATGTGGTAAACTAGCCGCTGTACTTTGTATACGTGTCCTTCTTCCTCTCTCTCTCCACTACGAGCGCTGCATTGACCACCATAGAAGTTGCCGCAATGTATAGCATCATATCCTCGTGCTTCTTTGGAGGTGTGAGGATGGGTGAGGAGGTGAGGTATGCCTTAAGGCTTTTGAAAGCCTCCTTGGCTTCTTCTGTCCACTCAAACTTGCCCGTCTTCTTTAGTAACTTGAAGAAAGGTAACCCTTTTTCACCGAGTCGTGATATGAATCGATTGAGGGCTGCCATGTAACCTGTTAGTTTCTGCACATCTCTGACGTATCGAGGAGGGCCCATCTCTATTATGTCTTGAATTTGCTTGGTACTGGCCTTGATTCCACGATGACTGACCAAGAATCCGAGTAGCTGTCCTGATGGCACTTCTAATACACACTTGTTTGGGTTCAATTTCCACTTCCACTTCTTCAAATTCTTGAAAGTTTGTTTCAAGTCTTCAATTAGTGTGTCTGGGTTTTTTTGTCTTTACTACTACGTCGTCCACATATGCTTCTGCATTCTCGCCAATTGCTCACCAAGGCATGTCTGGATAGCTCTCTGGTAAGTAGTGCATGCGTTCTTGAGTCCAAACGACATGGTTTTGCAGCAGTAGGCGCCAAACGGAGTGATGAAAGATGTCTTGCTTTGGTCTTCTTTCTTTAATGCGATATGATGATATCCTGAATAGCAATCAAGAAAAAGACAATAGGGCAGATCCTGCTATTGAGCCAACTATTTGATCAATGCGTGGTAGTCCAAACGGATCTTTCGGGCAATGCTTGTTGAGATCTGTGTAGTCGACGCACATGCGCCACCCGGCTGTGTTCTTTTTCTGTATTAGAATGGGATTTGCTAGCCAGTCTGGATGAAGAATTTCTCTTACGAATCCGGTTGCCATCAATTTTGCAATCTCCTTTTTAATTGTTGCCTTCTTGTCTGGTGAAAATCTTCATAGCCGTTGTTTGACTAGTTTGGAGCCTTGGTTAACATCAATTCTATACTTAGCCAACTCTCTTGGCACACTTGGCATGTTAGCTAGCTTCCAAGCGAAGATATCTTTGTTGTCCCGAAGAAAGTTGGTAAGTGTGAGTTCCTATTTGGTCGAGAGGTGAACATTGATGGTCGCTGTCTTCTTGGGATCACCAGTACCTAGGTCAATTTTCTTCACATCGGTTTCTTTTGTTAGTGCAAGGATGCAAGGCTTTTTAGCCGGGATCTCCAGCTCTTCTAGGTTCATCTGTGCAGCAACGGTGGTTGTTTCTTCTCTGCCATCGGCTTCCTGTGCTTTGGCTGTGATTTAGATTGCTTGTATGTCGCAATCGAAAGCGTGCTATAAGTCGCCCTGGAGGGAGAGTACTCCATGGGGTCCTAGCATCTTGAGCAGGGGATATTGGTAATGAGGTACAACCATGAACATTGTTGACACTTCTTAGCATCACTCGCGTTCGGTTGTCATACCCAATATGACACCAAGAGTGTGGTTGTATTGTACTCAAGCCACTTAACTATATAAAGATATTAAAGTATATATCCGCAAGCGCACAGATAAATATACCCGTTGCAGCATTTTACTTAAGTTTATCCTAGGTATCGTTATTTATATTTAACCAAAGGAGAACAAACAGAGGGGCACACATTAATTAAAGGCTACTCTACACATGTGATATGAATATTCGAAATCACTATCCTTCACTCTCAAACAGGAATGAATCAAATAAAAAGAGATAAAATATATGATAATCAGACCATTCAGATGATATTCCTTAGAGCAGTACTACTATGGCAAGTCATTGATCAGAATATAAAGTAAGAGAATAACTCCTAAGTAATCCGTTAACTATTAGTCATAACCTACATTGATTAGTGCAATTATATCAGACAATCATTGGCTAGGCTATATCATATCCATAAACAAGGAACATCTCCATTACGAAGCCAAGAAACAGAGTAACAACTAAGTAATGAGACCGCGTTCTACTAAGTTCTACACTCGGGGAGTGGACTACAAAGGACTCAACAGGAATGTCACATCCACGATCTACCACATGGCCCGGAGTATAGAGTGCATTTGCAGGTAAACAGTGTATAAGTACCACACTTACACAATGTTGACCACCCACCCATGACTCAATAAGGTGAGTGCTTTGCAAACATGTGTATAAACATAATGATAAACTATCTATGCCAAATATATAATCAAAGTGGACTAATCTCATAATAATCAAGGATATAATATAGATTAAGAACAATATCATATCTAATATATCAAGAATAATGATCAAGAATAATGAACTAGAACTAGACAATGTTGAACTAGAACAATTACGAACTAGAACATAAACAATTAGAACATGAAGAACTAGAACATGAACTAGATCAAGAACTAGAAGAACTAATAAACTAGATGAATATCAGAAGAACAATGTTGATACAAGAGAGAAGAACTAGATTTACCAAGCTCCTCTTGACTAGATCTGGAGTCCAAGGCTGCTTGACTCCTCTACTTATAATTCTAATCTAGCTATGCCTAGATCTGATGGAGCTCTAAGGAGATGAGAGTTGCTGGTTGGTCTTCTGCTTTCTGGTTGATGGTTGATTGAATGAATTCCCCTTTGGAGGAGGGTCTGGGGCCTCGTTTATATAGCCCAGAGCATGGAACCGTGGCCCTTGGATCAAACCGACCTTCACATAGGGTCAGGATGCATCCTTGGAGACGGTTGAAGTAGCTTGCAAAGAAAGGTGCTGAGGGGCGACGGCCAGGGGCCGGTCGGCCTAGGGTTGAGGCCGGTCGGCCCTACCTGGCGGTGCCTCATGGTGGCCCTCCTCGTGGAGTTCTCTGGTGTCCTCTAGAAGCCTCTTGCGTATTCGTGACATGGAGATTAGGCCAATTGACGTGGGTTTCTTCTCGTGGAAGATATCAATTCCTGAATTATTCTGATAACCCCTGCAAAATATAGATTCACCAAAACTCGTGGAATTTCGTTAGTTGACACCCTAAACCTATATTGGCGATCATTTATTAGCCCTTTATATATTTATTTTAACCCTTTATTATGGTAGATAACCATCATCAATAACTCCCCCAAGCTTACCTTTTGCTAGTCCCTTAGCAAATATTCATAATGGATCAGGAGTTGCTACAATGCTTTCATGCCACAAAAGTACACATGTGTTCAAACAAAAATTTTCCTCCGGATTAGATCTAACCACTCTAACCTTCAGACTTACCCATATTACCTTTAACTATGGAGCTTATTAGCCTTCACTTGGGTCTTGAGCAGTTGAAAAGTAGAACAATCAAATCAAGCACTATGTCTCAAGCTCTTCATTCAACTATTATTCTAGAATTTTGCAAGATTTTTAAAATAAAACTCAGAGTATCTTTTTGTATGACTCTCTCAAATCTCTCAATATATGTGATATTTCTGGATCCTCTCCAAGGCAAAGTGAGATTTGCCTTCTCTCATCCTACATCTAATGCTTTATCTAGAGCTTATAGGTATGGAGACAGCGTGTTCATACTTGCAAAGCATATTTTGTAAAGTCAAACAGTGGATCCAGAGAAACGAGGCATACGATCAAATTAAGAAGTGCATGTGTATGGATCAAGGAGTGGTTTATTTATGATGAAGGTGATAGTGGATCTAATTCTACTTTTGCTCCTTTGAAAGGGATTTTGATCTCTCTTTGAATAATGGAAGAACTTAGACTAAGAGATATTTTGGGCTATAGTTTTTTAGAGAGGCGGGCATCTAAGTACCCATTGTTTTGGTAGGACACTTGTCCATGTTTTACTCTCCATATATTTCTCTTTCTTCTCTTTTTTTTTAAATATATAAGCCTAGAACATTCTTGTGTATAATGAAAGATTGAGAGATAATAATAACCTAGAGCAACAATAACTTGGGCTTATGAAATGTATGGATAGGTGATAAAAATCCTATAAGACATGTGAGTGGTGTTCTCTCCCAGTGTAGGAGAAAAATATATTTGGTGCATCTAAATGAAAAGGCATGTTGTTGCGTACTTCAAGTGTAGAAGCAACATATTTGAGTGGAGTGTACGTGATCTTGATTTTAAAAGTATGACAAGACTCTAAGGGTCAACATAGCTCGACAATGCTCAATGCAAGTACAAGTAGTAAAAAGTATGAATGGAGTTTTCTATCCTATGTATGGCTGTGGTAGGAATTTTAAGCTTTGTCATACAAGTAATCATCATGGTATTTTAAGATTTCAAAAGATAAAATTCTCCATAACTCTAGCATTAGTAGGAGCAAGATAAATAGCAGCTCAGACTTTCTCATATCATACTCCTCAACTACCTAGATTTCGATCCAGCATTTGCAACCCACAAGTTTCAGGCTCAGAGTTTATCTTTAGATCAAGACAGTTCTACCCAAAACTCGGGAGAATTCGTGTTTGAAAACTAGACACTTGAAAGTAATTACGACAGAGCAACTATTCATCATTTCCATTATGTTTAAAATTGAGTTCTACGGTAATTAAGTTCTAATACTCTCTTGTATCTTTTATTTTAACTAATATATTATCTAGCTAATATTATCACACATCACTATTTTTATTTGGTTTTCTTAAGTTATGCATCTTTTTATACTTTTCAGAATAAAAGATAAATCACTCGAAAAGGAATACTTATCGAGATATACGGGGGACGCTCTCCCCCAAGCTAGATTTTGACGTAGTCGTTCATCTTGAGCCCTCGATTGCGTAGATGCTCATCACTCCTTCTTTGATGATTGTTGAAGGCAGAGCTCTTGAGTGAGTGAAGACATCATGGGCTTCATAGGAAATTTCTCTTTTTCCTGTTGAATTTCAAATAGACAACAAAACTCGTGGAACATATTAAGGGTTGGTGGAAAACTATTCCCTAATTATTTTGGAGTCTTGAATTATTATTATTATTCAACTAGTTTTTCTTCATTTTTAGATTTATATATATATATATATATATATATATATATATATATATATATATATATATATATGTGCCTCCACAGTGAGTAATTATTATGGGTTGCTACACACCACACTATTACTCACATGGGGCTTAGAGTTTATATATTTCCAGATGCAATGAGATGATTCAAAATATAAAAGTTATTTTTATTTTCTTTTCAAATGTAATGTAGAATTTAAATATGTATTTAATTCTAAATAGTATGCATGTTATTAATGGAAAAAGTATTTTTATTTTTAATGCAATGATATGCTAAGGGAATTAAACAAAGTAGATATGCTTAATTTAAATGTGCGGATAAATACCGATTTACCTTTCGGAGAAGGTTCGGAGATTTAGGTCCGTCGACCCGGACCTTACGTCTGGTTCAGTCTTCAGAGGTTTCTTCCAGCTTAACTGAGGAGCTAGATGGTTGCTCGTCAAGTGTTGGAGAACTTGATGATGATGTTGATGTTTTTTTTCTTTTCTATACTTTCTTGGACTGAGGAGTCTCTTCCTATGGTTCACTCTTCTTGGGCTTCTCTTCTTCTTCCTTTGGAATAGCTTCTTCTTAGGCAGCTTCTTTCTCTTTGATGGCTTGTTTCTTTTGGCGTTGAGAGCGGTGTCTCCTCTTGTTCTTTCTAGGCTGCTCACAAGTAGTGTAACTATTAAAGTAACAATGTACCTTCTCTCCAGGGAATTGGAAGTGGATTTCCCCAGTTCTTATGTAGATGATCGCGCCAGTGGTGTTGAGGAAGGGTCGTCCTAAAATAAGGTGGACATCGTCTTCTTCTCCCATGTCAAGAACCATGAAGTTGGTAGGAATGTAGTGATCTCTTATTTTGACCATAACATCTTTCACTACTCCCTCCGGACGTCGGAATGATTGGTCCGCCATCTACAGCTGCACATATGTACGATACATGGGTCTAGTATTATACAAATGTTTATATGTTACCTTAGACATTATATTGGTGCTAGAGCCGATGTCACAGAACGTCTTGTAGAAAGTACTTCCCTTGATCATACAATCGATGGTGGGTACTCCAGGATCTCCCAGCTTAGTGAGGTATGGTGATGGAAGGAGGTGGTCAAGTTCTGAATCAATAGTGTTGACCATCCATACTGTTTCTTTTGCCTGATGCTTAGCTTTGTTCCTCCTCCTATTCTTGTTCTTCTTTGTTGGGGCAACGATTGTTTCCTCGTAGAGGTATGGCGTCTATGGGTGAACTCGAATGTTGAGGGTATACTTCTTGAAATTGAATCTTTCTTTTCTCCCATTGATTGTGAAACAGATCTTGGCGCTATCTGCGTAGATGATGGCTTTGGTGGTACTCAAGAATGGTCGCCCCAAGATGATGGACGTTTTTTTGTCTCCACCTGTTTCTATAATCACAAAGTCTGCCAGCACATACGAGTGTCCAACTACAATCCAGACATCTTCAAGAATTCCCTTGGGGTAGCACAATGTCTGATCTGCAAGCTACAAATACATAGTTGTATACAATAAAGGATCGCCATGAATTTTCTCATAGATTACCTTGGGCATGATGTTGACGCTTGCTCCAAGGTCACAGACAGCTTCTTCAAAGCTGTGGGGTCCAATGTGAATAGGGATGACAGGTCTCCCTGGGTCTCCTTTCTTCACTGGTAGAGTGTCGTCTACCCATGTTCCCCATTGCTTTGGAGGTGCGGTGAAGTATTGCCCTGTAGTATAAATGTCTACAAGATTTACAGTTTCTAAATCCTCCGGCTTCCCCGAAATCTTACCTCTTTCGGTCACTGGTACAAAAGCTGCTAGCTGAGATATTTATGATTCTATCATTTTATTAAAGCTATGTTGATTCTTTATGGCAGAAGTAAAGCTATCCATTCTAGTATTAACATTTTCAAGCAATTTATCATTGGAAGCTATCTTTCTAGACATAGTATCAATAACTTACTTTATTCTGATTAGAAATCATTTCTCTCAAGGGTGGTTGATTAAAGTTATTATTAAGATTATTACCTTGGTAGTTACCTGAGTAATTAATCCTTGATTGTTGATTCCATCCTTGATTTTGTTGAGGACGATTGTTGAAGTTGTTGTTGATGTAGTTCACATCCTCTTGAATCTCAGGGCAGTTGCTCCCTGAGTGGCCAGTGCCTCCATACTCTTCACAGGTCATGCGAGAATCATGGATGTGTGTGACTTCGTTCTTCTTAGTGGTGCGTTCATCAAACTTCTTCATGAGCAGGTCTATCTTGGCAGACATCATGTCTACTTCCTTCAGTTGATGCATTCCTCCTCCTCTCTTGCGTGGTTGAGTGCGTTCCTCGTTCCATCCCTGGTTAAAGGCCATCTTCTCAATCAGAGTGGTTGCTTTAGTGATGTTGAGTGATAAGAATGATCCTCCAGCAGCTGCATCCACATTCTCATGGGTACTATAAGTGAGCCCATGGTAGAATGTCTGCATGAGTAGCTAATTCTCCATCCCATGGTGAGGGCATGCTGATATGTAATCTTGAAAGCGTTCCCAGGCTTCAGGGATTGATTCATCGTGTTGTTGCTGGAAGGTTGAAATCTTCACACGTAGAGTATTTGTCTTCCCCACTAGAAAGAATTTTGCTAGAAAAGCAGTAGCACAGATCGACCATGTAGTATTCTTGTCCTTGTTGACATAGAACCATTGCTTTGCTTTTCCTAGGAGTGAGAAAGGGAACAAGCGGAGCAAGATGGTGAAGGTGCTACAAATCTCCAAAAAGTGTTGGAGATGAGCACTCGCATCTTCATGTGCTTTTCCACAAAATTGGTTTGCTTGCACCATGTTGATCAAAGTAGGCTTGAGCTCAAATCCGTTATCTCCCACATTTACTATCGGTCCAGTCCTGATGTTAGCAGTGGTTGGAGCGGAGAATTCACGGAGCGATCGGTCGGCCATGGCTTCAAAGTTTGATGTTAAGCTTCTTCTCAATTGGTTGATCTCAGACGAAGTGGTTGGAGCCTTCTTGAGCTTTGCTCTTGTTATTCTGATTAGAGCTTCAGGGTTCTCATTATAGTTTGTCAGGAGTTCAAAACCAATCATACATCACCCTGCATAAGATCAAAAAAAATAAACAAAGGACAGGGTGAGCCTGTTAGAGTAAAGGATCAAGTGATGTAGTTCGAATATCACATGTGTAAGAGTGTTCCTAGATGTGGAAGTGTGTTTATGCTC
The DNA here is from genome assembly GCA_038087645.1 of Saccharum hybrid cultivar R570. Taxonomy (NCBI): domain Eukaryota; kingdom Viridiplantae; phylum Streptophyta; class Magnoliopsida; order Poales; family Poaceae; genus Saccharum; species Saccharum hybrid cultivar. Next base: position 1,503,216 of record JAQSUU010000620.1, read on the forward strand.
TTATGAATGTTTTCTAACTTAGTGTGCCATTCCGTTGCCTCCCCAGCAACGGCGCGCAGAAATGCTTGTTGACACTTCTTAGCATCACTCGCGTTAGGTTGTCATCCCCAACATGACACCAAGAGTGTGGTTGTATTGTACACATGCCACTTAACTATATAAAGATATTAAAGTATATATCCACAAGCGCACAGATAAATACACCCGTTGCGCACAGATATCCACAAGCGCACCAAAGGAGAACAAATAGAGGGGCACATATTAATTAAAGGCTACTCTACACATGTGATATGAATATTCGAAATCACTATCCTTTACTCTAAAATAGGAATCAATCAAATAAAAAGAGATAAAATATATGATAATCAGACCATTCAGATGATATTCCTTAGAGCAGTACTACTATGGCAAGTCATTGATCAGAATATAAAGTAAGAGAATAACTCCTAAGTAATCCGTTAACTATTAGTCATAATCTACATTGATTAGTGCAATTATATCAGGCAATCATTGGCTAGGTTATCTCATATCCATAAACAAGGAACATCTCCATTACGAAGCTGAGAAACAGAGTAACAACTAAGTAATGAGACTGCGTTCTACTAAGTTCTACACTCGGGGAGTGGACTACAAAGGACTCAACAGGAATGTCACACCCACGATCTATCACATGGCCCGGAGTATAGAGTGCATTTGCAGGTAAACAGTGTATAAGTACCACACTTACACAATATTGACCACCCACCCATAACTCAATAAGGTGAGTGCTTTGCAAACATGTGGATAAACATAATGATAAACTATCTATGCCAAATATATAATCAAAGCAGACTAATCTCATAATAATCAAGGATATAATATAGATTAAGAACAAGATCATATCTAATGTATCAAGAATAATGATCAAGAACAATGAACTAGAACTAGACAATGTTGAACTAGAATAATTACGAACTAGAACATAAACAATTAGAACATGAAGAACTAGAACATGAAGTAGATCAAGAACTAGAAGAACTGATAAACTAGATTAATATTGGAAGAACAATGTTGATATAAGAGAGAAGAACTGGATTTACCAAGCTCCTCTTGACTAGATCTAGAGTCCAAGGCTGCTTGACTCCTCTACTTCTAATTCTAATCTAGCTATGCCTAGATCTGATGGAGCTCTAAGGAGATGAGAGTTGCTGGTTGGTCTTCTGCTTTCTGGTTGATGGTTGATTGAATGAATTCCCCTTTGGAGGGGGTCTGGGGCCTCGTTTATATAGCCCAGAGCATGGAACCGTGGCCCTTGGATCAAACTGACCTTCACGTAGGGTTAGGATGCATCCTTGGAGGCAGTTGAAGTAGCTTGCAAAGGAAGGAGCCAAGGGGCGGCGGCCAGGGGCCGGTCGGCCTAGGGTTGAGGCGGGTCGGCCCCACCTGGCTGCGCCTCGTGGTGGCCCTCCTCGTGGATTTCTATGGTGTCTTCTAGAAGCCTCTTGCGTATTCATGACGTGGAGATTAGGCCGATTGACGTGGGTTCCTTCTCGTGGAAGATATCAATTCCTGAATTATTCTGATAACCCCCTGCAAAATATGGATTCACCAAAACTCGTGGAATTTCGTTAGTTGACACCCTAAACCTATATTGGCGATCATTTATTAGCCCTTTATATATTTATTTTAACCCTTTATTATGGTAGATAACCATCGTCAACAAACATGGCAAGTGCTGGTCTTCCAAGGATGGCATGATATGATGTCTTGAAGTCTGCTACTTCAAACTGAATGAACTCGGTTTGGTAATTGGTTGGAGTTCCAAATGTAATTGGTAGAGTTATTTGTCCAAGTGGCATGGTAGCCTTGCTGGGTACTATTCCATAGAAAGGTACTCCTATTTGAGTAATCAACCCAGCTAGGTTTAGTCCCATCTTCCTTAGTGTTTCTGAAAATATGATATTGAGTCCCGCTCCTCCATCGATTAGGACCTTGGTGACTGTCATTCCTGCGATAGTTGGATCCAAAATGAGTGGATATAGGACAGCGTTCCCAACACTGGTCCACTAGTCTTCTCTAGAAAACTAGATTGGGTACTGTGACCAATTAAGGTACCTGGGGACAGCTAGTTCTGCTGCCATAATGTTGTGGAGAGCCAACTTGTCCTCGTGCTTGCTTCTGGAGCCTAGAACTCTTAAAAAGATGACCGTGACTGTTCCTTTTGATTGCTAAAATCCTTTGTCTTCAATACTATCTTCTCCTTTTTTCTGGTCGTTTTCTTTCTTATCTCTCTTGTTGCCCTTTCTTGTATACCAATCAATAAAGATACGACAATGCATATTTTCAATGTCTTCAAATATCTTGAATTTTGAGAACTTCTTTGATTTGTCGGCCATGGCTACAGTGTTGTTAGGTCCACGCTTTCTATCTCGATGCCTATTGTTTCGATGGTTTTGCCTATCCGAGTTCTCTCGGTTGTTATCTCGATTGTTTCTATCTGGAAATCTTTCCAATGTCTTCTCTTCTGCGGTGATCATCTTCTCTACTATTTGCCTAAATTCTTCATTGTTTGTTGGATTCTCTTTGAAAAAGTCTTGAAATTGCCACTTGGCCATGATTCCGTGAGAGAAAGCTTCGATTACTTCTCGCTCAGTGATGTCATGACTTGAGCCCGTAGTTCGCCAAAACAATGGTAATAGTCCTTGAGACTTTTGCCGCCTTTTTGCTTGAGCCCTTTTAATTCTACATGTGTTATTGGATGTGTGATGATGCCCGCAAAATTATCGCAGAAAGCTTTCTGCAAGTATTCCCATCCTCTGATGGATACTGGGTTCAATTTGTCAAACCATTGGAGCAGCGTGGCCTCCAGTGCCATAGGAAAAAAGAGTGCCTTGATGTCATCATCCCCTCTAGATAATTCAATTGACTGAGAGTAGATTTTGAGCCACTTTCTGGGTTCGGCTTTGCCATCGTATTTTTAGTGATTTGAAGGCTTGAATTTGTGAGGTAAATGTATAGAAGCAAGTCGGCTCGCAAAGCATGGGAATCTATCGTGCGTTCTGGCTTCTCTGTACTCTGACTCTGCTCCTCCTCGCCAACTGTTGTTTTGTCGAAGAGAAAAACCATGGAGTTGTTTGGACAGGTGCTCTGCTCCTGCTCTCCCTTGGGTGCTCAACTTGGTTACTTTGAGTATGGTCTTCTCTGCTTCCTCGGTCATAGCTCCCATTTGGCCCTAGTCTTTCAAAAGAAGACCTCCTTTGACTTTGTACTTCTTGCCCGACTAAAATGGCAGGTATTCTGGAGCGGGTTCTTCTGTCGTGTGCCTTTAAGGCTGTTGTTCGTAAAAGTTCTTAGAGTTGCTCTTGTTCTTCATTGGGATGTGAAATGGCTTCAAGTTCTTTTAACACTTCTCAGATCTTATCATATGGATCATTGCGTGCCCTGGCTGCTCGTCTTTCTCCGGCTTCTTGATTGGATTTCTTCCTGCCGTACTTTGCTAATTCTCTCGTACTTGATCTAGGTTTCTTTGTGTTGTCTAGCATGGCGTCTGTGACCTTCTTTTAGTTTATTTCTTCTTTCTCTGGCTTATTTCTAACCCTCAAACTCGCTATCATATTCTAGGGCATTGGGAGATATGTTGGATTCTGACTCATCTGAGGATCTGACATCTGGTGCTTGTGGCGGTATCAGCGGTGATCGTCAAACCATAAAAACTTCTCGAGCACATACTGCTTCTATGTCTGCCTTGCTAGAGTTGTTGATGTCTTCTGTGGAGGCATCCGTGTCATAGAGCATACTGCCTTTTTGGTAGGGTAGAATGGCTGTCTCATCAACTAGTCGGGCGTTGCTGCTTTCGGAAATAGGACTCAGCCAGTGGATGAGGCAATCTTGAGGTGTCATGGTTAGTATGGGGCCTTCCTATGCTCTGGTAAGCCATAGCCTTTGTACTGGGCTGATTACTTCTTGGCGTAGGTCTTGGTAAGATCTTGCCATGTTGTTGAGTCCAAACGGGAAGGGGCCCAATTTTTTGGAAGGGTTCTAAAGTAAGCTTGAACTGATCCATTGATGGATTGAAGCTGTGTTCTAGAGTCCCATCGAAAAAGAACCTAGATCGGTATGAAAAGAAACTAGATTGGCTTTCAGGGCAAGTTCTGTCCCTGAGTCTGAGTTGAATTTGATTGTCGGTGAGACCGGGTTGATTCAGACATCGTGAGGCGTGAAAACCTTTCGGTGAGTTCTTCTATTGATCTCGCTGAAAGAGTGAGGTCTTTTTGGTCTTCTTGATCTTCGAGGAGGCATCTTTGGAGCTTTGCCTTTGTTGTCCACCTCGCAGATCCACGATTTGAAGGTAAAGGTTGATCCCGTTGAGAAGATTATGTTGTCGAGGTCCATCGAGCTCTTGATCGCAAATCCGCCGAAAGCCCCCACCTGGTGCGCCAGCTGTCGATGTTTTACCACCGCTAGCCTGCCATGGTAGTACCAAGGATAGTTGTTCGGGCTTCGGCGTACGCTGGAACAAGACGGTGAACGTAGAGACAGTCAATTTATACTGGTTCAAGCCCTCGATCATGATCGAGTAATAGCCTTTACATCCAGTCAGCGTTAGCCTTTACGTCGGATTGATTGGTATGTTCTGTTCTCTTTATAGGTGTGCCCATAGTCTCTCTTTATATCAATAGAGAAGACTATGATGTGGTTACAATCCTAGTCATATCCAAAGAAGGTGTCCAGATCTAAATATAGAAGGTACTTTCTTATAGGAGTCCGGCTAGTCTGGCCTATTCTACTTAGATTCGGTGTAGCAGTTGCTGCACCCCTTCCTGCTTTGGTCCGTGGGCCAGGCCAGAACCCATGACTTGTAGTCGTATCGCTGGGGAACCCTATGGGTCCCGCATCGACAAAGTCTCAGCTGAAGCAGCACCAACTCATACCACTCTCCAATTTCTCACCCTCTCCCTCTCTCTCTAGAGGAACAAGAGTGAGGAAGAAGTAGAGAGAAAAGATGAAGGTGGAAGATGAAGTGAAGGAAGGCAATCCAAGGCCATCATCTCATCAAGGTCAAGCCATCATTATCTCATGATCATGGTTAGCTCATGAGCTCTCATCTCTTTGGTTGAGTATTTCTCTCAAACCCTAATCTAAATCTCTCATGCATGTATGGATCATGGAGTGTGGTGACCTCTCCCTCACCATAAAGGCAAGATGTGTTCAACCCTTTATCATGGAGTCTAGTATCTCATGAATCCCAATCTTGGAGTAAGCCCTCTTACTCAATCTCATGTGTTGGTAACAAGTGGTTCATGGGAAGAGATTTAGGCAAGCCACTAGATGCACTAGTTAGCCAAAGACTCAACTAGCCTTACCCTAGTATATCCCTAAGATCATCCTAGAAGTCTAGTACACATGCATGGATGTTCACCACTCCAAAAATAGCAATTAACCAACCCTAAGACAAAGAGAATAGGTTCTATCACCCAATTGACAGAGTGTCTACCGACGTGGCAGACTGTCCGATAAACCTCCCCAATCCAGTGAATCTCCTAACAGAGACACCTAGACTACTACGAGTGTGAACAACGAAAGGTCTGGCAACCAATCGGAGTATCCGCTAAATTGTAAAGACTCACAGCCAGAGAACCCGAGAGCACTTAGTTCCTACCAGATCACCCATCACATATTTCATAAACATAGAGTAACCCAGTAACCTGAGAGTGCCCAAAACCTACTAGAGTATCCGTAAAGCCGTGGAGCATCTGCCAGAACCAAACAAAGTCACCTAGAGACAACCTACCTTGGTACCCAGTACAGTGGAATGTCCGTCAGTCAGAACGGAGTATCCGACAGTCACAAGAGAGTGTGAGCTTAACTAACAAGTTACCTAGTAGTCAACCTTACTAGTTAGTAACCCAAGCTAGCAAAACAGTAGTAGGATCACTGTTAGATGTCTCATCCCAGGAATCATGGTGATCTATTCATGTTCTTGATCATCATTCTGAATCATCGGTGAACCTCTCCAATCGGATCTCTCTCGTCCTTTTCAGGATTCGTCTCAGTGTGAAGCGCATGTATGATGTCATTGTCAGCTACTAGATGTACGAACGACAGTGCCATCAGGCAGGCACCCCACTATTATAAACCCTACTGTGGATACTTATCAAGTTACATTATGAGTTATGCATTACATGTAGTCTTGATAACGATCACTCTAATACTACACCTAGAGTAGCCTAATAACATATAGAAGCCTCTCATCTAAACAATGGGAATGAGAACGCTAAATGCTTATTGCTTAGTTGCTTGGGGCAACGGTAGAAGTCGAGCATGAGAAGGGAACTCATACTCGCCCGTGTAGGATGCTACACCTAGATATTTAACCACTAAAATCAATGAGGGTACAACTTGACTTACCTAACTAATCTGGCTAGGGACTAAGGTTCCTAATATGGTAATCTTGATGATAACTTGGATATCTTACTCATACGAGGAGTAGGTCGTCATGAGTGTGAGATCTTAGACGACATAGCTCGTGGAGTAGTAAGGACTATGTATTAGGATACGTAAGTCCGAGTAACCACCTGTACAGACCACATGTTGTGGATGGGGTCGACAAGCCAAGTAACTAGTTACGACCTGTTTATCCATGAAACTGGCAAGGGGGTGGCGTCGGTCAGGAATGTCTGGGACATTGACCAGGAGCTCGCTCGAACCTTTCATGTGGCACTCGGGCCGGATTAGGGAAAGGTTGGAGAACGTGAGGCAACCCTTACTACCGGACCTGGTGTCTCATGGTTAGTCCCGTTTTCCATGTGGGTACAGTTGTACACCTCTATAGAGTCTTGAAAGCCTGGAGTCCCTCAGGATGAACCAGTCGGTTGTTCTTTCTTTCTATACCCATGGTTGTATGAATGATGGAATATGAGAACTTTGGTTATAAGATAATACCTTTACTTCTATGTTGAGCATAGTATGTCATATCCTTAATGAACATCATTGCTTTTCGCACTTATGCAAATACCCGATAACTACCCTGTGCATCCACCAAAGACTATGTGTTGGAATTAAGTCCCGCGAGTACGCAATGTACTCATGGTGCAGCCATTAAGTTGTTTTGCAAGTAGTCAAAGCATCTTCCCGGACCTAGCTTCGGTGAAGGCAGCAGTTAACAGACCTTGGAGCAGGTGTTCTCCGAGATGAGCTACGTGTAACCCGAGAAGTAGATGAGTGACAAGAGTGGCAACCTAAGTAGCTTGGAGAAATAGACTTAGTGATAACCTTATACTTCTGAGTTCTATCTTATTATCTACTATGTTCCAAGAATGAGTGAGAGACTAAAGTGTGTATGTGGATTAAGTTGTCCGGATTACATTGTACTGGAAATGTGTGTGCAACTCAGCGCAAAGATCTTGAAGAGAAGTTGCTACGTGCGCTCCTGGTGGCTTCGTGATGTTGTTTTGCTTAAATTGAGCACGTCAAGTGGAAGACACTCGGTTTAGGTGGACCATCGCGTTGGGGCACCCCACAGTACCTTAGCAGAATCAAGTTCTACTTGAGCTTATTTTTTAGATTTTTCTGGTAATCAACTTCTGATTGAAGTAAATATCTTATTTATATTGTTCATCAGGTTTGCGACTCTTTTTGAATATTTTAATCCTTGTCGCTCTTAGATTAGAGTAGTATTCGTAGTGTAAGCGTGGTGTTTATACTCGGTTACTCATGGATGTACCCTACATTCCAGATCGGTGGTAGATCGTAAGGGTGACTATATAGCCTTGTTGAGTGTTTCGTAGACCATTTCCTATTTGTAGGCTGAGTAGGACCAGGTTACTAGGAAAACATACTCTGCTTGTGTTTCTCCTTAGTAATATCCCCAGTTGAACATTAGAAGACATAGCTTACCAAAGTTAGAACTAAAAAAAACCTATTAATCCTCTATACGCTTCTATTTATCTTAAGCCTTGTTGCTACTACAGGTTAAGTTAGACTTAGTTAAATTCACACACGTTTCTTTGAGTTCGATATTCTAGAATACTTTCCGATAAAGTGCTACATCGGTATTCGTGCGCTGGTGGATTCATCTGTGTACGTTAAAATATACAACATCCATCACACTCGAACTTGGCGAGAAAAAGACGGAGTCGGCTCCGGCGTAATCGAACTCGGCGGTGTGCGGCAGCTGCACATGACCCGGCGCATAGGCGTGTGCAAGTGGCCCAGATTGTAGGTTGTTGATGAAAACTCCCGAGCAGATCAGGTCAGAGGCAATTCACGAAAAGAACAAATTAGCAGCTGGAAAAATATTCCGTACGTGCATGGTTGAAGTAATAATGATATGTACGTATGTACGTAGATGCAAACCAAGCCATCCGGATTATTTATACTTATTATCTTGTATAGTCTTTGTAGATGAGACGTCATCCTTGGTTGGCTTCCAATCAGTAGATGAAACGCATATACTCGTGTAGTAATTACGTGCCACCGTCGTAGCCTGAGACGCGGAAATTCCTGCGTGTCGCCGTCGTGGCCAACTCGGGTTCGTCATGGGCTGCCGAAGGTTGTCACCGTGGGGCGAAGAGAACCGTGGCACGCTGCCGATGAGTGCCACGGGTAGTAGATGAGCCGACGCTGAACAATCAACGGATCGACGATGCCAGAGCGATGACGATAAGGCCACAGCGGATCGACGGTGAATTGGCGATGAAGGCTGTCGTGGACGATGTCGAGGAACGACGATGATTGGTGTGATTGACCTTCACGCAAGATTTCCCTACCTGACGCGTCTATGTCGGTGTATTTTACCGACATATATTTGATCCTGGGGAACCCCGCTTGGTGCATAGATCAATCATAATAGAGACACGAGATTTATACTGGTTTAGGCCCTCGGGAAGCGAGTAAAAGTCTTACGTCCAGTTGCTACTTGTATGTATTCTGTATTCGGTGAGATAACAAGTACAATGTGGCTATGCCTATGAGAATTGGAGATGGGATCTGAGATTCGATGATTACAACAAGGGGTATTGCTAGCTATTTATATTCAGGATCAACTTGCCCAAGTTAAGTTGTGCCCTAGTCGGAGTCTTGGCGTAATCTTGGATATCCTTCCTTGAATAGAGCCATCGTGTCTAGTCGGGTCTCTTCTGATCCGGAGTTGGTGTTCGGCAAGTCCTGTAGTCGGGATACCCAGGGGTATGGCATCGAACTTATACAACATCCTGACAAAAACACTTGTAAATATATATATGTGAAACATACAAAGCATCCCAATAAAAACACTTGCAACATACATCTGAAAAAATAGATGAAACATTTGAAACAGATGCTTGCAACATACGTGTATAGCCATTGCAACATATGCAATATCCCGATCTACTTTTACAACATCTATACGAAACATTTGCAACATACTTTTGAAACATCTGCAATAATAAAACATATTTTTGCAACATAGGGGGAAAGAACGAGGCCAGTCGATTCCGGCCATCAGGGTGGGAGGCAGCGGCGTGCACGCACCACCAGCACGGGCTACGCTCGTGGGTGCCCCATGGCTCCGCTAGAGACGACCTGAGGCGCCCCAGCACCTGCGCCCAGCCGCCATCGACAGTGGCGGCGGCAGCGGCCTGCGGTGGAGATGCATCCTGACAACGCTGGGTTGGGGAAGAGGCTGGGGAGGCGCTGCGCGAACTGAAGGAGGAGATGACATGGTCGGCTTGGGTGGAGGAAGAAAGCAATGGTGGCGGCGCGAGGCTCTGCTGCTGCCAGTGGACATGAGAGAGAGACCTGGAGATGGGAAAGGCGAGATGGAGCGGAGAGATAGAGAGACGGGCGAGGCAGAGTGGAAGCTGCGTCTGAGCCCACGCGAACAGACGGACGCCCGGTCCGAGTATTTCAGAAATAGAAACGACCAGGAAAGTCTATCGGTGTGAGAATTTTCTGTCCTGTTTTCATCCTTAGGGCATGTTTGGCTGATTTGTATTTTTTTACATTTGTAAATGGCTTCCATTTGTAATTTCCTGTGCACAATAATACCATTGCTTTTTTTCACTCCTGTGAAATGATGTTTGGATGGAATGTTTGTGCCCCCAGTTGGAATGAACAGCAGCTTTGAGTATTCATGTTTGAACATTCATCGGAACGAGACATTACCACCATTCACCGGAGTTCTTTATCACTCAATCGATGATAGAAATTGAAGTCGAGCAGACTAGAGGAGAGCAGATACAGTTTTGCATATGACGCATCGTCGCAGCTGGTAGGTATCTTCACTAGCTAACAGAGGCGTCGCTGTCCCGCACGTAGCCATCGCGGAACCAGCGTCATCCTGTGCCGCAACACCGTAGCCATCGCGTAACGCTGGAACCGGTGCCATCCTGCGCCGCTGTAACTCCCTGGTGAAGAGGGCCTCCAGCGCCTCAGCCTCCTCCTTGCCTCCCTTCTTGTCGGTGCCCCCCCCCCCCCAGCCCCTGCGACCGTACACGCGCCTGCGAGGGCGCCGCAGCCGTGCCTGGCCCTGCCCGCCCCTGCCCGCGAGGGAGCCGCGCCTGGCCACGGGGTGGCAGGTTCCGCAGCAGACCATGCCCGCAAGGGGCTGTGCCCGGCGGCGGCGGCTGCGCCCAGTGCCGGCCCTGACGGGGGGCAAACGGGGCGGCTGCTCCAGGCCCTCGACGCTGCTTGGGCCCCTTCCCATATACGTATGTTGTCGAGTATTAGGAGTATTAGTATGTTTAGTTTAGTTGGCCCAAAGTCCAAAAGATCAAGAAGGCAACAGCAACACGTTAGCTGAGAAGAAAGCTAATAGGCTTAGAGCAGCCCAGGAGGCCTCCTACGATGCCCAGCGACGGTACTTCACAAGCGAACGCTTCGGCTTCAGCAATGAACAGACGGCTATTACGTGTGCGTACAGGTTCTTTCCAAATTCCAATTCTGAGTTTCGACGAGCCGCCGACTGCGGACTGCCGCTAGTTCCGCAGTTTGCCAGACTCCTGGCCGGAGTACGCCGTCGCCGGCTGCCCGGCTCGCCGCTCCCGACGCTTCTGCGGCGTACTGAATCTGTAGGTTCTCTTTGCTTCTTTTTAATCTATCAATTGATACTCAAATTCATTCGTTAGCGTACACTAATCATAAATGAGGAATTTGTGTTTTTTAACAGATCATATTATTTTGTATGTGCTACTTTTTTCAGTTCAAAAAATTTATATATACATGTTGAGTTTTTTTTTGATGTTTCTAAAGGGCCCTGAGTTTTGGTTGGGCTCCAGGTCCAAAAATCGTCAGGACCGGCACTGGCTGCGCCTAGCCAGACCCACGTGGGACATGGTGCGGCGGAGAAGTAGCTCTGGGAGACGGCTTTGCGAGAGCTAGACCCGATAACTGTCGTATTTTTATTTAGAGGGTAGGAGGTCTGTTTTCTTTTATACTAGTTTTGATATAATCCGAATGTAAAATTAGTATGGTCACTGGTCATCCAAACAACTAATTTCGAGTTGGGTTGGAAAAATTTACATACCTATAATTCACAGGTGTTTTAGAATGAAAACCGGACTTCCAAACAGACCCTTACAGGTTCATGTTCATGTCAAGAAATTGTAAGTCCCGCTTTCATATTAGAGGTTCATGTTTGCGTCAAGCAGTACATTGCTCAACTTTAGATCTCTATGGATGACCTTCAAACCGGACTCCTCATGGATACATTGTTCGGTGGATGACTTCAAACAAGACTCCTCATAGAGACAGATGAGTCCCCACACTTGCTCCAATATAACCGTGATTAATCATTTCCTACACTAGTGTTTATTATGAACCCTAATCTATTTGATTTGAAGTTGGGTCAAGTTCAATTAAATTCAACAGAAATAAATAGGTCATTATCACAGGCACAACACCATGCATATTATAAATGTTCTCTTTATTGCAAGACACAGATATATTTGCTAGTATATATGATTTGGTTACAATAGTATAGACCGACCTGCTGCCGAGCGCGCACGTATGTGATAGCTATATATACGTGCATCGAAACAAGCACACAACGCTGATTTTCGACCATTTTATTTACTTATATAGTGCAAATACGCATGGCGCTGGCAGTGTCTCCTCCGCTCAGGAAACTACGGTGGCGGGCCGTATGTTGGAATGCCGTATGTTGGGGGTTCTTCGGGGGGCTCGGGCAAGGCCCCGGTATACAGATTCTGGTGTACATCCTCCTCCCTCCTGCTGCACGTAAACATATGGAATCAGGGTCATGCCGATCTCTTTGCGCGCTACAAATTAAATTGGTATCATAAGATCTTTAAGAGCTTTAAGGTACGTGTTCAAGAATTTCGAGAGAGAGTACGGCGTCTAACCATGCGCTCCGTAGGTTAACGACGAGAGGAGGAGGAGGAGGGAGGCGAAGCACAGCATCAGCACCAAGCCTAGCCTGCTTGCCCTGACCCTGAGAGTCATTGTGGAACGTACGTACTAGTACGTACTGCGTGCAGTTGTGAACTGGAGTGTGTAGATGATTAGATTGGTGTTGGGAGGCTAGCAGCAGGCACGGCTATTTATCCTGTCGTGCGTACACACTACTAGCTAGTCTACAGAAATAAGGGTCAAAGCACGCACTGCTGACTAAATACTGACCGTAATAAGATTTTTTTTTGGAAAGGCCATGAAGGGCAAGCCTGGTGCAATCGGTGAGTGCTAGCTCGCCAAGTCACCAGGTCTTGGGTTCGAAGTCGTCTTTCTGTAAAATTTCTGCATGGGTAAGACTTTGCTTTAGTTATTTCCTTTCCCAGACCCCATTCGTGTGGGAGTCTCTGGCATTGAGTCTGTCATTTTTTTGAAAGGCCGAACATATGCAAGGTTCTGTTTGGATGTTAGCCGATGCACATGGCAGACCGAAATTTTGTCGTTCGCTGACGAAATATCAGCGATGTTTGGATCGACGCTGCAGTTTGGGACACGCCCGAGCTTGTGCGGCCAAAGCGTGGTTATTTTTGCGGCTGATACACGGCCGAATCCTAGGCGGGCGATTTGGTCGTTGAAGTTTGGTTGGCCAATATTTTGGCTGGGCGCGGCAACTCACAATCACAAACCAAACACGAGATGCGTTTTTAGGAAGCTAGAATTTTAGGAAGCTACATGTCGTTTATTAGATGGGCAAGAGTTTGCTTTGTGGCTAGAGAGGAAACATGAGATGCACTTCCAAGGGTCATGACATTGCATACTTTGATGATCCGAGGCTACGCATTTGAAGCAACAACCTTGGAAGAGCTTGGGTATAGTGTGATGCGTTTTTGAGCTTGGTACCTGCATTGAGATTCATTTTTTGGGTTTTTGCCGCTGCATCTTCCACCACCAATGTCTCCTACGAGCCTCTTGCCATTTTGGCGAAGGTATTGGCTGCTGCTACAGAGCAACCACGATGGACTTAAGGTGCGGAGTGGTGTTATGCAGCACACAACTACCCACCTGCAGTTTGCAATCTTTGACAACAGCCGTCATGCCGTTGCAGGTGACCTCATTCCGGCACGACACGCTATGTAGGTCATGAAGAGCCATGACAAAGGAAGAGGAGGTACCGTTGATGCTTGGGACTTGAATCTATCTAGTGTGGTGGTGGCACAAACTCCTCTATTTGGACGATTGTTGTAATGTTGTTTCAGAGTGGCCGGATCCACACATTGTTTCAAACCCCTTTTTCCACTAGCTTGTTCCTCCTTTTTACTAGCTCAAAAAAATGTGGAGCCAAGTTTTTAGGAGCTTCTCCATCAAGCCAGTTATGCTACCCAAACCGTGCTTTCTTTCCATTTCCTACTGAGACTAAGGTAGACGCATTAAAGAGAAGCTGATCACCTTCATTGCAAGGAACTTCAGTTCCCACCCAAGGTTTAGAATTATCCACCCATTCCTGCCAAAGCCATAGATGTCGTAGAGCTCTTCCAAACATGTCAAGATTTGTCACTCCTAGCCCTACGAGATCTTTTGGTCTACTGACTGTAGGCCAATTGACCAGGCAATGGCCTCTATTTGCATTTTCATCTCCTTTCCAAAGACAAGATCTTATAATTTTGTCGATTTTTGCCCAAACCGCCAGGGGAAACACTGTTAGTGATAAGTTGGCATCGAGGAAAGCCCCGAAGTTACAAGGGTTAGGCGAACTGCTCGATTGATTGAGCATTCTCCCTTTCCATCTTGGCAATCTTTGCCCAATTCGCTCAATGAGAGGCTACACATGGATTTTTTGAAGCGATCGTGTGTGGATATCTATGTCTCCACTGCTAGGTTGAAATGGAGGATACATTATGTAAAATCATACTTAGTTCACAACCAGACGATACATTATGTTCATATATCATGATCATTGAGCTATCTATGTCTCCACTGCTAGGTTGAAATGGAGGAGAAGCTGAATGAACCTGTAGATGATGGTGTTGAACCAAAGGATGTGACCGATGCTGAGGCTCTTGTTCAGAAAACTAAGAAGAATAGATTTCTTGTAAATGTGAGGCTCAGAAGCAAAGGTAGTGTCAATGTTGAGCGTGACCTAGTAGAGGAACTGGAGGTGGAGAAACAAACTTCAAGTGATCTTAGGGAAGTTATCAAGACTCAACAACAACAAATGGAAGGAATGATGAAGAAATTCCAGGAATAAGAAACAGCTAGGGCTAAGCAAGAAGAGGAGGCGAAGAAAAGGCAAGCTGACACTGATAAACTGATCAGGAATTTGATGTCCATGATTCAAGGATGTCAAGCAACACAGTAAGGTTGTCTTAGGTTACTGGCTACCACACCGATGTTGTTGGGTGCTTCTTTTGGTGATGGATGCATTTTGGTGAGTTGTCTTCTTGCATTGTTAGTCTTGTGAACAGGTGGATGCAAGGGCTTTTGAATTTAAGTGATGCATGGTATTTGTGCAGTTCTGTGAACTAATGCATGTTTTGTGAACTGATGTAATGCCTGTGGTGTGCCAAACTTTGACCTATGCAGTTCTGTGAACTGATACTTGTCCGATGAATGCCTGTGGTGTGCCAAACATCATATATATGTAACTGATATCTATGTTGGATATTTAGATGTATCTATGATAATGGGACCTCTACCTATTTATATGTGATGACATATTTATATGTATCTGTGATGATTTGTGGTGATCTATGGCGACCTGAATGGTGTGAATTTAAATTTGAATGTGCTGTGAATTTAAATTTGAATTTGATGTCGATTTGAATTTGAATCTGGTGAAATTTAAATTTAAATATCTGCTAGTATATTATGGTCCACAATGGGTCAATTCTGTTGTGCAAATGGGCTAGCCCAATAATTCCTGCTATAGTATGGGCTTAACTAAAACTAAAAAAAACTACATAGAACATGGGCCAAATTGGTGAAAATGGGCCATAGATAGCCTACTGATGACGTGGCAAGGTAGCTGCCACGTCAAATCCAAATCACCAAATGACTTGGCAACTGCTGACATGGCAACAGATTCATGACGATTCATTTCGTCACTATAGCCTCTTCCTATTGTTGCCGACCAATTCATCCGTGACGATCCAAATAACCAATCTGTGACGGTCTATTTTGGTGCAACAAATCTATGACGCGGGATACATGACGTTTTTCTTGATCGTCACCGTGAGTTAACTGTGACGCATTTTTGCTTGTCTATGACGAAAATAAACCGTCATGTATAAGGGAAATTCTTGTAGTGAGCTGCAAACCAAGCTAACATCATGGAAAGGTACCACGTGTTCCAGAGAAGGGTTGGAGCAGTGGTCGAGGTCAATGTCTTCACACCTGATCGGGAGGATGGAGCTTTTTCTCAAAATTGATCTGTAGTCCTGTTGCATTATTGAAAGTCTCCAGGATTTCTTTAGTGGCTTGTAACTCCTCCCTCTCTAGATTGATGAAGATTGCAGCATCATCAACATACATGGATGTCCTCCACCGTGTAGAAGCAAGAGGTAGTTGTGTAAGGATGCCTTGCTGGGTTGCGAGGTCCAGAAGCCGTTGTAGTTGGTCCATAGCAAAAATGAAGAGCATGGGTGAGAGGGGTTTCCCTTGGTGCACACCTCGTCCATGCCTAAATCTAAGCCTTTGCTGACCGTTAAGAAGTGCCCTAGAGCTTGCTGTGCGAAAGAGGATCGACACCCAATCCCGCCACCTTGGACCAATGCAAATCCTAGGCTTGCATGACTTCTAGCAAATACCTCCAGTTTGATGGAGTCAAATGCCTTCTGAAAATCAAGTTTCATCAAAAGTGCAGGAATTTTGGATCTGTGCAATCTTCCGACAGTGTCCTGCACATATAGGAAATTATCGTGAATACTCCTCTTTTTTATGAATGCACTGTGGCATTTCAAAACCATAGAGTCTAGAAGTGGGGTGAGTTTCTTTGTGAGCAGTTTGGTAAAGATTTTTGCAGTGCTATGAATCAAGCTGATTGGTCTAAAGTCAGTCATACGTAGCCCATCAAGCTTCTTTAGCAGGAGGATATTTGCTGAGTATAGCAAATCAGATCCCTGAGAGTTCAACGCGAACCAACTGTTGAAAGCTTCATTGAGGTCGTCCTTTATGATTTCCCAGCATGCTTTGCAGAATGCCCCAGTGACGCCATCAGGGCCAGGCGCTTTATTTATCTCCTGGCATAGAGAGAATGGTTTCTTTGATTTCATCTTGTGTGAAAGGGGCTTCCAAGGAAGAGAGGTCATGTCATGTGGAGTATATATCCAAGCGATGGCCAATGGAAGGTGGTCAGCCTAGAACTTGATGAGCCGAGGTGCTCTCTGAAGTAGTCCTAGCTCAATCACCACCTATTTATCCCCATATGTGCAAAAACTATATTATTTTCCGTGTGTAGGCAATGAATGTAGTTTTTTCTTGCCCTCGAGTTTGCACGGATTTTTTTTTTGTGTTGCCATCTCCACATGAATGTAGTTTTTTCGCTAGTGTTCATTATGGGCCCAAATTTATTTGATTTAAAGTCAGGTTAAGCTCAATTAAATTCAACAAAAAATAGCGTATTATCACTGGCATGAACACTGTACATGTTATAAATGTTCTCTTCGTTGCAAGACACGGATATATTTGTTGGTTCGTATGATTTGGTTATATAATAGTATAGACCGACCTGCTGCCGAGCGCGCACGTATGTGACAGCTATACACACGTGCATCGAAACAAGCACACAACGCTGATTTTCGATCATTTTATTTACTTATATATAGTGCATGGCGCTGGCAGTCTCCTCCGCTGATGCAGGAAACTACGGCATTTGCGGCGCCGGCGGGCCGTATGTTGGAACGGGGCCGTATGTTGGAACGTCGCCGTATGTTGGGACGGTGTACATCCTTCTCCCTCCTGCTGCACGTAAACATAATGGAATCAGGGTCATGGCCATCGCTTTGCGCGCTGTAAATTGAATTGGTATCATAAGAGCTCCAGAATTGAGAGAGAGAGTGAGTACGGCGTCTACCATGCGCTCCATAGGTTAACGACGAGAGGAGGAGGAGAGAGGCGAAGCATAGCAGCAGCACCAAGCCTAGCCTGCTTGCCCTGACCCTGAGTGTCATTGTGGAACGTACGTAGTACGACTGCGTGCAGTTGTGTACTGAAGTGTGTAGTAGATGATAGATTGGTGCTGAGAGGGATAGCAGCAGGCACGGCTATTTATCCTTTCGTGCGTACCCACTACTAGCTAGCTAGTCTACCTAAATGCCGGTCAAAGCACGCGCTACTGACTAAATGCTGACCATAGTAAGTGTTTTTTTTTAAAGGCTGAACATAGTACTATGCAAGGACGCAAGGTTCTGTTTGGATGTTAGCCGATGCACATGGCAGACCGAAATTTTGTCTCTGGCTGAAGAAATATCAGAGATGTTTCCATCGACGCTGCAATTTTTGCGGCTGGTACACGGCCGAATCCTAGGCGGGCGATTGAGTCGTTGAAGTTTGGTTGGCCAATATTTTGGCTGGGCGCGGCAACTCACAATCACAAACCAAACACGCGGAAAGTTGGTAACAGATTGTAACGGATCAGGCACGCTGAGCAACCATATCAAGTATTACTAAAGAAGATGCAACCGTTGTCGGTTTTGTCACACCTGGTTTTAAGAATAAATCAAGCACTAACAATATATGTATGCCCGAAATATCCATGTTACACATACAGTGACAAATATGAAAAAATATAAAAAATTGTGTCTGTTACATATCATTAACAACAACCTGTGTCCATGTCAAATTCTCCGTTCTGGAGCTGAGCCATAATCTGCTATTCCCTGTAGTCCATCGCCATGTTGTCGCGTCTAGGGTTTAACCCATCTAGGGTTTTTTGAAGCCCTCCTTGGAGCGGTGCTGGTGGGCTGTTGGGGGAGACAATGGAGTCGGTGGAAGGCATGATGGAGAAGATGAAGTTGTCAGATGCAGAGAGGAAGGGCGTGCGGGTGACATCAAGGAGTGCCAGTGGTTCGCGTTCCGGCGCACCTCAAGCGATCAGGAAGGTACTTGCGGATCAACCGGTTAACGCTGATGGGCTGGCGCAGGCACTGGGGAGGATGTGGTGCCTGATCGGTGGCATCGATTGCAAGGACCTTGGACGAAATCACTTTCTGTTTACGTTCCACCAGGCAGCCGGCAAGAGAAAGGCATTGGAGGATGGCCCATGGGTCTTTGGTAAAGATCTGATCATCGTTGTTGATTTTGATGGGAGGAAGAGACTGGAGGATATCAACTTCGAATTTATTCCGATCTGGATTTGGGCCTCTGGGATGCCGCTGGGGATGATGAATAAGGAGACGGGGGGTGGCGATCGGAAGCGAAGTAGGTCAGTTTGTGGGGATGGACCTGGAGGAGGATGGCATTGCGGTTGGCAAATTCTTTCGAATCAAAGTAAAGCTCAACGTGAAGAAACCCCTAATGTGAGGGGTATCTCTGATGACGGAGGATGATGATGAGTCGCTGTGGTGTCCCATCGTGTATGAATTCCTCCCGGATTTTTGCTACACATGTGGCATAATTGGTCACACTGCAAAGCCTGTGGAGTTGTGTTAGCTGAGGGGAGGTGCAGCAATTTAGCAAGAAGTTGCGTTTTCTGCCTGAGAAGAAGAGATGGGAGACGGGCAATGCTGTCTCAACAGGTGGCTCGAGAAGAACAGGTTCTGACCAGGGCAGTGGTGGATATCGTTACTGGTGGTCCTCTCCCCGAAGAAGAGATCAACTCTCTTGGAGAAAAGAGAGCAATCAGTCTCAGGCATCGCATGAGGAGGACAAGGAAGATCAGGTAGGGAAGAAGTTCATCCCTCCGCATAGACGAGCACTACTAGATATCGGTGTCTAGAATCGCGCCCTAGACATGAGTAAATTTGTATCTGCGCGTCTAGGCCTAGATGGTGTGCAATGCGGACACAAGGGTTTATACTGGTTCAAGCAAAAATGTTCCTACGTCGTCCAATGGATTCTGCTGCGCTGCTCGTGTTGCCTTGCACTGGAGTACTCGTAGTAGGGGTTACAAGCCTTCGAGAGAGGGAGCGGATCCCAAGTCTCTTTGGTGGTGTGTGAGCTTGAGTGCTTGGTCAGCGAGGTGTGTTTCAATCAGGGTCCTTCTCTAGATGTGGCCCCTGCCTCCCCTTTTATAGTTCCCAAGGGGAAGGCTCGGGTTATATTTGTGGTAAAAAAGTGAAAGAGAAAAACAAAAAGGGGGCCTCGGGTATGGCCATCTTCCTCCTTATCCGGCGTGAGCAGTGAAAGGATCAAGATGCCCAAGAGGGGGGTGAATTGGGCTTTTCTAAAAAATTAAATGCAAGAAATAAATCCTACAAGCCGGAATTCACCCCTAGTGTCTACTTGTGTTCCTAGAGAGTCTACCGATACAAAGTTTTGCACCCTAGTTTCCAATCCTAGTCTAGCATGGCAAGTCTAGGAATGTAAACAAGCAATGAAAGTAATTACGAGAATGTAAATGCTTGAATGTAAAGGGGCAAGGAACACGGCGATATTTTTCTGAGGTATCGGAGAGTCGCCACTCCCCACTAGTCCTTGTTGGAGCACCCGCGCAAGGGTGTAGCTCCCCCTTGATCCGCGCAAGGATCAAGTGCTCTCTATGGGTTGATTCTTTGACACTCCGTCGCGGTGAATCACCCACAACCGCTCACAAGATGAGTTGGGTCATCCACAAGCTCTGCCGGATGATCACCAAACTCCCAATCACCACCAAGCCGTCTAGGTGATGGCGATCACCAAGAGTAACAAGCTAGAACTCTCACTTGACCACTACGAGCCCAACTGAGAAAGTGGATGCACACTTGCTACTCTCTAATCGCTAGTGAGGAACTCTCAAGCTTTGATTCTCAAATCTCTATCCTCATTAGTGCTCTTGCACTCCCTTGCACTCCAAAGGTGTTTATCAGCTGATCAAATGAGCAAGAGACCTCTAAAAGAGGTGGTGGGGATGTATTTATACACCCCACAGACAAAACGAACCGTTACCTGCTGACTCAGCAAAGACACGAGCTGACCGGACGCGCCGGTCGTACTGACCGGACGCGCCGGTCGCTCGTAACGGTCGAAAACCGAAAAACAACTGAGTGACCGGACGCACCGGTCAGGGGTGACCGGACGCGTCCGATCGTGCAGGGAGCATACTGTACTCGCACCGGACGCGCAACCGCGTCTGATCGGTGATGACCGGACGCGTCCGGTCGTCACTGGACCTTACTGGACTGTGACCGGACGCGCCGATCACACCCAGGTCGCGTCCGATCGGGTGTTTCCCTCAAGTGACACGTGTTGACTTCTGACCACCGCGTCCGGTCCTCGCGAGGACCGCGTCCGGTGTTCAGAGCTGAAACCCTAGCCGCGGAACTGTACTGACCGGACGCGTCCGGTCATGCCGAGGACCGCGTCCGGTCATGGGAAAACAACCCGAAACTCTCCGAAACGCGTCACAACTTGAACCAAGTTGCTTCCAACTGAACTTTGAGCTATTCTAGAGCTGCCTAGCGCCAAGTTTAACAAGTGTGCACCACACCTAAACATAGGACTCGCCTAGGTCAAGCTACCCGCTCATGCCCCCCTTTATAGTACGGCCAAAAGAGAAAAACGAAGATCCTAACGACTATTCCAAATGTCTCTCAACACCTCGACATCCGGAACTAACCGTCCTTAATCTTGACGTCACTCTTTTGAAAACCGAAACGATTTCCATCAAGGGGCATGAATAGCATGGTGCCCAAAGTAGTTAAAAACTCCATGACCTAACTTACCAAAGTTTCTGCAAAACACACGTTAGTCATGGTAATAAAGCGTTGTCATCAATTGCCGAAACCAAACCTCGGGGCCTAGATGCTTTCAATCTCCCCCTTTTTGGTGATTGATGACAATACTAAGATATGAAAGATTGGAGTTGAGGTTTTCGAACGTGCATGGTTCACATAAGCAAAAAGCAATAAGCATAGAAGGGTTAGGAATTGCTTATGTGTCCCAAGCCAAAAGAGTGTACTCATAAGATAAGACAAAGAGCATTAGTACACAAACAGATATAGCTCATAAGAAATCGGAGTAAGGCACGGAAGCACAACCTTAGAGCTATAATTAAAAAGGTGACAAGTGTTAACAAAGTGACAGGATAAAACATTAAGACTCAAGGTTTATCACACAACGACATGTCACACGAATGCAATGACTGAAAAGTAAACATGATGCATGAATGTAGCACACAAGAAAAAACGAAAACCCTCTCTCAAAACTCCCCCTGAAACTACTCTCTCTCCCCCTTTGGCATCAAGCGCCAAAAAAGCTAATCTAAGGATCTGATGGGGGGACAGACGGAGTCGTGTCGGGTGCCGAGGTGCGCGGAGTAATCATGAAGTGTAGAGAATCGCCCTCGGAATCTGAGCTATCTGGCTGACCCTCTGAAGAAGCATGTGGCTGTGTAACTGTCTGGGTCTGAACGGCAGGAACAGGTACTGTCGTAGTAGCAATAATAGGATCCGTCTGAGTGACCTGAGCCTGTAGCGAGCCAATAGCAGGAGGATCTGTCGAGGCAACTGACGAAGGTAGAGTCTCTGTAGTACCAGTCCCTGTCACTGGAGGAATAGCTGCCTCTGAAGCTAACAATCCTGAAGAAGTAGCAAAGGTAGTGTGCGAGGGCGTCGGCTGACCAGTCAACTC
Source organism: Saccharum hybrid cultivar R570 (assembly GCA_038087645.1). Lineage (NCBI taxonomy): Eukaryota > Viridiplantae > Streptophyta > Magnoliopsida > Poales > Poaceae > Saccharum > Saccharum hybrid cultivar. The sequence goes on from JAQSUU010000620.1 coordinate 1,525,344, forward strand.
GCTGTAGGTAGCACTGAAATCACCGAAGGGTGTGCCTGTCAGGAGGTGAGGGCGAGGCTGGTCTGATGGTGTAAACCCCGTGTGAATAGGCATGAAGCTCGGGGACTGGAAAGACTGGGGAACCTGCTGCTATGGAGATGTGAACTGGAAACCCGGCTGTCCCTGACTCGATGGATCACTAGATTGTAAAGCAGAAGTCAGGACGGAAGCAGGCGGAGGAACCCCAATAATGACTAGGTGGCACAGGAGGTCCAAGTACTGCTGCTGACTAGCTGCAGTCTGTCGCTGAATCTCGTACTGCTGTCGCTGCATTTCGACCTGCTGCCTCTGGATCTCAAGCTGCTGACGCTGAAACTCGTCCTGACGAGCTTGAATCTGTGCAAGTGCTGCAGCTGTGTCCTGAGCCTGTCGCTGTATTTGCTGTTGCTGCTGCTCCTATGCCTGGGTCAACCTCTCAAGTATTGTCACCATGGCTGGGTCTGTGCGGGAGGCTGAACCAGAGCCACCGGCCTCGTGGTCGTGAGACCGAGGAGACCGATACCTGGGGATGGGCTGGTAGTCCTCATCAGTGCTGTCAGATGTCACATCCTCAGGAAGATCAGCAGGCTGAGTGTCAAGATCTGCAAGCTCTGCCTCTGCAAGCTCATCAACTGTGGCATCCTGCTCAGCTGCTGTCTCAGGAACCTCAGGTCGCACACGCTGTCCTGGCACTGGGGCCTGATCTCTAGTGACTGAAGCCCAAAGCTGACGGATATCATACTCAGGGAAAGCAGTAGTAGTATCTGATATCTCAGCTCGGATCTCTGCTGGTAACTGGATGGATGATCTAATAATGAAGCAGATCCAGTGTGCATAGGGCAGCTGACGATTACCCTTGAAGCCCTCAGCTATGGTGTCCTCCATCTCACTAAGTATGAGATCCCAAATGTCAAACTGAGTCTGTGAGAGGAGGTGGTGAACAACCCATAGCTGTATCCAAGTCAGTCCCTCTCTGTAGCCAAGTCTGGGAAGTAGAGTGCGTCTGACTATAGCATCCAGAACTCTGGCAAGTGGTGTCAAACTGGCAGGCGTGCGTCGAGACCCTTCGCCAAAAGGCTCACGGAAGCAGGGTCGAACCAGGTCTGTAGGTGGCACTGCACCGCCATGAGGGCGTCTCGGTGGAGGAGTCTGACCAAAACACAGCTGATGTATCTTCGTGTTGGAAGCTGGGAGTCTGAGAATCTCCCGCACTCTGGTGCTGTATAGGCGGTGATCGCGGCCTCGGAATGCAAAGTGAATGAAATCATGGGCAGGATCAATCCATAGTGAAGCATAAAACTCTCTGACCCATGTGCCGCAGTATGCACCTGTCCGTCCAAGATGATCTGACAAGCCTGGCAGAAAGGACAGGTGCGGACGTAGCTGCTCTCCCACAACCTCAACTAGTGACTCAAGTCGACAGACCCTCTGTGGTCGGAAAGCAATACCGCTGTCAACTAGAGCTCTGTAGAAATCCTCCTGAAGTGGGGTATAGAATCCTTCTGAAGCTCTGGGATCCCTCACAGGTGGAAACCACCGACTGACCTCCACGAACCTCAACACCTGCACCTGACGTGCTGTAGCACCCCTCAAGTCAAAGTGCTCGACCGGGGGTGAACCTCTAGCTCTGGGAGGAGGACGTGCTCCACGACGCTGGCCCTCTGGCCTAGGAGACACCTGAGTACGTGCGCGTGTGGAGCGGCGATGTGGTGGAGACTGAGCTGGCTGCTCCTCTGTGTCCTCTGTAGCCTCTGGAGCCTCTGGAGCCTCTAGAGGTGGATCAACTGACATACTCTCTGTAGCTCCAGTATCCTCTGTACCCTCAGTGGCCTCTGTGCCGAGCTGTCGACCTTCAAGATGAAAGCGACGCTCGCCTATGCGTATGCCACTGCTCCTGCCACCTCTCTCTGCCTGCTCTGCTGCATCTGCCACGGCCTGAGCAATCTCTGCCTCTGTAAGTGTCTTCTTCTTCTTTCTGGCCAAGATCTTGACATGCTTCCCACGTGCAATCTCAGACCGATGAGGAGGACTGTCGTCCCCATCACCAGGAGCACCACCGGCGTTCTTGCAACGCACCATGCTGACACACTAACCAAAAACCTCTGAAAGATGGTGAACTGTCACTCGAGAGGCTTGGCCTCAGTCCGTATCTGCAGGCTTGGCCTCGGATTCAGCAACCTGATCTCACCCGACACACGGACAGACTCGCTCGGATCGACGAGCTGACGGTGACAAGAGGAGATGACCTAGATCGCGAGATTACCAAAATCGCCGGACGGGCTCTCGCGAAGAAGACGGCGCGTGACGAAACCTCGACGACGAACGGCCGAACGACGTTACGCGAACCCTAGGGTTAGGGTTAGGGCAACACGACGAATACCGATTGGAGGCGAGCGCGAGGTAGTCCACGGCCAGAGGTGAAGCTGGTGGGCTAGGGCGCTGCTCACCGGCGACAGAGGCACGGCTCACCGGTGGCGAGAGGCGAGCGGGCGGCGATGGCGCGGTGGCGCGCGGGCGATGGTGGCGCGGGCAGGCACGGGCAGTGCTGGCGCATGCGCGAGCAAGGGCCTGCGCGGGGCAGGACGGAGGCGAGCTTGCTGGAGGCAAGGACGACGGCGATGGCGTGGCGGCTCCGGCGGATTTGGCGAGGCGGCGGCGGAAAATAAGATCGGACTGAGGAAAAAATGGCCGAGGACGAAACGGTATATGAAGGGTCAGATCCGCTCGATGCGTGATGACCGGACGCGGTGGTCGTTATGACCGGACGCGGTGGTGCAGCGTTCGGTCACACTCCAGTAAGTTCCTGGAGTGACCGGACGCGTCCGGTGAGGACTGACCGGACGCGGTCAGAGTCCGGTCGAGGGGAGCTCGGGAAATCATCGCGAATGACCGGACGCGGTGGTGGTAACCGGGACCGGACGCGGTGGTCAAACAGAGGCGCGTTCGGTGCAGCGTCCGATCAGTAGATCTGGAGATGGTCTTCTGGATGACCGGACGCGCTGGTGGACGTCGGGACCAGACGCGGTGGTGAAGCATCACTGCGTCCGGTGCAGCGTCCGGTCCAGCGTCCGGTCACAGTTCTTCGTCCTTCTTCGTTCCGAACAACGACGCGACTTCTCCCAATCAGGTTCCAATTCAAAAAGACACAAATAAACACCGATTGGAACATGACATGAGTGACCTCACTCAAACCCTCAAAATTTTTAAAATAGATTGCCTTAGGCTAGTATTATTTTTAAGAAAATAGGCAATAAACACCCAAGGAGCAACGTATGGCCATGCAATAGAGTTTTTGAATCTTTAGGAGCGTCAAAATGCTCTCTCTATCCATGGACGAACACAGAGGTTGCTCAAAGCTTAACCGAAGAGAAACGACAAGAACAACAACCATGCATATGCAATGCAAGAGACAACACACGCTCATTTTTTAAAGTTACTAGAATCAAGCACATTGAGTTCACTTCTTAATCTACAAAAGGTTGCCTCATCCAAAGGTTTAGTGAAGATATCCGCTAATTGATTTTCACTTCTTACACCTTCTAGTGATATGTCATTTTTAGCAACGTGATCTCTTAGAAAGTGATGGCGGATATCAATGTGCTTGGTGCGAGAGTGTTGTACCGGATTGTTAGCAATTTTAACGGCACTTTCATTATCACATAAAAGTGGCACCTTTTCAAGAACAATTCCATAGTCTAGGAGGGTTTGTTTCATATATAAGATTTGTGCACAACAAGCCCCCACGGCAATGTATTCCGCCTCGGCGGTGGACAAAGCCACACTATTTTGCTTTTTAGATGACCAAGATACTAAAGATCTTCCAAGCAAATGGCACCCTCCGGATGTGCTTTTTCTATCAATTTTGCAACCGGCATAGTCCGAATCGGAATAGCCAACTAGTTGGAATCTAGCTCCTTTGGGATACCAAAGACCAATGCTTGGGGTGAGCTTAAGATATCTTAGGATTCTTTTTACGGCACTTAGGTGAGGTTCTTTAGGGCACGCTTGAAAGCGGGCACACATGCACACACTAAACATGATATCGGGCCTAGATGCGGTAAGGTATAATAAGCTACCAATCATAGAACGGTAGAGAGTTTGATCAACCGGTTTACCTCCCTCATCTAGGTCGAGATGTCCATTTGATGGCATTGGGGTCTTGATTGGTTTGCATTCTTCCATCTTGAATCTTTTGAGAAGATCCTTGGTATACTTTTCTTGAGAGATGAAAATCCCTTCTCTCATTTGCTTTACTTGAAATCCAAGGAAGAATGTGAGCTCACCAATCATTGACATCTCGAATTCCTTCGACATCAATTCACCAAATTCCTTGCAATAATCTTCATTTGTTGATCCGAAGATGATATCATCAACATATACTTGACAAATAAAGATCTCCCCATTAAACTTCTTGGTGAATAGTGTGGTGTCGACCTTCCCAATGGTGAAGCCCTTCTCAATGAGGAAGTCCCGGAGGCGCTCATACCACGCTCTAGGGGCTTGCTTGAGCCCATATAATGCCTTGGACAACCTATAAACATGATTAGGATATCTAGGTTCTTCAAACCCGGGAGGTTGATTGACATAGACTAGTTCATTTATAAAGCCATTTAAGAATGCACTTTTCACATCCATTTGATATAGTTTCATATCATGATGTGATGCATATGCAAGGAGGATACGAATGGCTTCAAGTCTTGCAACGGGTGCAAAGGTCTCTCCAAAATCAAGACCTTCAACTTGAGAGAACCCCTTTGCAACTAGTCTTGCCTTGTTCCTCACCACTATGCCTTGGTCATCTTGCTTGTTTCGGAACACCCACTTGGTTCCGATGACTCTTGCACCTTTGGGATGCTCTTCAAGTGTCCATACTTGATTGCGGGTGAAGTTGTTCAATTCTTCATGCATTGCAATCACCCAATCCGGATCTTGAAGAGCTTCTTCTACATTCTTAGGTTCAACGCAAGAGACAAAAGAGTGATGTTCAACAAAAGAAGCTAGCTTTTGGGATCGAGTCATTACTCCCTTTGTAGGACTCCCTATGATGAGATCTTGTGGATGTGCTTGAAGTAGTGGTGAATTTCTTCTATCAACCACTTGAGGAGGTGGATGGGGGGCATTAACATCTTGAGCTTGTGCCTCAACTTGTTCATGAGAGACATAAGTGTCTTCATTTTCAACTCTCTCATTCTTGTTATCATCTTGAGGCACACGTGATGAAGATGGTGGATCAACAATTTGTACATCGTCATCATCATCTTTTGGCTTGATGTCTCCCACGGGCATGTTCTTCATGGCCTCCCTCAAGGGTTCATCACCTACATCATCACAATTCTCAATTGCTCCTTGGGAGCCGTTAGATTCATCAAATTCCACATCATATGTTTCTTCAACCAAACCGGTGGCATGGTTAAATACTCTATATGCTTTGGACTTTGATGAGTAACCAACAAGAAAACCAATATCACAACGTCTTTGAAACTTCCCTAGGTGTTGACGCTTCTTGTAGATGTAACATTTGCAACCAAACACCCGGAAGAAAGAGACGTCCGGCTTCTTCCCATTAAGCAACTCATAGGGGGTCTTGCCAAGAAACTTTTGTAGGAAGAGGCGATTTGAAGCATAGCATGCGGTGTTGATTGCCTCGGCCCACAACTTCTCTGGAGTGTTGTACTCATCTAGCATTGTTCTTGCAAGGGTGATCAAAGTTCGGTTCTTTCTCTCAACTACACCATTTTGTTGAGGAGTGTAGGTTGAAGAGACCTCATGCTTGATTCCAATTTCATCACAATAAGCTTCAATGTTGGTGTTGTCAAACTCTTTGCCATTGTCACTTCTAATCTTCTTTATCTTGACTTCAAATTCATTTTGAGCTCTCTTTGCAAACTTTTTGAAGCAATTTGCCACTTCGGATTTGTCATGAAGGAAGAAAGTCCATGTATACCTTGAGTAGTCATCCACTATCACAAGACAATAGAGATTACCACCCAAGCTCTTGTATGTTGTAGGCCCAAACAAATCCATGTGTAGAAGTTCTAGTACTCTTGAAGTTGACATGAAAGCTTTGGTTGGATGAGTGTTTGCAACTTGTTTGCCCGCTTGACATGCACTACAAGGTTTGTCCTTTTCAAACTTCACATCCTTCAATCCTCTCACTAGTTCTTTCTTCAATAGCTTGTTGAGAGTGTTCATTCCAACATGAGCAAGCCTCCTATGCCAAAGCCAACCAAGTGAGGTCTTGGTGAACAAACATGTCATCAAATTTGCATCTTCAGAGGTGAAGTCAACAAGATAAAGATTGTTTTATCTAAAACCTTTGAATATCACTTGCTTGTCATCTATCTTTGAAACTTCCACTTCATTTGGTGTGAACAAGCATTGGAAGCCAAGGTCACAAAGTTGCCCAACGGATAACAAGTTGAAACTCAATGAAGCAACATAGAGCACATTTGAGAGTGAGTGATCATGTGATATTGCAATCTTGCCTATACCCTTGACTTTGCTCTTTGAATTATCCCCAAATGTGATCTTCTCTTGACATATTCCATTCTCTTCAATGGTGGTGAACATACGAGGATCACCGGTCATATGTTGAGTGCAACCACTATCAATAACCCAATGAGATCCACCGGTCTTGTAGTTCACCTACACACAAAAGATCAAGCTTTTTGTTTAGGGACCCAAACTTGAGAGGGGCCCTTGACTTTCTCAACTAGTGACTTGGCAACCCATATTTTCTTTGGCCTATTCTTGTTTGGGGGACCCAAAAACATGACTTTCATCTTTCCATTTGAATCTTTTCTTAGCATATAATGAGCATTGAAGGTGAAGGGTCTAGCATGCTTGGGCAAGGGTTGTGGTGGTGGAGTTTTGCATTCATGAGCAAAGTGACCTTCTTGACCACACTCAACACATCTCTTTGGCTTGGGCTTTGACTTGCTTTGTTGTTGTTGAGCTTTTGCTTTCTTCTCTTGATTTGCCAAGTACCCAATACCACTTCTATCCATCTTCATTACGGTGTTCATGAGGAGCTCACTTTGCAAATGTTGGCCTCTTGTGAACTTGCTTAGGCCGGTCTTGAGATGCTCTTTTTCTTGCTTGAGCTTTTTGTTTTCTTCAATGAGTGACTCATTTGTTGGTTGCTTCTCAAGAGCCATCAAACTTTTTAGCTTCTTGTTTTCATTTGCAAGCTTCTCATTCTCACTCTTAATCTTGGCATAATCATCATGGTTGCTTGACTCAACCACACTCTTGCCTTTGCTACTAGAACCTTGCTCAATGCTTTCAATGATCAAGTCATCACATGATGTAGCTATATCACACTTAACAACATAGTTAGTAGCATCATGTATCTCAAGAGCAAGTTCATTTGCAACCACAAGACTATCATAGTCAATTTTTAATGTGGTGTATTTGTCCTTTAGAGAATTATGTCTAGTGATGAGCTCATCATGCTTCTTCTCAAGTTTATCATGGTGATCTTTAAGCTCTTTATAAGAGGTTTTGAGCTCCTTGAGAGTGGAAGACATCACTTCATTTTGAACTCTAAGCTCACCACTAGTCTTTTGAATATTTTCAAGCTTGGATGAGAGTGATTCATTTTCATTTTGAAGATCATCATTTTCACTTCTAGTTCTTCTTATGATTTTAGTGTATTTGTTTAGCAATTTTACAAGTTCATCATAAGAAGGTGAGTCATATTCATCATCACTATCACTATCATCATCATCATCACTATCACGGTTTTGTACCTTTCATTCACCCTTGGCTATAAGGCATAGGTGAGTAGTGGACGATGATGGTGAAGGAGGCGGTGAAGGTGGTGATGAAGATGTTGGTGAAGATGATGGCCCCATCACAAATGCGGCAACCTTCTCTTTCTCATCGTCGCTCTCATCTTCGGAGGACTCACAAGATGATTCAATGTCGGTGAGCCAATCACCAACGATGTATGCCTTTCCTCCCTTCTTCTTCTTGTGGAACTCCTTCTTGCCATCCTTCTTCTTGTATGGCTTGTTCTTCTTCTTCTCTTCTTCTTCATCACTTGAATCATTTTTCTTGCCCTTGTTCTTATTCTTGTACTTGTCTTTTGGTGGTCTAGGGCATTGATGAGCTTGGTGGCCAAGTTCACCACAATTGTAGCAATCCATCTCCGAGATTGGCTTTCTCTTGCTACTTGTGAAGAATTTCTTCTTCTTGCCATCGAACTTGATGCCACTCTTGTTAAGCTTCTTTAGCATCTTGGTGGTCTTTCTCACCATGAGTGCAAGTGATTCATCATCAACATCACTTTCACTTGAGCTTTCTTGCACCATCATGGCTTGGCCCTTCTTCTTCTTCTTGTCATGACTAGCTTTGAAGGCCAAGTCTTTCTTCTTGGAAGATGATGAGCCCTCTTCCGGAGTGATATGCATGTACATCTCATGAGCATTGATTTTCCCTAAAACTTGAGTCAGTGTTGCGGTGGAAAGATCACTTTGGTGAAGCACGGTGACAATGTGTCCATACTTCTCAACGGGAAGCACACTCAAGATCTTCCTTGCAACATCCGATTGGCTCATTTTGGTGAGCCCAAGAGCATTGAGATCCTCTACAAGAACATTCAAGCGAGTGTACATCTCATTAGCACTTTCTTTGGGAAGCATCTCAAAAGAATTAATTTTCTTTAAAGCTATGTGATAGCGTTCCTCACGCTCACTCTTAGTTCCCTCATGGAGAGCACAAAGATTTTCCCACAATTCATGAGCGTTCTTTGCATTACGCACACGATTGAAGATATCTTTGCCTAAGCCCCGGTAGAGTGCATTTTTGGCCTTTGCATTCCACCGGTCGTACTTCTCCTCGTCACCACTTGGGTTAGCGGGATCCCTTATGGGGGGAAGCCCTTCGGTTGCGGCTCTAAGGCACCCAACATCTATGGCTTCGAGGTACGCCTCCATACGAATTTTCCAATATGGAAAATCGTCTCCCTCAAAAGTGGGAGGTGGTCCTTCCCCATTAGACATCTTGCTCTAGGCGGTAAAGCCTAAAAATAGAGCAACACGGCTCCGATACCAATTGAAAGGATCAAGATGCCCAAGAGGGGGGGTGAATTGGGCTTTTCTAAAAAATTAAATGCAAGAAATAAATCCTACAAGCCGGAATTCACCCCTAGTGTCTACTTGTGTTCCTAGAGAGTCTACCGATACAAAGTTTTGCACCCTAGTTTCCAATCCTAGTCTAGCATGGCAAGTCTAGGAATGTAAACAAGCAATGAAAGTAATTACGAGAATGTAAATGCTTGAATGTAAAGGGGCAAGGAACACGGCGATGTTTTTCCGAGGTATCGGAGAGTCGCCACTCCCCACTAGTCCTCGTTGGAGCACCCGCGCAAGGGTGTAGCTCCCCCTTGATCCGCGCAAGGATCAAGTGCTCTCTACGGGTTGATTCTTTGACACTCCGTCGCGGTGAATCACCCACAACCGCTCACAAGATGAGTTGGGTCATCCACAAGCTCCGCCGGATGATCACCAAACTCCCAATCACCACCAAGCCATCTAGGTGATGGCGATCACCAAGAGTAACAAGCTAGAACTCTCACTTGACCACTACGAGCCCAACTGAGAAAGTGGATGCACACTTGCTACTCTCTAATCGCTAGTGAGGAACTCTCAAGCTTTGATTCTCAAATCTCTATCCTCACTAGTGCTCTTGCACTCCCTTGCACTCCAAAGGTGTTTATCAGCTGATCAAATGAGCAAGAGACCTCTAAAAGAGGTGGTGGGGATGTATTTATACACCCCACAGACAAAACGAACCGTTACCTGCTGACTCGGCAAAGACACGAGCTGACCGGACGCGCCGGTCGTACTGACCAGACGCGCCGGTCGCTCGTAACGGTCGAAAACCGAAAAACAACTGAGTGACCGGACGCACCGGTCAGGGGTGACCGGACGCGTCCGATCGTGCAGGGAGCATACTGTACTCGCACTGGACGCGCAACCGCGTCCGATCGGTGATGACCGGATGCGTCCGGTCGTCACTGGACCTTACTGGACTGTGACCGGACGCGCCGATCACACCCAGGTCGCGTCCGATCGGGTGTTTCCCTCAAGTGACACGTGTTGACTTCTGACCACCGCGTCCGGTCCTCGCGAGGACCGCGTCCGGTGTTCAGAGCTGAAACCCTAGCCGCGGAACTGTACTGACCGGACGCGTCCGGTCATGCCGAGGACCGTGTCCGGTCATGGGAAAACAACCCGAAACTCTCTGAAACGCGTCACAACTTGAACCAAGTTGCTTCCAACTGAACTTTGAGCTATTCTAGAGCTGCCTAGCGCCAAGTTTAACAAGTGTGCACCACACCTAAACATAGGACTCGCCTAGGTCAAGCTACCCGCTCATGCCCCCCTTTATAGTACGGCCAAAAGAGAAAAACGAAGATCCTAACGACTATTCCAAATGTCTCTCAACACCTCGACATCCGGAACTAACCGTCCTTAATCTTGACGTCACTCTTTTGAAAACTGAAACGATTTCCATCAAGGGGCATGAATACCATGGTGCCCAAAGCAGTTAAAAACTCCATGACCTAACTTACCAAAGTTTCTGCAAAACACACGTTAGTCATGGTAATAAAGTGTTGTCATCAATTGCCGAAACCAAACCTCGGGGCCTAGATGCTTTCAAGCAGTCTACCCTGCAGCACAGAGATGCAATGGGCGTCAAGCTTTTGGCCTCTCTGTACACTGGTGCAACGCGCTGTGGCCACGCTTCGTCCTGTGTGCTTTTGTACCATCGAGGATGGGCGGTGCGTATGCCCGGATTTGCGTAGAGAGAAGTTAGGTAGTACAGTTGCCGTTACCCCCGTTGCTATAGAGGCATGGACATCGTCGTGGTCGAATGACTGGAGTCATATCGGGTCATAACACGGCTCCCATGCTCCCATTCACTGTGCATGGTCGTGTTTGTACCATCATTGGGAATGGGTGTCGCGGTGGGAGCCCACTTGGCTCCCAGCTTTGCCCGTGTAACACCTTGGTGTTAAACTTGCATTAGCATTTGCAAAACATGAGCATAAGCATTATTATGCATTCATAAGCGTCACATGAAATATAAGAGTGAAACTTGTTATTGAAATATGTGATAATGTGCTTGTTTCAGTAGGTGTTATACAATGATCATGATTGCTATGCAATGTTTGTCCTTGTTGGATCACTAAAACAACTTAGAGTTAATTAGGGTGCAATTTGTAGCAAGTTTCATATTACTCATTTTAACAAATTATGCTTTTAAAATAATCTTCAAAATTAGGGTTTTTAATTTAAATTGACTTTAAATCTATAATTCAAATCTATTTGGGTTTTGACTTTGCTTCTTTTGGCAAAGTTGTAGAACAAGATTTTTGGAACAACTTCTATTTTGCACCAAGTCCTGAAAATGAATTTTCTTGCTCAAAAATGGAATTTGGGGACTGTTATTCAAAAATAAAATAAAAAATGAATTTCCTTCCCTAAACGGGCTGCCGCCCCACTTTTGGCCCAGCTCGGCAAGCTAGCCCGGCCTGCCTCCGCGCGCCCGCTCCCGTGCGCTCGCGCCCGTTTGACCGGGGATAGGGGACGACCGCCGTGTGGCCACCGCTCATCGGCGACGGCATACAGGTGGCACGCCACGGGCCCTGCCGCCCCTCGCCTCGCCATAACCAGCAGCCTAGCGTCCCGCTGTCCCCCTCCTGCTCATTTTCCACGTCGCCTTCGCCCTAGAGCAACAGCAGCGTGGCCACCGCTCCATTGCCGCCGCCAAGCTCGCCTCCACCGGTGCAACTCGCTGTCGCTGCTCCATCTTCGCCAAATTGCTCTAGCCAGCAACCCCACCTCTAAGCGCTCTTCCTTTTGCACCGATCGCCGCCGTCATCGTCTTGGTAAGCGGCTGGATTTTGGGCGGCTCCTTTCCGCCACCACTCACCGAAGCCCGCCCCGTCACGGCCGGAGCTCCTCCGCTCTCCCTTTCTCCCCTTTGAGTAGTGTAACATGCTCACCGTGGCCGCGCAAACCCCGTGCGCACCACGTTGCGCCGTACCATGGCCGAAAATGGCATGCACGCCGTCGGCATGTGCCGCCGCTCGCCGGTGCGCGTGGCGCTGCCGCCATAGGCCATCTCTGCCTGCGCTTGTTGCTCCACTAAGTTCATGTCGTCGAGAGGGTACTCAGGGTGCCGGCCTGGCCGCCGGGGAGCTCGCCGCTGGCAAGCTCTCGACCGGTTAGCGGCCACCCTGCCTCTGTGCCACCGATAGGTGGGACCGAGCTGACCTCGGGGCCCAGCTGTTAGCGCCTGTGTGTGCACAGCACTGGGTGCACGTAGCGTTAGGGTTCGGTTTTGTTTTTAAATGATTTCCAGAAAATATGGAAATGCTTGTAAAATCTATATCTTGAGCTATGAATGTCCAAATTGAGTGAAACAAATTTGTAGTGCTTCTTTTGACTAGATCTACAGTTTAAAAATACTACATGTCATTTTTGTGATACTTTTCTATATAGCTTTATTTAATCCTTTAAATTGTTGTAAACTTAGAAAATGTATAAGTAATTCTGTGTAGGTTAGAAAAATGTGATTCCAATTTTGTTAGCCTAGTTTTGTGATGTACTTTCTGTGATAAATATATGACATGCATGTTTTGTGGAAGAAAATGGCTAAGTAATTTTGGTGGATTAAATGATGATTTCTTGTAAAATTGCTAGGGCTAAAAATATGAATAATACATGTAGGTGAAACTTTTTCTATAGTGTTTCTATACTATGTAGACCATGGGAAAAATATGAAATTTGTTGTTTGATAATTTTCATAGTACAAAGTATTTTCATGCTCATTTATCCATCATACCTTGTCATTTTTGTGTAGACTAAAATAAGTATGCTTTTGCTATGAAATTTTTATGATAGGCTCTACTAAGCACAAGCATGCTACTTTATTTTTCTCAAAATTTTAGGAGTTCAGAAAGTATATGAGGTAGTTGTAGCTTTGGTTTATATTAGTTAATTTAATATTGCTCTATGCATGATTAGGGTATTTAGTGTGATTTGGTGTATCTTTGAAGCACCTTAACTTGCTGGTATGACTTGGCATGTTAGGGTAGCCCTTTGTGGTGTTAGTGTAGTAGTACCTGTGTTTGTGGTTATATGGTGGTTAGCGATGCATGATGGTAGTTAGTAGTAGAAGAGAATGTAGTAGATGACATGTGCTTATGGTACATGTTCTTAGATGATGTTGACTACCTGGTAGAAGAGATTAGCACATACTCTGTCGAAAGTAACTAACCATGTTCATTCATCTGCATCCATCCATAAGCATCATGATTATTGGCCGTCACTAGCATCCTCATGACCACCGACATATGCATCATACAGGATCGTAGGAGGAAGTTCCGGTAGTGGTGCCAGAAGAGCAGGCGGGAACAGATCCGCAAGAGATCCAGGCACAGGAGGTGCCCGAGGCCGAGGAGCTAGGCGAGGAACTCCCAGAGTGTGTGGGCCACCAGCCTAGTTCCTTCAAAAAAAGTAAGCCCCAGAGCATTCTAAGTCTCCTACTTTATAAGCAGTTGATTATATAAGTTCTATATATTGTTGCATTAAGTTATAGGAGTTGAGTGAAACCGTTAATGCATATATTATATCCTTATCTACCTTATTATATATGTTACCTTGATAGGTCTAGCATCAAATAAATGCTTAGCCCTGCTTAGACCGGTAGTAGTCGGTGATTTCCTGTCACTGGCAACTATAGGTGGTTACCGAAATACCTTAGCTATGGATGCTATCATAGAAATAACTAGGTATTGATGGATAAATGGAGACTGGGTAGAATAAGTAGTGGGCAGCCAAACAGGGTTTAGGGGTGTTTGTAGTTTTCGCCAGTGTCGGTTAAGGACTGATCGTTGCTCGTCCCTCTTGTCATGTTGAACACATGCCTCACATTTAGCTAGCCGAATAAAGTACCTTTCGACCATGAAGCTAGTGACACTATTTGGGCCAGGATCGACCCATTGGGCATGCGTATTGGTGTTGATGGGGGTATGAGAGGGGCACGAAGAGTGAGCCCAAGGACAGGCAAGGCCTAATTCCTGGCAGTCAGGAGGCCCCCAGGTATTGTAGTCTCTGTTTGTCCCATGACGTTACTAGAATGGTGTCATTGGTGACCTATAGCTCACTTCACGAGTGAGTGTGGTTTGTGTGAAGAATAAATCACTAGCTGGTTAGGAATCGATTCAAATCGCCATCGCTCCTGGATAGAGAGCACTTGACTCGAGCTACGACATCATAGTAATGATGATGAAACACGGATGGTTATGTGGATGATGTTGGAATGCTAAACCTGAGATGGTAACTTGATGTTAGTGGTTAATCAAGTGATTGCTATATCATAGGTGCTTACCCAGAGTGATAGGTTATAATAAAGATGATGCTAATACTTAAAATGGTTTATTCATGATAACTTATGCTTTTCGCAAATGAGTCAGCTAGTTCACTAAAAGAAAGCCTTGCATACTCCTTGGTGTCACTTTATTTCCATTTAAGGTAGGTAAGTCTAGATGAGTACATTCTCGTACTCAAGGCTTTGTTTTCATTGTTGTTGCAGATGGCCAGATGTATTATGGATATTGCATCAACTGTCTGTATCCCGCGATAGGCGACAACTAGGACCAAGGGCGTGGTCATTCCTTATGTCTCATCTACTGCCTGCAGTTCAGCTCTGTTTGGTTTAGGTTTTAGGGTTTGAAATGATCTATTATTTAGTCTCCTATTTCTGGCTCTATTGGGCATACGCCATGTTCTAGATAATCGTTTTCCTATTGCTCTTCCACTGTCCCCGTCTTCATCGATTTCTAGAGAGGTTGTTGTAACGTCCCACCTCCTTAAGGCCGGGACTGCTTACATTTGGCCGCTTTTCTAGGATATATATTGCCCTCATAGACCAACACAAGTCTTTTCTGCGCACTTTGTCTCACTCGTGCACACCCGGGAAGAACTTTCCGGTCGATAACCCATCGCTCTAGGCCAAGCACGCTTAACTTTGGAGTTCTTTGGAGATGAGCTTCCGGAAAAAAAAAAGTTACAACTTGTTGGTATGAGTGTTCTATTAATCCTGTGAAGCCTTGGACCGGGATGTTACATCCTCACCCCCTTAAGAGACTGACGTCCTCGTCGGTCAATCCCAAGCCAGGAAGACACACGCGCCCGTGAAACCACGAGAGTCGGCTCTGATACCATTCTGTAACGTCCCACCTCCTCAAGGCCGGGACCGCTTACATCTGGCCGCTTTTCTAGGATATATATTGCCCTCACAGACCAACACAAGTCTTTTCTGCACACTTTGTCCTCACTCGTGCGCACCCGAAAAGAACTTCCCGGTCGGTCACCCATCGCTCTAGGCCAAGCACGCTTAACTTTGGAGTTCTTTGGAGATGAGCTTCCGAAAAAGAAGTTGCAACTTGTTGGTATGAGTATCCTATTAATCCTGTTAAGCCTTGGACCAGGATGTTACATTAAAAAGACAAATGCAGCTAGCATTGAAAACCTAATCTAAAAAATCTATTTTTACAGCGAAAACATTAAACTAAAACATGTCATATTATAGATCCACTGCATAGATAATTTCACAAGGATTCCAAAAAGTCCTTATTTTCTATTTTATAAATTTCCTATGATTTACTATGCATTCCCAAACTTTCAGCCGATTTAAAACAAATTGGTCCCTATTGGCACTATTCACATGAGTCACAAACTTTACAAAACGACCCTTTTCTTTCCTCGAATTGTTGCGTGAAGTCACTGACGGGATTAACAGAGGAGGTGCTCAGGCGGCTCGATTCCCGCCGGTGGAGCTCCAGCGGCGGTTGGACGGCCGGCAAGGCGCGTGGGGGCGGCGATGGCCCCGGTGGGGGAGCGGCCAACACCAGCAGGGGGGCCTCCCGGCCTGGCCAAGGCCAGCCATGGCCACGCCTGGCTCTGGCCCCACCGGCTGTAGGCAGCAGCTGCCCGGTCATGGCAGCAGTGGCATCCGCGGCCCGGGACGATGGCTGGGCGATGGAGCAGCAAGGAACAAAGAAAGGGACGGCGAGCTTGGCTTGGGAAGGTGCAGCGCCAAGGCCAACTCAACCGGAGGTGGGAGGACCGGCGATGGAGGAGGAGCTTTGCCCGGTCATCTATGAAGAATGAAAGGAGGAGACAGAGAACTTGGGCGAGAGAGGTGGAGTGGAGGGCGTCAGCTCTCTCATCTACTCGAGCATAGGGCGAGGTGGCACACATGCGAGAGCAGTACGAGGGCCATGCGGTGTTGCTCACCTGTGCACGGTCGGCCATGATGCGGCCTCTGCTGAAGGCGTTCAAAATGTGAAGGAACCAATACTACCGCAAAAATACACTGAAACTCCATAATTCCGCCCTCTATAACTCCAAAACCATTCGATGATTCGATCGGCCAATTTCTCCTTGTGGTGGTACTACATGAGTGCTACACTTTTGCTTAAAGGATCATGGTTTGGTTCGGCTTGGTTTGAGAGATATATTGTCCCAAAGGAGAGTACACCAAAACTGAAATCTGAACTTCGGTTCCACATTGACTGAAATGGCATTCTTCTCCCCCTTCTAACTCTTTAAGCATCACATAATAACTTGAGGCACTGTGGTCAACATGGTAGAGCTACATGAGGACAACAACATTACTTAAGGAATCTTGGGCTGGATCAGCTCGGTTTAAAAGATATAAATCCCCGAAGTAGGGTACTTGCAAACTAAAATCTAGAAAAGTTCAGTTAGGAGCTGAATCATAAGATGAGACAATTGACAAAGTTGAAGCTTATAAAATTTACTACAACTTTGATATAATCGAATTGAACTGATTCAAACCCTAAGTTGGAGTTTCTAAGGGTTTAGTTAGTACCACATCACTAGTCAACTTGGAAAACAGCATTTGGGTGCTTAATTAGCATAACCACCCAACATGAGAAATGTTCCAAAAGACTAATTAGATACTCCTAAGGTGTTTACAAACACTCATGTCCATCACTTGCATTAGTACACATGATCATAGCATTACAAGGAAATGAAACATAAAACAACAGTCACATTTCACTAGTGAAACAAAGGTGTTGCACTAGTTCAATTAGAATGTTGCATTAGTTCAAAAGCAATGTTTCCTTAGCTTAACTTAACAAACAAGATAAGAGGCTCATGATAATGGTATGCTCATGTAAAGCAAGTGTATTAGGAGGCAAGATAACATCCAGGGTGTTACAGCCCTCCCCCCTTAAAAAGAATCTCATCCCCGAGATTCGAGGCGAAAGATTTTCAAGGGCAGAGAAGACTGTTTTTAGATTCCAATATCTTCACAGGCATTAGGCTACTAAGCTTCAAGAACCAGAGAGGCTAATTTAGTTCGCGATACTTTCTGATCCTCGCTTTTCATGGTAAATTTTGTCTGAAGAATTTCCTTCATTGACTTCCATGAAGCATTGTTACTTTGGAAGGAATCCAAGACAACGCAGTACTTCATTCTCAGTGTATAGAGATCATGTGGTCCAGGAGCTAACCACGCATGATATCCCTTCTTCTCTAGTGAACATAGTATGGCCATATGAACTCTACACTAGGCTGAACTTCCTTGAAAGGTATACTCATTGAAATGACTATGTTTCCAAAGTTTGGAAAGCAGTCCTCTACCAAAGTGGCTTGAGCACAACCTTCTAATGGGTGAGATCATAGATGACAAACATCCTCTGAGGCCATAGGATATTGACTAACCAATAGACAAGGTCCATGTTGGTCGTAAATGTTCATTCATTTAGACACCAACTAATGGAAAACTACTGGAGGTTCCACGTGTGTAGTTCTCTTTCTCTAATGACAACACTATATTATCTGAGTCTGTTTGAGGGGATTAGTGAGTGTGATAGTTGAATCTGTCGGCTCCGTATTTCTGCCAAATGTTACCTAAGAAGATTCTCTTATCCAAAGGCAACCGTTATCTGGGTTGAATCAGATGCAACCTCTTGGGTAAGAACACTTATAAGGTACCAAAGTATGTCATCATTGGAAAAATCATTACCAAAGAAAAATGTAGCGAGACCTTAAGAACAACAAAAGTTGTAAATATTCACTAAACCGCGGGAAGTAGTCCACCACCAAGTGGTTGAGTAAAGTTTTCCTTCATGACTTAGTTGCACCGTAAGTTGAGTTGACTTGTCACATAGTAAAACCAGCTTTGTCGGGCTAACTTTTCACCTTGAGGCTTCCTCTTTTGGGTCAAACCATAGCTCTAAGATGGGAAATCTGTTGTTTGACACTTTTTTAATTGCTTTTGATTCGCGATGGTATAAATTGATTTGCCAAAATCAAGGCTGCTCGTACATTGTTGATATAAGAAAGCAAAAGCAAACAAAAGAGTGTAAACTAGTATCTGTGGGACCTCAAAAGGGCCATCCAATAGCAGATCTCGACCATTAATTTACATACCAATCCGATGATGCACACGCTTTGAACTTGCGGGTTACTTTTGCAAGGCAAAACGCATACTTTGCCTAGAGGACATTCCTACAAGAATAAGGAACCGTTTCTGAATATTCCTCAATACTTTGTCCAATAGTGTTCTGAACAACACCGTTTGTGGCACCTTAGGCACAAGAATGCTGATCAAAACTAGGGCATACTTTCTCTAATTCTTCACCTTAGCTGATAGAACACCTTGCACTATCTGTGCGATTGTTCAAGATAGAATTGACTTGGTCACAATGGTTGTGGAAGATAGAGTAGCACTCAAGTTGTTGGCTAGTTGATTGACCTCTTATTGGTTATTGCTCTGTAAGACATAGCCTTCGTAGCTACCAAAGAGTCATTACCTAGCTGGAGATTAACCTTCCTATTGGTAACTAATTAGTTGTCTCTTAACACTAAAATTTCCAAATCTTCACTCTTGACCACAGCAATTGTGGTTGACTTACAATAGAGGGTTGCCATCGAAGTCAGCAGATAAGGAGTCTCACCAGAGATGGTTGACCTCGATGGTATGGTCATTATGCATACAAGATCGAGACTTGGATAGCTTTGTCATATACACGATGTGACGATCGAGTCTTATCCACGAATGACTTGTCCAACAGTAAGTGTTGTGTGTCCTTTTATCCAATAGAGATGAGATACTTTGTTCACTAGATGACGTTCGTCAATACTGGGACAACTAAGTAGAGTCACTTGGCTACCACATATTGCAATCTGTTAATGTTTATGTCGGTGACCTGTTCTTCAAAGGTTATCCTCTTAGCAACTCCAGGAGGAAGCTCTACTACTTTTGGTCCAATATAAGGGTCTTTTGATAAGCTATGGGAAGACAACCAAGGAAGAAGGTCACGTGAAAATCACATCAATGTTGTTCTGCAATGGATTATGATTAGAAACCACGATACCAGCGTGTGCCGAGCAGCACAACCTTGTGTGTGCACCCACAGGAGGCTCTCGGTTTCGTCGCGACACCATTAGTTGCTACTCATAACACCATTACTGATCACACCACCAAGGTGAAATTTCAAGTGACACAATTTGGGTTGTAAAAATAAGCATTATACAAGGGAGGGATAGCAAGCCAAGATAGTCACAAGGTTTAGAATCAACAGGGAAGCTATTCGCAGATCAAAACACCTCATAAGAGAACATAGCTCCATTACCGAAGCGACTAAGTAGGTGATTTTTGCGTAATTCCACGGACACCTGCCGTCGACTAAGGACACTACCAGATAATTTGTTAACGAAGATTCGATCATGTTGAGCCCAACATGAGATCAAGACTGATAAACATTCCAAGACTTGGGAAAGTTGGGGATGGATTAATCAAACTTCAAGGACAAAAACCAATAGGTCAATCAGAGATTGAGTTGATAAGGTAGATACACGAATTTGCAAGCAAACGATTTTGAGGCCATAGCAAAGAGACGTTGCGTCACACTAGCGAACCTTTGGGAGAGGCAACCGGGAGGTCCAACATGGATTTGGTTATGGGCCTTACAACTTGGCAGCGAACCACTATGGCCAAAAGGAGGCGTTTGCGAGAATCTATCTTGGTTGGTAGATCAAACAAGGTATTCACGTGCGGTGCAGGATAGCCATGGTATACGCGAATATTTAAGGGTCCAGGCTCAGGCTTAGATATCAAGCAATGGCATTGTGCACCAACATTCAAAGCAAGCAACCACGGCTACAAGCTTAGGCTCATAAGGAAAAGAATCTAATTGGAGAAGACACCAAGAGATCGTTTCGTGTAACTCGAGTATTGCTCAAAGATAAAACTATTCGACACTCATATACTGACCGAGGACAACGAGGTGACAACTATGGCACTAATTAGATAACAAGCATATATACACGCATCATAACTTCAAGCAACTATTACCAAGCACCAAGCTCACACATAACAAGCATTTATCTACAGCAAGAACTACTGCAAGTTTAGCCCCAAAACAAACGCTAGCTAAGGTGGCTAACTTAGCATGTGCACAGAATCTGGATAGCAGCATAGTAGTTACTTGTTTCATCCATAACTGAGGTTGTAGACATCCCATAAAGGTGATCCTAGACTTTCTAGAAAGCTTAGGAAGTTTTCCACATGTTTGTTATTCATTCCAAAAGCTAAATCACAGGTTAACATGGCCAAACATGCTGCTATTTCAGATCTGTACCAATATAGACAGAAAACTGACAAGAACTTCAAAGATGCATAACTGGAGTTCTAGGGACACAACAAGGCTGAGCCTTAACTTTATGTAAAGCTCATTAAGTTGTCTATAGCTTTCTTATTATCATATTAAGATGATTCTACAGCTAACAAGGCCAAACAAGACAAAGAAGACATCCTTACCCAGATTTAGACAGATTCTGTCATTCCACTTTGCAAGCTCATAACTAGAGATTTAGACCACCACAATTAGTGCTATAGGACATTTTGGAAAGCTTAGAAAAATTACTACACTTCTCCTATCATCTCCAAGACATGATTCCATATACACACAGGTCAAACAAACCAAACATTTAGATCTATTCAGAGCCTAAGCAAAACCTGACAGTAAACTTCTAAAATTCATAACCCTCAAACCATAAGACCTAGGGTCATAAAATTTTTGGACAAGCTAGATAAGTAATTTAGATATAACTTTGGTATTCTCCATAACTATAGAAAATACCATTATGACCATGGAAGCATCACCACAATAGAAACCATTCCAGCAGCGAACGTTCAACAAGCAAAGCAAAGCTTGCCTTTGTTCTACTTAACAAGAGAGCACACAAACATGTTATTCTAGTAGCTCTAAACATTGTTACCTTAGACCAACACCAATTTAATTTATTCATGAGAATCCACAATTACTTAAGTAGGCCTAAAGCATTTGCAAACGCTCAACAACACATCCACCACTTGGCTAAACTAGAGGACATCTATAGGTTCAAGCATGTACCCACAATTATTTCTAGCAAAGCTAAACACACATTTTTCTCAAGCACTTTCTATTTACGCAACATGGAACAAGCATTCTTGTTTTACTCCACACAAGCAGGATAGTGTACCACATCAATCACAAGTTACTACTATAAAACAAGGGTGAGAGGAGCATAGTTATGCATAAAAGCAACAACATGATGATGCATGCTTTGTTCTATTCGTCCTCACAAGATTGCCAACCTAAGGTGGCGATCACGTTCTATGTCGGTGGCATAACACGCACTCTCTCGATATATAGCTAGTCGTCAGCTATATTCGACTTACGCATTCGTGGTTAGCGTACCTGCAGAAAAATTTCATTGCAGCCCAACATTTCCCAATATAGCACACAATGAAAGTAGAGAAGTAAAATTCTAAGTACTCCAAGGTACATATACCCCCGTATATATACATGTAGCACCAAAACTACCTGAATCATTTGATCACCCATAATTAAGTACCTTCATATATACATGTGTATAACATGTAAATAATTCAGTAACCAAAACTAGCTCTCCCCTAGACCGCGGGTTGTAAGGTCATGCTCTCACAACTCACATTTACCTGAGCGTAGGTGCGACGTTGCATAAAAGTAAACTAGCAACATATATGGCTATTTCATATATGAAGGCTACCTCTAATCTGACACACCGGGTAGCATAGTGTGGGAGAGTTATCACACATACATACCTTGGCCTGGGCGTAGATACATAAATGAAAAACCCCCAAGTTAGTACTTAAATAAGCCACCTAATAATCCTTATATGGGCATAAGGAAATTGACCACTGGCATATTAGGTTTAGAATTCAGATTTTACAAACCTATATATAGCTATAAGTTGATAAAACTGATTTTATAAAACAAAACCTTTGTTTCAAATACACATATGACAAGTTTAATGTTGAATCTTGCTCCGATACCAGCTGCCACAGAACCGTCCAAATTATAAGAGCACAAGTACAAAAACAATCACCGAAGTGATCAAATTCTCGCACTTGAGCCCATATAACTCCGGTAGTCCAATGAAATCACGAGGGATTTCAAACCAACCAACATATAAGCCAAGATCGTAGTGATTCAACATAACAAGTCACATGTTACATCCATTTCACAAGTAGCTCAACATACATCAGAGTTCAACATAGTTATTACAACTTAAATTGAAAAGTAGCAGAAGCAAATTAATTTGAAACTAACATTAATCTTATTTCAAATACATGCCAGTACCAGGGTTGACTTTCAACAAAAGCATTAGAGATAAGATAAATAAGAAGGATCATGCCCATGATCGCACTCCGCCACTATGGTAGGAGCCAACCAACTCTTGTAGCCGCCATGATACATCATAACCTGCAACAAGTGGGGATAAAACCCTGAGTACGAGAAGGTACTCAGCTAGACTTACCCGTTATAAACCAGAAATAAAGTGACAACAAAGATCATGCAAGGCTGATATAAAGTGGGCTAGCTTGACAATATTTTGCATAAAAGCTTAATATAGATAAGTAATCATTAATGCTTAAGCATCCAGTTAATTATCATTAACCTGTCATCTATATTAGAACCTGTACTAGAGCACTCACTTGATTAGGAGCAAACAATATTAACCATAGCAGGTATAAATTGAGGTAACATTTCCATCATCATCCAATTAACCATCCGTTCAATTTAGTGGAATCTACGTTGCCGCTGCTCAAGTTAAGTGCTCACTAACCGGGAGTGACGACGATTTGAATCGAGTTCCTATCCAACTAGAAGGGTATTTCTAACACTCACCGCGCAGGCCCCTGCTAGGGTCGCACAAGCCACCTTTCGTACAATTCAGGAGTCGCGGGTTCGACTGATGCTGCATCCCTAAGGGCAGCACTCTGCTAGGTGATAGGGACTCTCGCCCCCCTTGGTCTCACGCCAATGTCCGCAATCACATCCTTACTTCCTCCAAGATGCGACCTACCATTCGATTCCCGGCTTGAACTGTATTACTCGGCTTCGCAGTCGGAATGACTTATCCGGCCAACTAAGTGTTAGACTGCGTTCAACATGACTCAAGAACGTACAACGAATCAGTCCTTAAACAACTCAGACGGGGATAGATCCACACCCAAAACCTCCATGCCTTGTTGCTTCACTATCGTCATCCTGCCCGGTCTCATTTCATTTTATTAACACATGGTTCCTTTCCACGATAGCAAATATAGCCAATTGTGCCATATATGAATATCCCTACATCTCGCAGGTGACAGAAAATCACCTGACTTCTACAGCTTAAAGCAGGGCTAAGCATCTACTCAATCCTAATCTATGTAGGATTTAAGGTATGCTTTCTGGACAAGGATGGGATATCAATGCAACAAGTGTTTTCATCGAACACTTATAACTTAATGCAACAATATATATAACATAATACTCAATTGCATTTCAGAAATTAGGAGGCTTATAATGCTCCGGGGCTTGCCTGGGATCCGACACAAGTCAGTGGTTGTCAGATGACACTCGCTCGGCGAGCATCTCCCATCCTAGCACTTGTCCTGTCCTTCTAACTTCGGGATGGATCCACCAACACCATCTTTGGGTTCAGCTCCATATCATGTCCTTCACGTGGTGCATCTAGCGTACCTATATGAGATGTAAGATGCAATTGTATGAATACATGGAAATGCAATGGACAATGCATCACATACAGTAAGCAAGACAAACACCATAATACACTCCACATGCATAGACACTTCATGATTCTTAAATAAACATCTCTCAACCTAATATAAAAGATGGCAAACATATTAGGCATGGCACACAAGGTTTCACAAGATCTCAGGTGCATTAACTTAACCACCCTCAAAGACACAAGTGAAAGTCCCTAGTTTGGTTTTGGCTAATTGATGAAACCTAGGACTAACCTTTGTATCTAAGTGGATGATTTAGATAAAGGTGGTCATTGAATATGAGACATGACATTGACTCATGTGACCAAGATGATGAAGACCAAGATGATGCTTGGCTCGATGGACCGGTTGTGAAGGTGAAGGGCAAGTCGAGGCTTCGAAGCAAAGGACCATGCGATGGTGAAGCTTGAGCAAGACTTGGCACCGACGGACCGATGCAACGGTGAAGAGCAAGTGAAGTCAAGGTCGATGGATCGAGACGGTCATGTGATGATATGAAGTGGATCATATCTTTTGAAAAAACAAAATGGGCTCAAGGCAAAGGTATAACCATAGGGCCATTTTTTTGCACTCAAGACACCATAGAGGGTGTGAGTGTTTTAGGATCGATAGCCGAACTATTAAGAGGGGAAGTCTTATCGGTTATTCGACGCACGGGTGCCACTAGGTGAATTCATGAAGTGCATTGCATGTAGGGCCTAGTGACCTAACTGGAAAACCTTCGAAAATGTTTATGAAAATGCTAACACACGTGCACAAGGTGGTGATCACTTGTTGGTGTTGGTACATTTACGAAGGAGATGAAGTTTGAGCGGTAGAGAGGGTTTGGGTCCTTCTCTCCCTCCCGCCGAGCTTTGCGAGCACGGGATTCAGGCGTTTTCGAGGACTTGAAATGCCTATTTTCCACTATGCCAGAAGTCAGAAAAGAAACGGAGGCGAACGTAGGTCACAGTGGTGACCGGACGCTGCACCAGACGCGGTCACGGTTTGACCGGACGCGTCCGGTCAGTTCAACGCAGCAGTAAGGCACGCGGGTGTTAGGGTTTTCAACCGGCGCGTCCGGTCTGGCGCCCAGAGGGAACTACAGTTCGTAAGGTCGATCGGACATGCGGTGCGTCCGGTCACACATGATCGGACGCGTTTGGTCGTTAAGGGAGCTTACTGGACTCCAACCGGACGCTGGCACTGTCGCGTCCGGTCGTTGTCTGGAGCGCGTCCAGTCGTTGCTTCGCGGGCACGCGGTGTTGTGCGGTCGGCGCATCCGGTCACTCGCAGGACCGGCGCATTCGGTCGGTTGAGAGGCGCGTCCAGTCATGGTGTTTGACCATTGGCGGAGTGACCGTTGGAGGATCGGACGCGGTTGAGCGCGTCCGGTCAGTTTCGACCGGCGCATCCGGTCATCCCGAAAAACGTCCAGTGAAGGGGTACAACGGCTCTATTCGTTTGGGATGCTTATAAATACTTGTTGGCCGGCCCTTGGGGAGGTCTCTTGTGATTTCTAACACTCGTGTGCATCCTTTGAGCTAGAGCTTCTCCCTCCCACACATCTCTCTTGCTTGATTGCAAATCAAAAGTGAGATTGAGTGATCCCAAAGTGCATTGCATAGCTTGAGGGCATCTAGTGGCACTTGTGGGTGGTTTAGCCGGTGGATTTCTTGTTACTCTTGGAGAGTACCGCTTCTAGCCGGCTTGGAGATTGTTGGAGGTGTTGGCAAGAGAAGGAGATTGTTCTTGGCCACCTCTGGTTGATTGTAAGAGGTTCTTGTGCTTTCCTCGGCGGAGCGCCAAAAGCAACTCTAGTGGATTGTGCGTGTCATTGAGTTACCTCACATGAGAGTGGTGTCTTGCGGTGCCTTGCGGGGCGTGCCTTGAGGGGCAAGTGACTTGAGGGTCACACCTAGGAACCATCTAAGTGTTGGTCGACACGACCAGTGACGTAGCTTGTCGGTGCACAAGTGAACACCGGGTGAACAAAAATATTGTGTCTCTTATCTCCCGGTGATTGGTCTTCATATTGTGTTGTTGTCAATATTGATTGATTGTATATCATCTTGGTGATTGGCAACATCTTCACTCCACCGTCGGTATAAGATTCACAATCCTCTTTCTCGCATTTACTTTTACTAGTTATCTTGTGTAGCTCTAGTGTTAGCCTTTGCTAGTGGTTGTTAGCTTTCTCTCTAGTGTAAGTTTAGTGACTTAGCCCTTGTGTGAACTAGAGATCATAATCTACTAGACTTGTGGTTAAGAGGCTTGCATCACAACCGTAGGCTAAGCAAAACTCGCTTTACGCCATTTGTTACTCTAACAAGTTTGCTTAGTGTTTATTGTAGAATTTTTATAGGCTATTCACCCTCCCTCTAGCCATCTAGTACCTTACAACAAGTCCCACTTAACAACATACAAGAAAACAACTATAATTGGAATCTGTCAATTTCGGGACATGCAAACAGCAGCTATAAGATTTAGCTATAACTGGAGTTACACAATTCCAAATGACTTGCAAGAAGACATTCTGGAAATCTTATGAAATCCTCTACATTTAATTTATAATCATCACAGCATGATTCCAAAGTTTAACGTATCAAATTTACACAAACACAGAAACTGATCTAACAAGACAGAGAGAAAGCAATTCTGTAACCCAAATTTAAACAGCTATAACTCCTAAACCACTTGGCCAAACGCCACAAAATTTTAACATAAGCTAGATACATAAATTATCTACAACTTTTGTATAAACAAGTTTTACAACAAAGCAGATTATCATGAAGAACTTTGCTAAGTTCACAGATCTGTCCAGAAACCTCATTTGCAAGAAATAATTATTAACTTATGTTGCAAACATATAATTGGACAAAACCAACTTTACCTACATGTCACACATGACTAATGAACACCAGAAAACATAGTGTTCATTCCTAAATAAATTCTTTTAATGCATTTTCTTAATTTATTTAGATAATTAGGTGGAATTATGAACACCTAATAAAAGTGCACAATAAATTCTACCAAAATTACAGTGGCCCATATATGCTCACAATAGTCTACTGTCCAAATTTCAAGCCAATTGCACATGTATATCAACATCTATGAAAAAGACAATTTGCTATTACAAGAATTCATGTGAGAGCAAGATGAATCAATAACTCACTCCTACTACCACCAAAATTCATGAAATTTTTACCACACATCAAACATCACAGGCGTAGCATGCCACAAAATTTTCAATTCATTTGGAGCCATACAACTGCAGTTATGAAAAAGACAAATGCGACTAACATTGAAAACCAAATCTGAAAAATCTATTTTTACAGTGAAAACATTAAACTAAAACATGTCATATTATAGATCCACTGCATTGATAATTTCATAAGAATTCCAAAATGTCCTCATTTGTTATTTTATGAATTTCCTATGATTTACTATGCATTCCCAAACTTTCAGCCGATTTAAAACAAATTGGTCCCTATTGGCACTATTCACATGAGTCACAAACTTTGCAGGGGGGCTTCCCGGCCTAGCCGTGGCCAGCCATGGCCACACCTAGCTCTGGCCCCACCGGCTGCAGGCAGCAGCAGCCCGGTCGTGGCAACAACGGCATCCGCGGTCCGGGACGATGGCTGGGCGACGGAGCAGCAAGGAACAAAGAAAGGGACGGCGAGCTTGGCTTGGGAAGGTGCAGCGCCAAGGCCAACTCAACTGGAGGAGGGAGGACCGGCGATGGAGGAGGAGCTCTGCCCGGTCATCTATGGAGAACGAAAGGAGGAGACAGAGAACTTAGGCGAGAGAGGTGGAGTGGAGGGCGTCGGCTCTCTCATCTACTCGAGCATAGGGCGAGGTGGCACACATGCGAGAGCAGTACGAGGGCCACGCGGCGTTGCTCACCTGTGAACGGTCGGCCATGATGCGGCCTCTCCTGAAGGCGTTCAAAATGTGAAGGAACCAATACTACCGTAAAAATACACTGAAACTCCATAATTCCGCCCTCTATAACTCCAAAACCATTTGATGATTCGATCGGCCAATTTCTCCTTGTGGTAGTACTACATGAGTACTACACTTTTGCTTAAACGATCATGGTTTGGTTCGACTTGGTTTGAGAGATATATTGTCCCAAAGGAGAGTACACCAAAACTGAAATCTGAACTTCGGTTCCACATTGACTGAAATGGCATTTTTCTCCCGCTTCTAACTATTTAAGCATCACATAATAACTTGAGGCACTGTGGTCAACATGGTAGAGCTACATGAGGACAACAGCATTGCTTAAGGAATCTTGGGCTGGATCAGCTCGGTTTGCAAGATATAAATCCCCGAAGTAGGGTACTTGCAAACTAAAATCAAGAAAAGTTCAGTTCTAGACTTAGCCAAATTTTAGGGACCCAAAACAGCAGGAACTTCCAGACCTTGTAGCTCATGAACTAGGCCGAATTAGCCAAAGTGCCAATTTACAAACTTGTATCTCAGGAAATTCTCTACAACTTTTCTTATATGAGCTAAGACCAGATCAGCACCCTTTGGGAGATAATGAGCAAAGAACAGAAATTGTTTTTTTTGGGGGAAATAACAGGATTTCAGCAGAACAGAAAGTTAGACTTTTGAGGCACTTAGGAGCTGAATCATAAGATGAGACAATTGACAAAGTTGAAGCTTATAAAATTTACTACAACTTTGATATAATCTACTTGAACTGATTCCAACCCTAAGTTGGAGTTTCTAAGGGTTTTGTTAGTACCACATCACTAATCTGCTTGGAAAACAACATTTGGGTGCTTAATTAGCATAACCACCCAACATGAGAAATGTTCCAAAAGACTAATTAGTTACTCCTAAGGTGTTTACAAACACTCATGTCCATCACTTGCATTAGTACACATGATCATAGCATTACAAGGAAATGAAACATAATACAATAATCACATTTCACTAGTGAAACAAAGGTGTTGCACTAGTTCAATTAGAATGTTGCATTAGTTCAAAAGCAATGTTTCCTTAGCTTAACTTAATAAACAAGATAAGAGGCTCATGATAATGCTATGGTCATGTAAAGCAAGTGTATTAGGAGGCAAGATAACATCCAGGGTGTTACAGCCCTCCCCCCTTAAAAAGAATCTCGTCCCCGAGATTCGAGGCAAAAGATTTTCAAGGGCAGAGAAGACTGTTTTTAGATTCCAATATCTTCATAGGCATTAGGCTACTAAGCTTCAAGAACCAGAGAGGCTAATTTAGTTTGTGATACTTTCTGATCCTCGCTTTTCATGGTAAATTTTGTCTGAAGAATTTCCTTCATTGACTTCCATGAAGCATTGTTACTTTGGAAGGAATCCAAGACAACACAGTACTTCGTTCTCAGTGTACAAAGATCATGTGGCCTAGGAGCTAACCACGCATGATATCCCTTCTTCTCTAGTGAACATAGTATGGCCATATGAACTCTACACTAGGCTGAACTTCCATGAAAGGTATACTCGTTGGAATGACTATGTTTCCAAAGTTTGGAAAGCAGTCCTCTACCAAAGTGGCTTGAGCACAACCTTCCAATAGGTGAGATCATAGACGACAAACATCCTCTGAGGCCATAGGATACTGACTAACCAATAGACAAGGTCCATGTTGGTCATAAATGTTCATTCATTTAGACACCAACTAATGGAAAACTACTGGAGGTTCCACGTGTGTAGTTCTCTTTCTCTGATGACAACACTGTATTATCTGAGTCTGTTTGAGGGGATTAGTGAGTGTGATAGCTGAATATGTCGGCTCCGTATTTCTGCCAAATGTCACCTAAGAAGATTCTCTTATCCAAAGGCAACCGTTATCTAGGTTGAATCAGATGCAACCTCTTGGGTAAGAACACTTATAAGGTACCAAAGTATGTCATCATTGGAAAAATCATTACCAAAGAAAGATGTAGCGAGACCTTAAGAACAACAAAAGTTGTAAATATTCACTAAACTACAGGAAGTAGTCTACCACCAAGTGGTTGAGTAAAGTTTTCCTTCATGACTTAGTTGCACCGTAAGTTGAGTTGAATTGTCACGTAGTAAAACTAGCTTTGTCGGGCTAACTTTTCACCTTGAGGCTTCCTCTTTTGGGTCAAACCATAGCTCTAAGATGGGAAATCTATTGTTTGACACTTTTCAAATTGCTTTTGATTCGCGATGGTATAAATTGATTTGCCAAAATCAAGGCTGCTTGTACATTGTTGATACGAGAAAGCAAAAGCAAACGAAAGAGTGTAAACTAGTATCTGTGGGACCTCAAAAGGGCCATCCAACAGTAGATCTCGACCATTAATTTACATACCAATCCGATGATGCACACGCTTTGAACTTGCGGGTTACTTTTGCAGGGCAAAACACATACTTTGCCTAGAGGACATTCCTACAAGAATAAGGAACCGTTTCTAAATATTCCTCAATACTTTGTCCAATAGTGTTCTAAACAACACCGTTTGTGGCACCTTGGGCACAAGAATGCTGATCGGAACTAGGGCATACTTTCTCTAATTCTTCACCTTAGCTGATAGAACACCTTGCACTATCTGTGCGATTGTTTAAGATGGAATTGACTTGGTCACAATGGCTGTGGAAGATAGAGTAGCACTCAAGTTGTTGGCTAGTTGATTGACCTCTTATTGGTTATTGCTCTGTAAGACATAGCCTTCGTAGCTACCAAAGAGTCATTACCTAGCTGGAGATTAACCTTCCTATTGGTAACTAATTAGTTGTCTCTTAACACTAAAATTTCCAAATCTTCACTCTTGACCACAACAACTGTGGTTGACTTACAATAGAGGGTTGCCATCAAAGTCAGCAGATAAGGAGTCTCACTAGAGATGGTTGATCTCGATGGTATGGTCATTATGCATACAAGATCGAGACTTGGATAGCTTCGTCATATACATGATGTGACGATCGAGTCTTATCCACGGATGACTTGTCCAACAGTAAGTGTTGTGTGTCCTTTTATCCAACAGAGATGAGATACTTTGTTCACTAGATGATGTTCGTCAATACTGGGACAATTAAGTAGAGTCACTTGGCTACCACATATTGCAATCTGTTAATGTTTATGTCGGTGACCTGTTCTTCAAAGGTTATACTCTTAGCAACTTTAGGAGGAAGCTCTACTACTTTTGGTCCAATATAAGGGTCTTTTGATAAGATATGGGAAGACAACCAAGGAAGAAGGTCACGTGAAAATCACATCAATGTTGTTCTGCAATGGATTATGATTAGAAACCACGATACCAGTGCGTGCTGAGCAGCACAACCTTGTGTGTGCACCCACAGGAGGCTCTCGGTTTTGTCGCGGCACCATTAGTTACTACTCATAACACCATTACTGATCACACCACCAAGGTGAAATTTCAAGTGACACAATTTGGGTTATAAAAATAAGCATTATACAAGGGAGGGATAGCAAGCCAAGATAGTCAAAAGGTTTAGAATCAACAGGGAAGCTATTCACAGATCAAAACACCTCACAAGAGAACATAGCTCCATTGCCAAAGCGACTAAGTACGTGATTTTTGCGTAATTCCACGGACACCTGGCGTCGACTAAGGACACTACCAGATAATTTGTTAACGGAGATTCGATCATGTTGAGCCCAACATGAGATCAAGACTGATGAACATTCCAAGACTTGGGAAAGTTGGGGATGGATTAATCAAACTTCAAGGACAAAAATCAATAGGTCAATCAGAGATTGAGTTGATAAGGTAGATATACGAATTTGCAAGCAAATGATTTTGAGGCCATAGCAAAGAGACGTTGCGTCACACTAGCGAACCTTTGGGAGAGGCAACCGGGAGGTCCAACATGGATTTGGTTATGGGCCTTACAACTTGGCAACGAACCACTATGGACAAAAGGAGGCGTTTGCGAGAATCTATCTTGGTTGGTAGATCAAACAAGATATTCACGTGCGGTGCAGGATAGCCATGGTATACGCGAATATTTAAGGGTCCAGGCTCAGGCTTAGATATCAAGCAATGGCATTGTGCACCAACATTCAAAGCAAGCAACCACGGCTACAAGCTTAGGCTCATAAGGAAAAGAATCTAATTGGAGAAGACACCAAGAGATCATTTCGTGTAACTCATATACTGACCAAGGAAAAGAATCTAATTGCTCTAAGATAATGCTATTCGACACTCATATACTGACCGAGGACAACGAGGTGACAACTATGGCACTAATTAGATAACAAGCATATATACACGCATCATAACTTCAAGCAACTATTACCAAGCACCAGGCTCACCCATAACAAGCATTTATCTAAAGCAAGAACTATTACAAGTTTAGCCCCAAAACAAACGCTAGCTAAGGTGGCTAACTTAGCATGTGCATAGAATCTGGACAGCAGCATAGTAGTTACTTGTTTCAACCATAACTGAGGTTGTAGACATCCCATAAAGGTGATCCTAGACTTTCTGAAAAGCTTAGGAAGTTTTCCACATGTTTGTTATTCATTCCAAAAGCTAAATCACAGGTTAACATGGCCAAACATGCAGCTATTTCAGATCTGTACCAATATGGATAGAAAACTGACAAGAACTTCAAAGATGCATAACTGGAGTTCTAGGGACACAACAAGGCTAAGCCTTAACTTTATGTAAAGCTCATTAAGTTGTCTATAGCTTTCTTATTATCATATTAAGATGATTCTACAGCTAACAAGGCCAAACAAGACAAAGAAGACATCCTTGCCCAGATTTGGATAGATTCTGTCATGACACTTTGCAAGCTCATAACTAGAGATTTAGACCACCACAATTAGTGCTATAGGACATTTTGGAAAGCTTAGAAAAAGTACTACACTTCTCCTATCATCTCCAAGACATGATTCCATATACACACAGGTCAAACAAACCAAACATTTAGATCTATTCAGAGCCTAAGCAAAACCTGACAGTAAACTTCTAAAATTCATAACCCTCAAACCATAAGACCTAGGGTCATGAAATTTTTGGACAAGCTAGATAAGTAAGTTAGATATAACTTTGGTATTCTCCATAACTACATAAAATACCATTATGACCATAGAAGCATCACCACAACAGAAACCATTCCAGCAGCCAATGTTCAACAAGCAAAGCAAAGCTTGCCTTTGTTCTACTTAACAAGAGAGCACACAACACATGTTATTCTAGTAGCTCTAAACATTGTTACCTTAGACCAACACCAATTTAATTTATTCATGAGAATCCACAATTACTTAAGTGAGGCCTAAAGCATTTGCAAACGCTCAACAACACATCCACCACTTGGCTAAACTAGAGGACATCTATAGGTTCAAGCATGTACCCACAATTATTTCTAGCAAAGCTAAACACACATTTTTCTCAAGCACTTTCTATTTACGCAACATGGAACAAGGCATTCTTGTTTTACTCCACACAAGGAGGATAGTGTACCACATCAATCACAAGTTACTACTATAGAATAAGGGTGAGAGGAGCATAGTTATGCATAAAGCAACAACATGATGATGCATGCTTCGTTCTATTCGTCCTCACAAGATTGCCAACCTAAGGTGGCGATCACGTTCTATGTCGGTGGCATAACAGGCACTCTCTCGATATATAGCTAGTCGTCAGCTACATTCGACTTACGTATTCGTGGTTAGCGTACCTGCAGAAAAATTTCATTGCAGCCCAACATTTCCCAATATAGTACACAATGAAAGTAGAGAAGTAAAATTCTAAGTACTCCAAGGTACATATACCCCCGTATATATACATGTAGCACCAAAACTACCTGAATCATTCGATCACCCACAATTAAGTACCTTCATATATACATGTGTATAACATGTAAATAATTCAGTAACTAAAACTAGCTCTCCCCTAGACCGCGGGTTGTACGGTCATGCTCTCACAACTCACACTTACCTGAGCGTAGATGCGACGTTGCATAAAAGTAAACTAGCAACATATATGGCTATTTCATATATGAAGGCTACCTCTAATCTGACACACCGGGTAGCATAGTGCGGGAGAGTTATCACACATACATACCTTGGCCTAGGCGTAGATGCATAAATAAAAAAGCCCCAAGTTAGTACTTAAATAAGCCACCTAATAATCCTTATATGAGCATAAGGAAATTGACCACTGGCATATTAGGTTTAGAATTCAGATTTTACAAACCTATATATAGCTATAAGTTGATAAAACTGATTTTATAAAACAAAACCTTTGTTTCAAATACACATACGACAAGTTTAATGTTGAATCTTGCTCCGATACCAGCTGTCATAGAACCGTCCAAATTATAAGAGCACAAGTACAAAAACAATCACCGAAGTGATCAAATTCTCGCACTTGAGCCCATATAACTCCGGTAGTCCAATGAAATCACGAGGGATTTCAAACCAACCAACATATAAGCCAAGATCGTAGTGATTCAACATAACAAGTCACATGTTACATCCATTTCACAAGTAGCTCAACATACATCGGAGTTCAACATAGTTATTACAACTTAAATTGAAAAGTAGCAGAAGCAAAGTAATTTGAAACTAACATTAATCTTATTTCAAATACATGCTAGTACCAGGGTTGACTTTCAACAAAAGCATTAGAGATAAGATAAATAAGAAGGATCATGCCCATGATCGCACTCCGCCACTATGGCAGGAGCCAACCAACTCTTGCAGCCGCCATGATACATCATAACCTGCAACAAGTGGGGATAAAACCCTGAGTACGAGAAGGTACTCAGCTAGACTTACCCGTCATAAACTAGAAATAAAGTGACACCAAGGATCATGCAAGGCTGATATAAAGTGGGCTAGCTTGACAATATTTTGTATAAAAGCTTAATATAGATAAGTAATCATTAATGCTTAAGCATTCAGTTAATTATCATTAACCGGTCATCTATATTAGAACCTGTACTAGAGCACTCACTTGATTAGGAGCAAATAATATTAACCATAGCAGGTATAAATTGAGGCAATATTTCCATCGTCATCTAATTAACCATCCGTTCAATTTAGTGGAATCTACGTTGCCGTTGCTCAAGTCAAGTGCTCACTAACCGGGAGTGACAGTGATTCGAATCGAGTTCCTATCCAGCTGGAGGGGTATTTCTAACACTCACCGCGTAGGCCCCTACCTGGGTCGCACAAGCCATCTTTCGTACAATTCATGAGTCATGGGTTCGACTGATGTCGCATCCCCAAGGGCAACACTCTGCCAGGTGATAGGGACTCTAACCCCCCTTGGTCTCATGCCAATGTCCCCAATCACATCCTTACTTCCTCTAAGATGCGACCTACCATTCGATTCCCGGCTTGAACTGTATTACTCGGCTTCGCGGTCGGAACGACTTATCCGGCCAACTAAGTGTTAGACTGCGTTCAACATGACTCAAGGACGTACAGCGAATCAGTCCTTAAACAACTCAGACGGGGATAGATCCACACCCAAGACCTCCATGCCTTGTTGCTTCACTATCGTCATCCCGCCCGGTCTCATTTCATTTTATTAACACATGGTTCCTTTCCACGATAGCAAATATAGCCAACCGTGCCATATATGAATATCCCTACATTTCACAGGTGACAAAAAATCACCTGACTTCTACCGCTTAAAGCAGGGCTAAGCATCTACTCGATCCTAATCTATGTAGGATTCAAGGTATGCTTTCTGGACAAGGATGAGATATCAATGCAACAAGTGTTTTCATCGAACACCTATAACTTAATGCAACAATATATATAACATAATACTCAATTGCATTTTAGAAATTAGGAGGCTTATAATGCTCCGGGGCTTGCCTGGGATCCGACACAAGTCAATGGTTGTCAGATGACACTCGCTCGGCGAGCATTTCCCATCCTAGCACTTGTCCCGTCCTTCTAACTTCGGGATGGATCCACCAACACCATCTTTGGGTTCAGCTCCATATCATGTCCTTCACGTGGTGCATCTAGCGTACCTATATGAGATGTAAGATGCAATTGTATGAATACATGGAAATGCAATGGAGAATGCATCACATACAGTAAGCAAGACAAACACCATAATACACTCCACATGCATAGACACTTCATGTTTCTTAAATAAACATCTCTCAACCTAATATAAAAGATGGCAAACATATTAGGCATGGCACACAAGGTTTCATAAGATCTTAGGTGCATTAACTTAACCACCCTCAAAGACACAAGTCCCACTTAACAACATACAAGAAAACAACTATAATTGGAATCTGTCAATTTTGGGACATGCAAACAGCAGCTATAAGATTTAGCTATAACTGGAGTTACACAATTCCAAATGACTTGCAAGAAGACATTATGGAAATCTTATGAAATTCTCTACATTTAATTTATAATCATCACAGCATGATTCCAAAGTTTAACATGTCGAATTTACACAAACACAGAAACTGATCTAACAAGACAGAGAGCAAGCAATTCTGTAATCTAACTTTAAACAGCTATAACTCCTAAACCACATGGCCAAACGCCATAAAATTTTAACATAATCTAGATACATAAATTATCTATAACTTTTGTATAAACAAGTTTCACAACAAAGCAGATTATCATGAAGAACTTTGCTAAGTTCACAGATCTGTCCAGAAACCTTATTTGTAAGAAATAATTATTAACTTATGTTGCAAACATATAATTGGACAAAACCAACTTTATCAACATGTCACACATGACTAATGAACACCAGAAAACATAGTGTCCATTCCTAAATAAATTCTTTTAATGCATTTTCTTAATTTATTTAGATAATTAGGTGGAATTATGAACACCTACCAAAAGTGTACAATAAATTCTACTAAACTTACAGTGGCCCATATATGCTCTCAATTGTCTACTATCCAAATTTCAAGCCAATTGGACATGTATATCAACCTCTATGAAAAAGACAAATTGCTATTACAAGAATTCATGTGAGAGCAAGATGAATCAATACCTCACTCCTACTACCGCCAAAATTCATGAAATTTTTACCACACATCAAACATCAAAGGAGTAGCTTGCCACAAAAATTTCACTTCATTTGGAGCCACACAACTGCAGTTATGAAAAAGACAAATGCGACTAGCATTGAAAACCTAATCTGAAAAATCTATTTTTACAGCGAAAACATTAAACTAAAACATGTCATATTATATATCCACTGCATAGATAATTTCATAAGGATTCCAAAAAGTCCTCATTTGCTATTTTATGAATTTCCTATGATTTACTATGCATTCCCAAACTTTCAGCCGATCTAAAACAAATTGGTCCCTATTGGCACTATTCACATGAGTCACAAACTTTGCAAAATGACCCTTTTCTTTCCTCGAATTGTTGCGCGAAGTCACTGACGGGATTAACAGAGGAGGTGCTCAGGCGGCTCGATTCCCACCGGTGGAGCTCCGGCGGCGGTTGGACGGCCGGCAAGGCGTGTGGGGGCGGCGATGGCCCCGGTGGGGGAGCGGCCAACACCAGCAGGGGGGCCTCCCGGCCTGGCCAAGGCCAGCCATGGCCACGCCTGGCTCTGGCCCCACCGGCTGTAGGCAGCAGCTGCCCGGTCATGGCAGCAGTGGCATCCGCGGCCCGGGACGATGGCTGGGCGATGGAGCAGCAAGGAACAAAGAAAGGGACGGCGAGCTTGGCTTGGGAAGGTGCAGCGCCAAGGCCAACTCAACCGGAGGCGGGAGGACCGGCGATGGAGGAGGAGCTTTGCCCGGTCATCTATGAAGAATGAAAGGAGGAGACAGAGAACTTGGGCGAGAGAGGTGGAGTGGAGGGCGTCAGCTCTCTCATCTACTCGAGCATAGGGCGAGGTGGCACACATGCGAGAGCAGTACGAGGGCCATGCGGTGTTGCTCACCTGTGCACGGTCGGCCATGATGCGGCCTCTGCTGAAGGCGTTCAAAATGTGAAGGAACCAATACTACCGCAAAAATACACTGAAACTCCATAATTCCGCCCTCTATAACTCCAAAACCATTCGATGATTCGATCGGCCAATTTCTCCTTGTGGTGGTACTACATGAGTGCTACACTTTTGCTTAAAGGATCATGGTTTGGTTCGGCTTGGTTTGAGAGATATATTGTCCCAAAGGAGAGTACACCAAAACTGAAATCTGAACTTCGGTTCCACATTGACTGAAATGGCATTCTTCTCCCCCTTCTAACTCTTTAAGCATCACATAATAACTTGAGGCACTGTGGTCAACATGGTAGAGCTACATGAGGACAACAACATTGCTTAAGGAATCTTAGGCTGGATCAGCTCGGTTTGCAAGATATAAATCCCCGAAGTAGGGTACTTGCAAACTAAAATCTAGAAAAGTTCAGTTCCAGACTTAGCCAAATTTTAGGGACCCAAAACAGCAGGAACTTCTAGACCTTGTAGCTCATGAACTAGGCCGAATTAGCCAAAGTGCCAATTGACAAACTTGTAGCTCAGAAAATTCTCTACAACTTTTCTTATATGAGCTAAGACCAGATCAGCACCCTTTGGGAGATAATGAGCAAAGAACAGAAACTGTTTTTTTGGGAAATAACAGGATTTCAGCAGAACAGAAAGTTAGACTTTTGAGGCACTTAGGAGCTGAATCATAAGATGAGACAATTGACAAAGTTGAAGCTTATAAAATTTACTACAACTTTGATATAATTGACTTGAACTTATTCAAACCCTAAGTTGGAGTTTCTAAGGGTTTAGTTAGTACCACATCACTAGTGAACTTGGAAAACAGCATTTCGGTGCTTAATTAGCATAACCACCCAACATGAGAAATGTTCCAAAAGACTAATTAGGTACTCCTAAGGTGTTTACAAACACTCATGTCCCTCACTTGCATTAGTACACATGATCATAGCATTAGAAGGAAATGAAACATAAAACAACAATCACATTTCACTAGTGAAACAAAGGTGTTGCACTAGTTCAATTAGAATGTTGCATTAGTTCAAAAGCAATGTTTCCTTAGCTTAACTTAACAAACAAGATAAGAGGCTCATGATAATGCTATGCTCATGTAAAGCAAGTGTATTAGGAGGCAAGATAACACCCATGGTGTTACAGTTGTGAGTTGTATCAGTTTTGTTCTTGGCTGTGTGTCTTTTTATCCCTGAGTGGTTGGTATTTGAGGTCGTGTAATCTCATATTGTAACCTTTGCTCTAAGAAGTGGAATCGTGCTTTTCTTTTTTTTTTGGATTCTTGCTCCGAATCTTAGGACAAGATTCTTTTTAAGGGGGGTTGATTGTAATAGCTCTGGTGTTACGAGATGATTAGCACCTCACTTAAAACCTAAGAGAAATTATCACAATAAGTTCTCAAGGTTTACAATTTTACCTCCTAGGAAATGATAAACGAATAATGTAAGTTAGTTTGTTTCATGTGAAATCATGCTAATGGGATCTAAGTTGTTTTAATTAATTGACATGAAAAACAATTTCTATAGGCAAAGATGTACTATAGTTATGATTAAAAAGTGCTATTTTTGGGTAATTGTGTTGTGCAAAATAATTAAACAATGCCTATATACTTTGCTTCTATGAGTTAGTATAAAGTGTGGATTTTTGCATGAGATATTGGTTAGTTGATATTGACAAGGTGAAGACCATCAATAAAATAGAGCATAGATGCTTAGGGGTAATAGTTACAACTGAATTCCTGAATTCTCCCAAGTCTAGAAACATAGTAGACAACGCCATTTTGACATTTAATTTCAAACAAAAATGATTAAGCACTAACATCAAGTTTTTCCATAGTTGGTTGCTTCTAAGTATGCACTTGGACATGGTATGAGTTGCGGTTAAGTTGGAAGTCACGTTGCTCTCTTAAGAAATTCCCAAGATCGCTAGAACGCGCTGTGAACCCCTGAGTTGATGTTCTGTTCATGAACCGGCAATGTCAGTGAAGAGAGTATGTTGGCATTATGGTCTCCTCCCCGTTAGTTGCCCTCTGATCTTGGCAATCGATCCAATGGTTAGCTACTAGCACCAACTTTAGAGCATGGGAATTGTTGAACCATAGTTGGGTCGTTCGTCAACTTTTGCCTTGCTTTAAAAATTGTACGCGTCACCACGTACGCTTGTTCAGCTAGTGTCCATGGTCACCACGCATGGGCACCCCGTGTTGTGCGTTTGGCGCACTCAGCATGCCGCGCTACCGGCTAGCCGCTGCCCTGCACCTCTGGTCGCCTTTGGCTGCTTCCGCGCGGGGCCGCAGCTGCCTGCCTCCTCACGTCGTGCATCTCTGCCTAGCTACCGGTCATGACGTGCGCGTGCCTGGGTGATGTTGAGGCGGTCGTCGTGGGGTTGATGTGGTGCCTGCCTCTGCCACTCGAACAAGCTACCCGCCAGGCATGTGGACATGAATCACTGCCATGTGACAGGTCATTGACCCGGCCAATGTAGCAATGAGGCATGTCCCTACATCGCTGTCCTGCTAACTAACGCCGGCGATGCCCACTCGCGCCCTGCCGCTCCAGGCCATGCGTCGCGTCGCATCAACCCCTGTCGCGTCAACTATGAGCACGTGCTTGGGTTGCCATTTTCTATCGAAGCTGCATCATCTTACCAACTCGAGCCATTCGTGTGCCTTTCCCACGAACGTGACCATGACATGAGCACTGCCTCCTCACCTTTACGATTTGTCCAGCCCAAAGCTCCATAGTTCAATTCCTTGCTCAGGCAAGTAGCTTAGGAGGTTAGTTAGGTGCCTTGCTCTTATCTAGTTCGCTGGTGCCCTGTGGGCCGTCCTTTTGGCATCCTTCTTGCCACCAGCCAGAGGCACCGCTGCACCGATGGAGTTGGCGTAAGGGCTCAAATTGGTTCGATGGTTTTTTACCTCGAGCTCGTCTTGACTTCACCTATGCGATGCTCACCTTAGTTTTGCCTGGGATGCAACTGGTGGTGAGCTAACGCATTAGGGTCCACTCGGGGCACCACCGCACGGTGCGGCCGTACATGGCCGGACCACCTCAGCACACCTTCGCCTCAATCGTCGATGCAGGATGCACTAGGGTGAGCTACTGATACTCCTCCATCATCCCTTCCATTCCAAGAGCATGTAGGCTCGCAGGAACGCTCGCGCCACCTTGGTGGGTGGTCCATGTCACGGAACCGCCCAAATTATAAGAACAAAAGTACAAACATAATCTCCAGAAAAATCAGAAGTAGCGGAAGCAAAGTAGTTTGAAACTAATATCATCTTAATTCAAATACATGCCAGTACCAAGGTCAATTTCCAATAAAAGCATGAGAGACAAGATAGTTTAGAAGGATCATGCCCTTGATCACACTCCGCCACTACGGTAGGAGCCAACCAATTCTTGTAGTAGCCATGATACATCATAAGCTGCAACAAGTGGGAAAAAACCCTGAGTACGAGAAGGTACTCAGCTAGACTTACCCATCTAAAACAGAAATAATATGACACCAAGGAGTATGCAAAGCTTTCTTTTAGTGGGCTAGCTTGACTCATTTGCGAAAAGCATAAGTTATCATCTAGGAACCATTTAAAGTATAAGCATCAACTTAATTATACCTGATTAATCTAAGTAAGCACCTATACTAGAGCAATCACTTGATTAACCATTAACATCAAAGGTTACAATCTCAGGTTTAGCTTTTCCAACATCATCCACATAACCATCCGTGTTCCATCATTATTACTACAATGTTGTAGCTCGAGTCAAGTGCTCACTATCCAGGAGCGATGGCGATTCGAATCGATTTCTAACCAGCTGGTGATTTATTCCTCACACAAACCACACTCACCCGCTAAAGTGAGCTACAGGTCACTAGTGACACTTTCCAAGTAGTCACGGAAAAACAGTCATGGACCGCACTACCCAGGGACCGCCCGATAGCCAGGACGCATCTTGGGCTCACTCTTCGCGTCCCCGTCATACCCCCTTCAGCACCAGTCTGCCAATCCGAGTTTATCCCGACTCAAATAGTGTCACTAGCTTCGCGGTCGAAAGGTACTTTATTCGGCCAGCTAAATGTGAGGCATGCGTTCAACATGACAAGAGGGACGAGCAACGATCGGTCCTTAATCGACACAGACGGGAAACTAATAGCACCCCAGAACCCTGTTTGGTTGCCTCTAACTTTTTCGTCTGGTCTCCAATTATCCATCAACACATGGTTATTTCCAGGATATTATTCACTCTATAGCTAAATCATTCCAGTAACCACCTATAAATGTAGGTGACCGAAAATCACCGATCGCTACCGGTCTAAGCATAGCTAAGCAATACTTTTGATCCTGAATCAAAATAGGATTCCAAGCATATTTATGGGAGAAAGAAAAGGTATATATGCAGCAAGTGTTTTCACTCAACTCCTATAACTTAATGCAACAATACATATATAACATATATATATATTCAATTGCTTTTATAAAGTAGGAGACTTAGAATGCTCCGGGGCTTGCCTGAGATCGAACACTTAGGTTAGTGTTTGACAGATGACACTCGCTTGGTGAGCATCTCCTATCCCGGCACTTGCTTAGCCCTTCCATCTTCGGGATAGGTCCACCAAACACCGTCTTCGGGTTTGGCTTCAACATCTCATCCTTCACGTGGTGCATCTAGCGTACCTAGATGAGATGCAAGATGCATGTGTATGAATATGATGAACGGTAACATAAGATGTATCACATAATCATTCAAGTAAACACCAGATTACGCAAGACATAGACACCAATAGCTATTTAACTAACATCACACAACCAATTAAAGAGGGTAAGCACATCAAGCATAATACAAGTTTAACAAGATCACAAGTATCTTAACTTGACCATCAACAAGGGCATAAGCCACACTTAGCAACACATGGAGTAAACAACCACAACTAGCATCTGTCCATTTCTGGACTGCAAACAATAGCTACATGTTTGGATCATAACTGGAGTTATACAAATCAAAAAGCCATGCAAAAAGACATTATGGAAATCTTATGAAATTTTCTATAATTCACCTATAATCATATTAGCATGATTCTCAAGTTAACCAAGTCAAACATGCATATTTACAGAATCTGGTCCAGAGATTCCAGAGAACAACTATTTCTGGAACCCAACTTGGAACAGTCATAACTCACAAACTACAAGGTCAAATGCCACCAACATTTAACACAAGCTAGATTAATGAGTCCTCTACAACTTTGTTATAAGCATGTTTCTCATCAAACATCATTTTCATGGTGCAATTACCAAAGTCTCAGAAACTGTCCAGGAAAGCATCAATTGCAAGAATAAATATTAACTTATATTCCAAACATACATTTGTACACAACCAATGTAACCATCATAAAGTACATGTTAAATGATCACCAAAAAGCATAGCGCTCATCACTAAATAAATTCTTTTAATGCATTTCTTCATTTATTTTGATGCCTAGGTGATTTTATGAACATATAACAAACATGCACTATAAATTCTACAAAAATTATAGTAGCTAGCATATCATCACAATAGTCTACCGTACAAATTTCAAGCCATTTGGACATGTATATCCACCTCTATGAAAAAGACAATTTGCTATTGCAAGAAATCATGTGAGAGAAAGATACACTAATAACTCACTTATACAGTAACCAAAATTCATGAATTTTTTACCACACATCAAAAATCATATGAGTAGCATGCCACAAAAATTCCAGTTCATTTGGAGCCCTAGACCTGCAGTTATGAAAAAGACAAAACACAACTAGCCTTAAAATCTAACTACATAAATCTATTTTTACAGAGAAAACTTTAAACTAACACATGTCATATCATAGATCTAATACATAGATAATTTCACAAGGATTCCAAAAAGTACTCATTTGCTTTTTTATTATTTTTCTATGATTTACTATGAATTTCCAAAGTTCTTGCAAAATAAATACAAATCAGTCCCGAGAGCACTATTCATATCAGTCACTGACTGTGCAGTTAGGCCCCTGGCTTTTGTCGAATTCTTGCGTGAGGTCCCTATCGCGAATTGAACAGAGGAGCTCGCCGGGGAAACGGCCAGTGGCGGCCGAAGGAGGCACGACGGCGAAGGGGGAATGGCGGGGGAGCATCAGGGGGCCTACGCGCACTCGCTGGTGCCTCCAGTTTGGCTTGAGGTGGCCCGAGGCCGGCTGGCCACAAGAGCACGGCGGGCCGGGGGCTGCAGCCACGCCGGTGACAGTAGACGACGGCGGCTGGACGACCGGTGAGGCACGCGGGGCAGCGGCGGCCCCGGCCGTAGGCATGGGAAGCCACAGTTGGGTAGGGGCGCAGCCGGTGGCGGCCCTGCCACGCGTGGGACGAGCGCGATGGACGACGGTGACATGGCAGGCTGGCTCCGGTGACTGCGGGCTCCGATGAGCGTGAGCGTGGCATCGAGGGGAGCGAGGCGGATGTGGTGCTACACGTGGCTACGGCCGTGGGGGCTTGGAGCGGCGAGAACACGAGTGGCAGCGAGCTGAGCTACCGGCAATGGCGGTGTCCGCGCCTAGTGGCGTCAAGGAGAGGTGGGGAGGAGCGCGAGAGTGATTGAGGGGGTGGGAGAGGAGCTCGACGCTCCCCTTGGAAGAGCAGGGCGCACGGCAGAGAGACTGGGGCGCATGGCGGAGGTGGGAGTGCGTGATGTCCATGCGCATGACCATGTC
The DNA here is from genome assembly GCA_038087645.1 of Saccharum hybrid cultivar R570. Classification (NCBI taxonomy): domain Eukaryota; kingdom Viridiplantae; phylum Streptophyta; class Magnoliopsida; order Poales; family Poaceae; genus Saccharum; species Saccharum hybrid cultivar. The sequence continues at coordinate 1,570,160 of JAQSUU010000620.1, forward strand.
GACATTGCATCGAGCACGTGGCGGGCAGCGAACAAGACAAGGTGGGATGCGTTCTTGGGCTAGCTTCGGGCCAAATTTGGACATGGGGCCCAAAACGAATATCGAAGACCACACAAAGTTCTACGTTTTTCATTAAGGGGCCAAGGTCATTAGAGCAATAGATTAGCGGTTAATTAGTTGCCAAAACAGCAGTATCGACTACTTAACAAGCTTCACTTTGGGCTCCAATTTCTTAGTCGAAACTTGGTCAAACTTGATGAAACTTTTTCTTGGGCCTTCTCCATAACATTATCTCCAACTTTCATATTTGGCACAACTTGAGTTTCCTGACAAAATTTCGAGAACGCGAGATGCCAACCATGAATAACACTGAAATCTTAGACTTAGCCAAAATTTTGAGGTTGGAAAACAGCATCTTCTTCAAAATCGTGACCTCTGTTTAACAAGCTTACAAGATGATCTAGCTCTTGGTCCAAAAACAAAGTTTCTTCTACACAACATGAACTACAACTTTCATTTAAGGTCTAACACCAAAACTGGTATAGAAACTATATTTCTACTTTAACCAAAGTGGTATCGCAATAAAGCTTGAATTGTCCATCCATTGGAGCATTTTCTGGGCATTTGCTCAATATGAACCTTTCATGACTTTTGTTGTAGAGTCCATCTAAAGTCATTTGGGCAAGATTGCAAGGTTTGGTTGATGACATACATTTCCATTCACTTGATAGTGCAATTCAAGCACTTAGTAAAGTCATTCCAACAATGATATAACTTATCATTTCATATGACTTTTTGATTCCAAATGTCATGAAACTTTTCCAGTGACCAATATAGATAGGTACTAAGGTGAGACACATGAAGATATTGCAATAACATCACCCAAACATATATCTTGAAAATGGCCTATATGTAAAGCAAGGGTGCAACATCCAAGTTTAGGTTAGGCTCATCTCCATAGGTTGACCTTGACATCGTCATCTCCACTTAATCTATCATGTTTGGGCTCAAACCCACTGCTTAACTGGTGGCAAACACCTAGGGTGTTATAGTCCACCAGCGCGGAAAGAGCGGTAGAATCCATCGCTTAACTCTTAATCACCGCCTAGGGTTTCACCTAAGCTCCACGGTGCTCGTCGGCCTGCTAGTTAGGCTTGTTCTTCGCTCGATTGGCTGGTGGAGGTGCGTCGTGTCAGTCGGAGCCACGCCGCTAGGCGCATAGGCATCGAGGATTAGCATAGTGAGGAGGTGGCATTGGTAGGGTGCTTAAATGCAAGATGCATCTCTCGTGTAACAGTGCTCTAGAGCGTCGCTTAGTAACTCGATGGGTCAGGGTCTCTTCCGCGAAATGCGCGGAGGTGCTCGTGCTTTGGGCCTGTTGGGCTGGCCTGTTGGCGCGCAGTCATGCCCGCACGGGCCGCGTCGTGCTGCTGGGCTGAATAGGTAGCAGACGGCCTTTTTCTTTTTTCTAAAATGTTTGCTAATTTAGTTCCTGAAGTAAACTTATAAAATCAATATAAAATAGTATAAGAATCCAAAAATTGTGAAACTAATTTTTTTAGGTTCCTAAAATCATTCTCTATCTGTTAGTGTATTTATTTCACAAATCTCTAAAGTGTTTCTAGGTTGATTTAAATATTCTAACATGCTTTAATGTTGTAAATGGGAACTTGTAGGAATTTTCATGATTAATCTATGCTAGCTTTAATGCTATAAATTTTACAATAATTTCCTAGTATTATTATGTGTTCTCTGTAAATTTTGTAGCTCCAGAATACTTAGTTGGTTAGAATAACTAATGAGCCCTAATTTGAATATATATTAAATCAATGGAGTAAATGAAGCAATATCTTGGGTTTGTATAACTAAAATGTTTGTCGGGAAACAGCATGTGCTGGTAGCATAGATATGTAGTCTAGTACGTTAGAGTTAGCCCGTGAGCTTGCGAAGTGTATCATGTTCTCCTAGTTGCAATTATCGTTGTCTATTTACGTCTTTGCATTGCATCCACGAATGTCATCATAGGAGCGATGATGGATCATGGAGTCATCTGGAGGTAGCAGAAAAGATGGTGCCTTGATGATCGTGTCACCATGGTGGAATGCTAAGTTTGGTTAAATCATACCAGGCAAGCCCCAGTGTATAACCCCCTATTATTCTACACCTTATTTTATGCTTGTGCATTAAGTTCAAAGGAGTTGAATGAAACCCACTTGCATATATATATCCTCATCCTATGAGTCTTACTAGTATGATAGGATCATGTAGCGTGCTATGCTATAGGATTCCGATAGAAGTCGAGTGATTGCCTATCACTCGCAAGAGATAGAAAATATATTATTGTTATTATTATCATGTTACTATCACATGGAATAAATATGTAAAATAATTAGAGACCAAGCGGGACTAGGTTTGGATGGACTTAGACTTGGTTGGGCAACAGAGCGAGGCTCTAGTTGTAGTTGTCCCGCCTGTGTCGATTAAGGACCGTTTGTTGCATTGGATTCCATAGTTAGGTCACAAACCTACTTGTCCCAAGCATATACTGGCTTATGGGAGTGGGAAGACTTGTTTCTCTCTTATCATTGGTTCTAGCTCTTTTCAGACCAGCTTTTTAGGTGGTTATATATATTGGGTTGAGGAGATCTAAGCACCATACTGAGGCCGGGCCTACAGTGTTGGGGGCTTAGAGTCCGAGCTTGGACGGGGACTTGGACCCCTTGATAGGAGTGGAACGGTTTGGTCTTGTTTGTGCCCGGGGTACAAGCATGGCGTGTGTTTTCGGGGTACCCAGCTGGGCACATTGATTCGCAAATCGCCGTCAACTTGATGATCCGACATGACTATAATCTGGCATCGTACTAAGGACTATGGAAGATGGTAAAAGGGTTCCGATTGCTTACCACCTGCTTGAAAGTAGCTTTGGTGCTTACGTAGAATGGTTGGTTAATGAACTAATGATGACTGCTAATAAAAAGAAATATAAGGATGCATATTTCATAATGCTTCTTGCAGATGCATTAAACCCACAAGCCAGAAAGCCTTGCATAATCCTTGGAGTCTTTTTCTTTCCTCCTGACGGGTAAGTCTTGCAGAGTACAATTGAGTACTCAGGGTTTGTTCTACCCTGTTGCAGGTGGCAGGTGCTGTTAAGCTGACACTTCTATGTGAAAACCTCCTAGTAGGCTCGGTGAGGATTTCCTTTATGAAATGAAGTAGAGTTTATCTAACAAAATCTCACCAAAAGTTTTACCAAGAAAATACTTGTAACTTGTTACAATTTCATACTTCTAAAAGTTCACCATGTTAATGTTTAACTTATCATTAAATGGTTTTATTCCGCTGAACTCTGATAACATTTTATATTCCGCTGTTATGATAAAATAATGAATTACTCTGATGTTGTACTAAAAGTGATGTAAGAAGTGGCAAGGATGTTGTAAGCTTTACTCTCTTATTTGTGATCCTAGTGTAAAAATGTGGATCTTCGAGTTCTCCCTTACGGTGTGCTTGATAGAATTGCATAGTTTAGTGCTCTCCCTTGGGTACTTAGTGTCTAATGAAAGGTGAGTACTCTCAGGAGGTCATTAGATTAGGTGGTTCTACCACACCCTGGACCATAGATGGGCCGTAGGAGTATAGATGGCTATGTGTCCTGTTCTTACCTGTTGAGGCCCTTGATTGGCCCGTGGAGCAGGAGTGTGCCTGAGCCCATGGAGCAGGTGCGGCATACGAGGTGGACAGTGCAAGGTGACAGGGCGGGTTTGCAGAAGGCGTGCGCATGGTTACCGAGATATTAGGTATGTGATGAGATGTTATAGTGGCCGCAATTGATGCGAGTGGTTGGGGCATTGAATCGCTTTGTTTCACTTCTTTTTAACATGGTGGTTTTTCCTTCCCTCATACACATCTGCTTTCTGCCCTTCTTGTGCTCATGTTTCCCATCTGCCACAGCAAGCAAGAGAGAGATAGCAAGAGAAAACTCACCCCGCCGGTGCCACCACCGCTGCCATTGTAGCCGGAGTGCTTTCTCACTCTCCTAATGGACCCATGGGGATGCTCCAGCTTTACTAACAAGATTGCATCGTGGCTCGTCGAGGTTGGGCTCCTCCATCCAGTGACGAACGCCGCACACCCAGAGTGGATCATCCTTGGCAACGAAGATGAGCTAAACCCCCCTGGCTATGTCGTTAGCTTCGCTCACTTCCATGAGCGGGGGTTCAGGACGCCGGTGAGCAACTTCTTCCATGAGCTCCACCACTATAAGATCGAGCTGCAGAATCTCAACCCCAACTCGATTCTATAGATCACAGTTTTCTTCGCCCTATGTGAGGGCTATCTAGGTATCAAGCCCAACTTTGCCCTATGGAAGTACTACTTCTACGCCATCGTCTTCTACAAGATGGTGAGAAAGGGCGAGATGGTGCCGGTGCGCATCGTTAGTTGTGCGATCTAGCTCCGCCAGAGCTGGGCAGACGGGTACATCTCCATGAAGGGGTCATCCTCCAACAAGGGGTGGCACCAGAGGTGGTTCTACCTTAGGAGTGATGCCAATGCACCCCTGCCCCCGAACACCGATCGCTACTTCGAAGTAGCTCCGGCGCACTAGGGCTATGGTCCTATCACCGCCGAGAAGGACAAGATCAACACCCTCCTCCAAGCAGTCAAGCGCTTGGTGACCCATGGTATTACCGGGGCCGAGATCATCACCGCATTCCACGAGCGAAGGGTGCTACCGCTGATGCGGCGGGTGCACCGACTAGATGAGATGGTGTCGAATACGCCCCTCGAGGGGACAATGCTCGTGATGGAGGAGCTCGATCATGAGGAGATCAAGAAGCACATCAAGTTGGCACTTAGGATCGCCCCTTTCTGATGCCACCCTCGACCTCCACCCGTCGATGCATCCCGACGATGACTTTATTGAGATGGTGAGCGCCCTCCACCCCCCTCCCCCTCCTCCCTTGGGGTTTTCATACTCTCTTTACATCGACTGACCCAACTCTTGGGGTTTCACAGGGGAACCTTTGTGTCATCCATGATTTTGACCCTCCACTCCCCAAAGATGTAGCTCGAACAGCAAGGAATCGAGCGCATGCCAAGGAGGTGAAGCAGAGGAAGGACGATCAGAAGTGGAAGAGGGCTAATAGGTCCAGGAGGAAGGAGGAGCACAAGAAGCACCGGAGGATGTAGCGGGAGGCCAGAGAAGAGGAGGAGGAGTTGAGTGATGAAGAGGACAACAAGGACAATGATGATGAGGAGGTCCACATGTACAATTGGCTGGACTCTATGGCCGAGGAGGGGGAATAGCCCAAGGGGTCATCCCTCTCGATCGAGGGGCAAACACCGTAGGCTTAGCTGCTGCTCTACGAGTCGAAGGTCCCCGACCTCGGGGGAACTGTGGTAGCAGCAGGCGAAGGAGGAGAGCCCCGAGGCCACAGGGGTTAGCTCGCCCTAAGGGGATGGGGGGAGCCTGACCCCAGGAGATGGCGGGGTTGCCGTCGCCACCCTCTTAGCCTAGCGTGGCCAACACGATGGTGATCGGGAAGAGGCCCTACCCTGTGATGGCAGGGTTAGGCTCTAGTAGGCCAGCACGAAAATGTTCCCATCGTACGACTTAGAGGTAAGAAGTGTCCTTTGTTGTCAATTATTTGTGCTAAGACTCGGTAACACTGACACTTGTCATTCTATAGGAGAGTTCAGTCCGATGCACCCCGCTTGCGCCACGGAAGGCGCTGAGGCGGCAAGGCCAGGCCTCAGCTGGTGGTGCGCCGGGCTCGGACGTCTCTGCCTCGGAGACAGCAGGTAGTGTCCCTCCGGCTTCTGGGGCCATAGGGGGAAGGAAGGTGCCGGGCACCCCTGCTTCGCCTCTACCTAACCCCACCCCATCCACCAAGGTGACGCTTTCAGAGGTGGAGGTGGAGAAGTCCATCAAGATGGGGATGATGACACTAGAGCAGCTGCCGTGGTTCGGGCCGGATCCCACCCTCAAAGGGGTGCTTCCCCAGGAGAGCGTGGCGCCTCCGCCTTCGGCGACGGAGGCGTCAGGATCGACCGCGGGAGCTAGTGCAGATGCTAGGGCCTAGGCGACGGTGAAGGAGGCTACGTCCAAGGACCCCTCGGCTCAGATGGGGGCGACCGCTAGAGGCGGGTCCCAGGCGGAGGAGGCGACATCACGCAAGCCTGATGTCGCCGAGGTGGAGGTGGTGTCGGTCTCGTTCGGCGAGCCTTCCGACATGGCCGAGGTGACCTAGCCCTCCCTTGCCGAGGGGCCCATGGCCCTCGTGTGGGTAGGACATGGGTGGCCCGTGCCTCACTTGGTCGAATCAGAACCAAACGGAGGCACCGCCGGTTTTTGTGCTGGATGACACCGAGGAGCAGGGGTACTGGGATCGGCTACAGGCTAGGTGCCAGACCTTCAACAAGACCCTATCCTCGGCATTGTCCACCATGCACGATGACATCCGCCTGGCTGGCCAGGTATGTCAAGTTAGGTAGATGCTTGTTGTTCGGTTCTCCCCCCTTTTCTATGATCTTGACGAGGCCCCATCGCACAGATGCTATTTGAATGGAGCTGGGCATAGTCAGAGTTCCTCTATCATGAGCAGGGCACATGGGGTTGCCTGTTAGAGGAGGCGTAGAGGACCACCGTGGTCGAGGCGTGGCTTGCAAAGGCCTAGTAGAGGGTGGCCAGCCTTAGTGGCAAAATGGTGGACCTCCGCATCTGGCATGAGGAGGCAGTCACTGATGCTAAGGATGCAGGGGAGAAGCTATAGGCCCTTGTTGAGCGTACTCACAAGGATCAGGAGGAGGACCAATAGGTGAAGGACGAGCATGACGAGCTATCACGGGCCGCTAGGCAATTCTAGTCCGAGCTTGGGTCCATCCGCCGTGAGCGTGAGCGAGCTCTTGGTGAGCGCGATGAGGCTCACCAAGAGTGTGTCATAGCTCGGAAGGAGCGGGATACCACAACGGACTAGATGAAGGATACTACCCGTGTGGCCTCTCGGCTTGCCGAGGAGAACCGCTAGCTAAAGCCCGAGGTGCAGTCCCTCCAAGCCATGGTGACCAAAGGGAGTCAGCTGGATCTTGCTAGGGTCCAGGAACTAGAAGGTAAGTGCTTTTACCCGTCCATTATTGGGTTTTTTGAAACTCGCTCCTTATCCCTTGCAATGATCAGGGCTGAAGGGAAAGCTTGCCAAGGTGGAGGTGGAGCTTCTGTCAACATAGGAGGCCCTAAAGATGGAATAGTATGAGCACTCTGAGCTATGCACTGCCGTCGGGCTAGTGTGTGATGCCCTCGAGGAGATCTAGGTGTGCCCCAGGGGGAGCTCGCTGCGGAGTCATCTTGTGGTCTCCTTCAAGCGGGCTTGGACCTAAGTGAAGGAGGCACTTCACCTTGGGATGTGGCATGCGCTCACCGTCTTTAGGTCTCACTACCAGAAGATCGATCTAGAGACTCTCAATGAGGGCTATGTTGATATCCCCGAGGAGGAGCTCGACACCATCGATGAGGAGGTGCTAGAGCCGACGAAGACCCTAGCGGCCAAGTTTGAAGATGAGATTGTCCCTCCACCTTTGGAGCTGTAAACAGTGTTAGGTGAGGTGCCCATGTAAAAATTTATGATATTGAACAAGTCTGTGGCCTTCGGGGCCCTTTAAAACCTTTTATTTATCTTCTGTTTTGAGTTTTTACACGCTCGCCCATTCCTCATAGTGAGCCTAGGCTTGCGGTACTTAGAGTCAAGCCCAGTCCCCTTGGTCAGGGTTAATGAGTGAGGGCACCATAGTCGTAGAGGCGTAGTCTTTTCACAATCCAATTAACTCGACCCGAGAGGTTCTCATGCTCTAACATACCCACATTTCTCAGTCACCGTCGGAGGGCTCGGGTGGGTAACTCTTCGTAAAGTTTTTTTTAGTGGTTGCCTGATCTCCACATTGCATTTAAGTTCATAGATCTTTTTAGAAGTGTGAGTTGACCCCTTAGGCCAAGAGTAGTGAGCAAAGGCACCATAACCGTCAAGGTGTAGGTTTTTTGCATTCTGACCAATCTGGCCTGAGGGGCTCTTCGCTTTCTAAAACGTCCACTTACCTAAACAGCGCTGGAAGGGCTCAGGTACGAAAAATTTTCAAAAAGTGTTCTGAAACTTTCAAAGCATTGGGGGGTTCCCCCCTTTCAACCCCCGAGGGAGGCTCGACCCTAACCAGAGGTAGGATCGGGTCTCACTCAGAGTTGGACATAGTAAGAAATAGCAAGTGCTCTTTTTATTCTTTCAAGATTAAACATGTGAACAACCTAGAAATCTAACGGTAGAAGCGATGTAGTTGTTCGATGTTCCAAGTGTTGGTAAAGACTTCGCCATCTACGGTGGCCAGCTTGTAGGTGCCGGGTCAAAGTACTTCTATGACGACGAACGGGCCTTCCCATGGTGGTGTTAGCTTGTGATGGCCCCTGTTATCTTGCCTGAGGCAAAGCACCAGGTCCCCGGCATTGAATGCTCGACCCTGCACACGGCGGTGGTGGTATCGTTGTAAGGCTTGCTAGTACTTGGCAGAGTACAATAGGGCAACGTCACGTGCTTCCTCTAGCTAGTCCATGCCATCTTCAAGGGAGGCTTGGTTCCCTTGGTTGTCGTACGCTTTGACCCTCGGTGCCCCATACTCCAAGTCCATGGGGAGGATGGCCTTGGATCCATAGACCGTGAAGAAGGGCGTGAAGCCTATTGCTTGGCTTGGGGTCATTCTCAAACTCCAGAGGACCACGGGGAGTTCCGTGACCCATCGACGACCAAACTTGTTCAGCCAGTTGAAAATCCTTAGTTTGAGGCCCTGCAAGATCATGTCGTTGGCACCCTCGACCTGCCCATTCGTCCGGGGGTGTGCTACGGCTGCCCAATCCACGCAGATATGGTGATCATCATAGAAATTGAGGAACATTTTGCCGATGAACTGCATGTCGTTGTTAGTGATGATGGAGTTTGGGACCCTGAAGCGATGAATGATGTCGTTAAAGAAGAGCACCACCTGCTTAAACTTAGTTTGCATGATTGGCCGGGCCTCGATCCACTTTGATAACTTATCGATTGTGACAAGTAAGTGGGTGAAGCCCCCATGCGCTTTCTGGAGCGGCCCGACAAGGTCCAAACCCTAGACCATGAAAGGCCAAGTGATGGGGATCATCTGGAGTGCTTGGGCTGGTAGGTGAGTTTGTCAAGCATAGTACTGACACCCTTCGCAGGAGTGTACCACTTTAGTGGCATCAGCCATGGCAGTGGGTTAGTAGAAACCTTGTCGGAACACGTTCCCAACGAGGGTGCGTGGCGCTACGTGGTGGCCACAGACGCTCCCGTGGATGTCCTGAAGTAGCTTCCTCCCCTGCTCGATGGGAATACAATGCTGTAGGATTCTAGCGGGCTCCGCTTGTAGAGTTCTCGATCTAGCTGGACAAATGACTTGGCGTGGCACGTGAGATGTCGGGCCTCAGTTCTGTTGGATGGGAGTACGTCGTGGACTAGGTAGTCAAGGTACAGGATTCTCTAGTCTGGTAGGGGGTCGGGCCCTATGTCTGGGTCCTCATCGATTTGCATAACCTCAGGGTTGGCGGGGGCCAGGGTTGGGGCAGCCCCTGAGGCTGGTTTTGGTGGCTTGCTGCCATCCTGCGCCAATCCTTGGTAAGTAACTGAGGGCTCATACAGATCGCTAGCGAAGACACCAGCGGGAACTAGTGCCTAGCTAGATGCCAGTTTCATGAGCTCATTTGTTGCCTCGTCAAATCGTCTTGCGATGTGGTTGAGCTCGAGGCCGTCGAATTTGCCTTCTAGGAGGCAGATCGCCTGGCAGTACGCTGCCATCTTGGGGTTGTAGCAGCTTGATTCCTTCATGACTTGGTCCAAGATCAACTGGGAGTCACCTCAGACATCAAGCCATTGGATCCCAAGCTCGGTGGCGATGTGCAAGCCATTGACAAGTGCCTCATATTCAGCCACATTATTAGAGGCTGGAAAATAAATTTAAAATCATATACCTCTGTGCGCGCCAAGAGGGGAGATGAAGACGAGTCCCGCCCTAGCTCCACTCTTCATCAGTGACTTGTTGAAATACATTTTCCAACACTCCTGTTCTACCGGGGCCGGTGGTGTTTGGGTCTCGGTCCATTCTGCTACAAAGTCCGCTAGCTCCTGGGACTTGATGGCCTTCCGAGGAGCATAGGTGATGCCCTCTTCCATGAGTTCGACCGCCCACTTAGCGATTCTCCCTGTCGCTTCATGGCTCTAGATCACCTCCCTGAGAGAGAAGGGGGACACAATCGTGATTGGGTGCAACTTCAAAGTAGTGGCACAGCTTTTTCTGAGCGATAAGGACAGCATACAAGAGCTTCTAGATCTAAGGGTAGCGCGTCTTGGTGTCAAACAAGACTTCACTGATGAAGTAGATCGGACACTAGACCTTGAGGGCATGACCCTCCTCCTGCCATTCCACCATGACGGCGGCACTCACCACCTGAGTAGTGGCCACGACATACAGCAGGAGTGGTTCCCTCTCAATCGGTGGCACAAGGATCGGGGGCTTTGTTAGAAGTGTCTTGAGCCTATCAAGCGCCTCTTAGGCCTAGGGAGTCTAGGTAAAGCGGTCACTCTTTTTCAGAAGCCAGTAAAGGGACATGCCTCGTTCATCAAGGCATGAGATGAAGTGGCTCAGTATTGCCATACATCCCATGACTCATTGCACCCCTTTCAAATCCTAAATCGGGCCCATGCTTTTGATGGTGGAGGCCATCTCTAGGTTTGCTTCGATGCCGCGCTTAGAGATGATAAAGCCAAGTAGCATTCCCCTCGGGATCCCAAAGACACACTTCTCGGGGTTGAGCTTGATGTTCTTGGCCCATAGGAAATTGAAGGCTTGATCAAGGTTGGCAACCAAGCTAACATCTTGTTTTGATTTGACTACGATGTCATCTACATAAGCCTCAATGGTCCACCCGATGAGGTCCCCAAAAACGGTGAGCATACAACATTGATACATAGCCCCATGTTCTCGAGGCCAAAAGGCATGGTTACGTAGCAGTAAGTCCCGAATAGGGTGACAACAGAAGTTGCGAGCTGGTCGAACTCTTTTATCACGATTTGATGGTAACCGGAGTAAGAATCAAGGAAAGAAAGAGCTTCGCAACCCGAAGTAGAGTCAACTATTTGGTCAATGCATGATAAAGGAAATGGATGTTTAGGACAAGCCTTATTGAGACCAGTATAATCAACACACATTCTCCATTTACCATTTTTCTTTTTTACAAGTACAGGATTAGCTAACCACTCGGGATGGAATACCTCCTTGATGAATCCAGCCACTAGTAGCTTGTGAATCTCCTCCCTGATTGCCCTACGCTTTCCTCGTTGAAGCGGCTCAGTCGTTGCCTCAACAGTTTGGAGCCAGCCCAGATGTCCAAGGAGTGCTCAACGACTTCCCTCGAGATGCCAGGCATGTCCGAACATGTCGCTATTTGTGCGGAGAAACTCGACGAGCACTGCTTCCCATTTGGAATCCAAGGCGGTGCCAACACGCACCATCTTGCTGTCAGAGCTATTGGGATCAAGGGGTACCTCCTTGACTCCCTTAGTAGGTTTGAAGGAACTAGTGGACTGCTTGGGTCGGGTATGTCCCCGAGGCACTCCTCCAGATTGATTGCAAGTGCCTCAAACTCGATGATGGCCTCGACGAATTCATAGCACTCGATGTCGCACTCGTAGGCATGCTGGTAAGTGGTTCGGATGGTGATGACCCCGTTGGGTCCCTGCATCTTGAGCTTGAGGTAGGTGTAGTTTGGGATGGCCATAAACTTCGTGTATGTTGACATCGTTTTTTAGCACGTGTCAAGATGGTTAGGAAGGGCTAATCAGCAGAGGAAAGATTATTGTGTAGATTGATAGCTGATGAAAATGAGTTTGCTTATGAGTGGTAGCGGCGTATGGGTTCAAATTGAAATGTTGCCAATAAGGTTAAGGGTATTATTGTCGATGCCAATGAAAGATGGTTTGAAGACTGCTGCCGATGAAACAGGGAATGTACCGATGGAAGGATCTTAAAGGCTGCTACCGATGGAACAGGGATTGTGCCGATGGAACAGGGATTGTGCCGATAAAAAGGAGGTCGATGAGAATACCATCGTGACTGAGGCGGACTATGGAATAAGATAGGAGTTAATTTCCTTATATACGTTTATTAGAGTCTGAGTTGTATCAAAGTCATGTGTTTCCATAGATTTGGATTTAGTGTCCTAGTCGTATTTGGTTACGTTTCTGTAGATCAGGATATAAATATAGGGTGAAGGGCAATGTAAAAAAAAGAGATCAATCAATACATCAAAAACAGCTTTTATTCTTATTTACATCTACTTTCGATGACTTTGTCAATTTGCATATTTTTCTTTTTTACGAGTTCTCATCGATTTGGCGAGTTGCATTGCTCCAGTGCAATCTTCGGCGATCCTCGGGTTCCGCGTGAGTACCTCTTGACCGTGACTTCCGGGCGTATCGCTGTTGTTAGGACCAAAGTGCTCGTATCTTCATCCTTGTCGATTAACAGGTCAAATCGACTGGCATGCTTTGGATATCGATTTCGGGTATTAGCCCTTTGTGTTTGCAGATCTACTTTTGCATCAACACATCTTTTGGCACGCTCGGTGGGACAGATCTAGTCAAGATGCTTAATCCTGAGATCGATGCGGGGAACATCATCGCGGTAACAGAAGAAGATCTTAAGGACGATCAGAAGCAGGCTATGGAGAGGGCTATAGAAGAATACAGACAGCTCTGCTTGAAGTCATTCAGTTTGAACAAAAGTGGACAAGTCATCCAGAAGCAAGACTTGTCATTGCCTCGGCAAGTTACCTTTGATTCTAATCTGGGTAAACTTCAAGGATGGTTAATTCTGCAGTGAATCATGCTTTAATTAATCATTCTAATGTGCTATCCAATACTGTTCATAATGCTATGATTCGAACTTTCAAAGAAGGGCAAGCGTCACCTCGTTACGTTGGGCCTACTTATCATCAACCAGAATCAGCATCTGCTATTGCTCCATCGGCTCCCCCGGCCGTTGCGGGTATAGAGATTTCTTCTCTTCCAGTATCAGCAGGTTTATCTAACGTACAGTCTACACCGATGCGTCCGGATTCAGCATTATCAGGACGAGTTCAGCTTAATACAGATCTATCAGCATCGGCTTTATCAGGTCCTGTACCACAGAATAATCAGACTCCTGCTAATTGGTGGGGATATGGTATGCCTCCAGAGCCATCTGTTTTTAACCATGGATCACCTCAAGTGTTTGATGCAACGGGAAAAGCTCCTATGCTATCGGCCGGTTCACCGATAGCTCAAGTACCCCAATATACTACAGCAACTACTGTACAACCAACTCTAGGAGGTTTCCAGGTGTCTTTGGGTCAAACATCTAGTTCAAGTCCATCAGCAAATTTGTTACCGATGCAACAGAAGGCTCCAATCGTAAGTCAACCTAGATTCCAGGTTTTACCTCAAGTTAGTTGTAATTATCCGGCAATGCCAACAAGTTACCAACCATCGGTAAATTTTGTACCGATGAACGCTAATAATTGGCCAGGGCAGTTTCCCACTCAACATTCAGTTTAGCCAAATCAGCAAGCCACAGGTGTTCATCAAGGTCACATGCATGCTGGTTTTCAGAATCAAGCATCGGCAGCTCAACCGATGAACCCTTTTCAGCAGGTTAATGGACCACAGATAGTGACAAATATGCCAATTGCTGGAGATCGTGGGCCACAAAGGTATGCAGAAGGGTATCAGCAAGTACCTCCAGTGGAGATTTAACCATGTCGTCAACAAGATGTTGATGCTTTTTGGGCTGATAAAATAGCAGAAATTATGAAGGATCAGTTTGGGATCAAGCCCAAAGTTAATACCTATTCTTATCGGACTCCGTATCCTCTGGCATATGATTTAATTCCTCTCCCAAATCGTTACAAGGTGCCAGATTTCAATAAGTTTTTTGGGCAGGACGATATATCAACCATGGAGCATGTTAATCGTTTTATTATTCAATGTGGAGAGGCAGCTTGTAGAGATTAATTGAGAGTTCGTTTGTTTTCATCATCTCTATCTGGATCAGCATTTACATGGTTTATCTCACTACCGCCAAATTCTATTATTACTTGGGCTGATCTGGAAAAGCAATTTCATAAGTATTTCTTTGCTGGAGTTCATGAAAAGAAGCTTACCGATTTGGTAAAGATGAAACAGCGCAATGATGAATCGGTAGAAGGCTTTGTGCAAAGGCTACAAGATGTAAAGAACAAATGTTATAGCCTGGTGTTGGATGATCGGCGGCTTGCCGATTTGGCCTTTCAGGGATTGTTGCCACACCTTAAGGACAGATATGCTTCTCAGGAGTTCGAAAGCCTAAGTCATCTAGTGCAAAGAATTTCTAATCAAGACACTAGGGTTTTTGAACCTAAAAGGAATTGGAATAAGAAAGTTTCATTTGTCGAAGAAGTAGAAGATTCTGATTCGGATGAAGAACCAGTTATCGGTTTGGCTGAGTGGGTTAAGAATAAAAAGTCGATATCTTGTCCCTTTGGTCACAAAGAGCCAGAGAAGTTTACTTTCGACGTCACCAAAGCCGATAAGATATTTGATCTTTTGCTTCAGGAGGGCCAGATTAAGTTGTCACCTAATCATGTGATCCCATCGGCAGAAGAGTTGAAGCATATGCTGTATTGCAAATGGCATAATGCAACTTCACATAGTACAAATGAGTGCAAAGTATTTAGACAACAATTACAATTAGCTATTGAGTCTGGGAGAATAAAATTTGGCAATTCCAAGATTCAGAAGCCGATGAAAATTGATCAACATCCTTTTCCAGCAAATATGTTGGATACTGAAGGTAAAATTAAGGTGTTGACATCGGAAGCTGCTAAAAAGAATGCATCAGTAGATCCCCAACATCGGATAACTACCGATGATGCAAAAGGCAAGGGGCTATTGACAGAAGGTGGCAGTTCTGGAAAGCCTCCTCGATCTGGCATCATGATTACTCAACAAAGACAACAGGAAGGCTGGCGTCAGTGAAGGGAACGATATCGACAACAGCAAGAGGAAAGACATCAAGAAGAGTGGAATCGGCATAAGGATCATTGGAATTGTCCGTTTTTTATTCATTATTGGGAGGAAGGTATTAAGTTACCTACTGTTGAAGATTGCCCAGAGTGCAATGATTATTATGGAGTTAATCGTCCTATAAGAAGATTTCAATCTGGTAATCAAGGTTTGTCCATTAATGAGCCGATCAGAAGGAGAGCATCAGTATATGATCGGCTGGGGGGGCAGGCTCAGTGTACATGAAAGGCTTGGTAAACACGTTGCATATTTTCCGAGAAACCAAGAGGAACTTGAAGAGATGGCAAATGCAAGAGTTCCTGATGAAGAAATATTTTACAGGGATCCTAATATACGTCGTGTGGAGACAACCAGGACCTATCAGCCAGTGTGGAAAACTAAACTTCCTCAATGGTGTCCAGAGGGTTTGACAAAGACACAGAAGAGGAAAATGCAGCGAGAGCATCAAAAAGACTTTTACCAAGAAGGAAGTCCCTCCAATGAGAAATCTGGTAATCAGCAGTGGCAGATAAGGCATAAAAATAAAGGCCCATCGGCAGATGTCAATATGGTGTTTATGTTGCCGATGGAATTTTTGGCTCTATCTGATAGCGAAGAAGAAGTTTTTTTCTCTGACCAAATAGCTCAATTAACACTAGATCCAATGATGGCTATTTTTGAGAAGCCTGCCGATGATGAGAGACAACACCTCAAGGCTTTGTTTGTAAAAGGCAGAGTTGATGGGCAGCCTGTATCTAAGATACTTATTGATGGAGGAGCTGTAATTAATATTATGCCTTATGTGATGTATCGGAAGCTTGGTAAGGGAGATCAAGACTTAACTAAGACTGATATGATGCTAAAGGACTTTAAAGGCAATGTATCACCAGCTAAAGGGGCAGTGTGTGTTGAATTGACCATCGGCAGTAAAACCTTACCGACAACTTTCTTTGTTATTAATGGCAAGGGTGCATGTAATCTGCTTTTAGAAAGGGATTGGATTCATGCTAATTGTTGTGTTCCTTCTACAATGCATCAGTGTCTTATACAATGGGTTGGAGACAAAATTGAAGTTGTTCCTGGTGATTCTTCTTATATCATTGCATCGGTAGAATCAGACACTTATGAGCGAACTAGGTGCATATCAGGAGAAGCTTGGGAAAAAGAGTTTCTCAAGGTTGCCGATTACAAAATTCTACCAATCCAAGCAATCGGTTCTAAAGAAGAGTTTTAATGGATAGATTTGCCGATGATGGAAAATTAGGTCAAGGATTTACATCGGCAGATGATTTAATAGAAGTAGATATTGGTGAAGGCGATGGGCCAAGGCCCACTTTTATTAGCGCTAAGTTAAATTCCAAGTGTAAACAACAACTAGTTGATTTGTTAAAGGAATATAAAGATTGTTTTGCTTGGGATTATACTGAAATGCCTGGGTTAGACCGATCTATAGTTGAACATCGGTTGCCTATTAAATATGGATTTCGGCCACATCAGCAGCCGGCACGCCGCTGCAATCCTAATATACTTCCTGATATTAAGGCCGAAATAACTAAATTAATTGAGGCAAAGTTTATTCGGCAGTGTCGATATGCAGAGTGGATTTCTAATGTGGTTCCTGTATACAAGAAAAATGGGAAACTTCGTGTTTGTATTGATTTCAGAAATCTCAATAAGGCCACACCGATGGATGGTTACCCAATGCCGATTGCTGATTTGTTGATTGATGCTGCAGCAGGGCATCAGATTATCAGTTTCATGGATGTTAATGCAGGTTATAATCAAATATTCATGGCTGAAGAAGATATTTCTAAGACTGCTTTTAGATGTCTAGGACATGTGGGATTATTTGAGTGGATAGTTATGACATTTGGTTTGAAAAATGCCGGTGCTACTTATCAAAGAGCTATGAACTTTATTTTCCATGAATATATCGGCACGTTGGTGGAAATCTACATTGATGACATAGTGATTAAATCTGGAGACATCACAAAGCATCTAACCGATCTACAGAAGATATTGGAGTGCACAAGAAAACATGGATTAAAGATGAATCCTAATAAATGTGCATTTGGTGTATCGGCAGGACAATTCTTGGGTTTTATGGTGCATCTGCGGGGTATTGAAATTAGTAGAAAATCTATTGAGGCAATCAACAAGATTGTTGCTCCTGCCGATAAAACTGAATTACAATCCTTGATCGGTAAGATTAATTTCATTAGAAGATTCATATCTAATTTGTCGGGTAAGATCAAGACTTTTAGTCCATTATTGAAATTGAAAGCCGATCAGGAATTTAAATGGGGGATGAACAGTAGTTAGCCTTAGATGAAATTAAGAGTTATTTAACAAATCCTTCAGTGTTAGTTCCACCCCAACATGGAAAACCTTTCAGATTGTATTTATCAACTGAAGATACTGTTATCGGTTCAGCTCTTATTCAAGAATTTGAAGGAAAGGAGTGTGTTATCTATTATTTGAGCAGACGGTTAATAGATGCTGAAACCAGGTATTCGGCCATTGAGAAATTATGTCTATGTTTATACTTTTCTTGTATTAAGCTGAGACATTATTTACTATCGGCTGAATGTACTGTCATATGCAAAGATGACGTGGTCAAGTATATGCTGTCAATGCCGATACTGAATGGTAGGATTGGTAAATGGATTTTAGCATTATCAGAATTTGACCTATGTTATGAATCGGCTAAGGCAGTTAAAGGACAGGTTATGGCCGATTTCGTTACTCAACATTGCAACACGGTGGATTCTCTGAAAATTGCTCCGTGGACACTTTTCTTTGATGGGTCTACTTGTGATGAAGGGGCAGGCATTGGTATCGTATTAATTTCCCCTCAGGGGAAGAAGTATGAGTTCTCATTGCCGATTGTTGCTACATCGACAAACAATCAAGCTGAGTACCAAGCCCTGATAAAAGGGTTAGAATTGCTCAAGGAAGTACATGCTGATGCTGTTGAGATCTTTGGTGATTCTATGTTAGTTATAAATTAGTTGACTGGGATTTATGAATGCCGAAGTGAAATTCTAATTTCATATCATGAAAAGTGTTTGAGATTATTAAAAGGGTTCAGGAGTTTTCATCTGGAACATATTTCTCGGATGCATAATGAAGAGGCTAACCGATTGGCTCAGCATGCTTTAGGATATCAACTTGTTCAAGAAGTATTAATATCAGCAGCTGATACCAATGACTAGAGGAAGGAAATTATTGATTATTTAAAGAATCCATCTAAAAAGGTTGAAAGATGTATAAGGTTCCAAGCTACCAAGTATGTACTCCTCAATGATGAATTGTATTACCATACCATAGATGGAGTTTTACTCAGGTGTGTTAGCATAGAGGAATCAAAAGGCCTGATGGGTGAAATTCATGAAGGAGTATGTGGGGCTCATCAGTCAGCCTTCAAGATGAAATGGATGATCAGAAGAAATGGATATTATTGGCCGACTATTCTTGAAGATTGTTTTAAATATTTTAAAGGATGTTAGGAATGTTAGAAATTTGGTAATATTCAAAGGGCACCCGCATCGGCTATGAACCCTATAATTAAGCCTTGGCCGTTCTGGGGTTGGGCCATTGATCTCATCGGTCAGATTTATCCACCATCGAGTAAAGGGCATAAGTTTATTCTGGTTGCTACCGATTATTTCACAAAGTGGGTTGAAGCAATTCCTTTAAAAAGGTGACATCGGCTAATATGATTGATTTTGTGAAGCAGCATATTGTTTACCGATTTGGCATCCCTCAAACCATCACTACCGATCAGGGCACTATGTTTACATCGGGTGAATTTGATGAGTTTGCTATAGGAATGGGGATTAAAGTTTTGAATTCTTCACCGTATTATGCCCAGGCTAATGGTCAGGCTGAAGCATCTAATAAAGGAATTATCAAGCTCATTAAGCGCAAGATTAAAGAGTATCCTAAGAAGTGGCATATAGTATTAAATGAAGCTTTGTGGTCATATCGGATGGCGTGTCATGGTGCAACCAAGGTAACACCTTATCAGTTGGTGTATGGACACAATGCAGTCTTACCTTGGGAGATTAAAATTGGTTCTAGGCGAATATGCTCTCAAGATCAATTGACAGCCAATTATTATGATATCCTTATGAAGGATGAGTTGGAAGATGTAGCAGGTCATTGGTTAAAAGCTTTAGTTAGCATCGAGGAGAATAAGAAAAGAGTAGCTAGATGGTATGACAAGAAGGTGAAGGTAAAGGAATTTGTCGATGGAGAATTGGTTTGGAAGTTGATTTTACCGATTGGGACTAAAAGTTCTAAGTTTGGCAAATGGTCACCTAATTGGGAAGGTCCATATCGGATAAATCAATCTGTTCCTGGTAATGCATATATTCTTGAAACTCTTGAAGGAGTTGTATTTCCCAGAGCATTAAATGGAAAATATTTAAAGAAATATTACCCTAGTGTCTGGATGGATGCATAAAAGAGTAATTGCCGATAACAATCCTATCGGCTAGAGTCAAAACAAAGTATTAATCATTGCCGATGCGCTAATTTAACAAAGCTTGGATAGCCGATATCGCACGCAGGCGAATTTCATCGGTTTCTTTTAATTCCTTGGCATCTTCATCGGCACTTCCTTCCATAGGCTTGAGTTTCTTCTTGAGAACCAAGGCCTTGCGAGCTTGGACGTCTCGTTCTTGCTGAAGGGCCTTGATAGCATCAGGAAGCTGGTCTACTTCTTGCTTGGCTTGAGTCAGGGCTGTTTCAACCTTTTCCAGTTCGGCTAGCAGAGCTGCCCTTTTTGCCGATAGGTCTAAGATTTTATGTTTAAGATCAGCACCGGAGGCTTGCAAGTTGCTGATGCTTTTGTGCTTCTCATCGGCAGTTTGCTTCAGCTGCAGCATTTCTTCCTTAAGTTGAGCCTGAGCTGCTCTGTCGGCAATACGATGAACAGCCTTTTGATATTGAAGTTGTCTGCTCTCTAGATGGACTGCTGGGAAGATGATTTCTTCAACATCGGTAGGGACTTGGCCACGGATTGTTTTGAAGATGGTCCTTGCAGGGTCTGAATCGATCACCAGTTGAGCAGTATCTTGTTGCAGCAGATTCAGGAGAACTTCTAGTTTACCATAGGTATCTGCCGATATTGTTCCCAATGCTAGGGAAGAACTTGCCTCTTCTCCGTCATCATCGGAGACGTCGATATCAAAAGAAAACAAGCTATCGGGAGAATCTTGTTCCTGTGAAATAAAGAGAGTTAGGAATCCTATTTGTGGTGTCTGGGGATATTATAAACCAAACAGTTAATCGGTTTACCTGCTTCAGGGCAATTTCTTGAGCCTGGCTTGAGGGAGCGTCTTGAAAAAGATCATGCGAAGGATCGATAGAGGATGCCGATGGAATGTCTTCTACGACCTCATCAGTAGTCGGCCCTTGGGGTATAATGGCTGATGGTGTATCTTGTACAGAAGAAGCAGCTTGTTCAATTATATCAGTGGGTCGATTGACAGGTGTTAGAGCGGATGAAGGGGCTGGTGTAGATTTCTGTCGCTTTTGTTGAGCTTCAGCATCGGTTAAAGCTTTGCGCTTTGTTTGGGCCTCAGCGACAATTGGCTGGGGGGCATCGACATGTGTTGATTGGGGAGCTTGCATGCTTGGTGTGCTTGCCAATGTGCCCGTTTGTTGCTGCAAAAACGAGTATAAGATTGGATATTTAACAGAAAAAATGAAAAAAAATAAGAGAATACCTCTGAAGGAGGAGTAGAGGTCGTGGTGCTTGATATTGGAAGAGTTGCTGATGACGATCCAGCTGCAGCTCTCACATCCTGATAGTTATATGTTAATATAGTGTGCATCGATAGAAAAACAAAGTAAGCAAGGTTATTACCTTAAAAACCTTGATTAGGCTTGAAGCAGCAGCCATTGGAGTGGCCCTGGATGTTGCTAGTCTTGGTCTGGAGGTGATAGTTTTGGCGCGAGTCCTCTAGAAGGTTAAGGCCTCTAAGGTAGGGGCGTTGTAGCCAATTATTGAGACTGGAGAAATAGGGTGGAGGTTGAAGGGTCTTCCACTTTTGCTTATTGATGAAACTGGATCATCGACCTGTTTCAGGAAAGATTAGTTACCAATATACATATAAAAGGAAGGACAGAGACGAAAGTTAAAAGGAACTTACTGCATCGTTAGGAACAACATAGTCGGGATCGATCATGTGCTGATATGTATGAACGGATGTTGAAAACAACTGTTCTTTTCACTCTTGCCACCATTGCTTATATGACTCTGTGATGAAAGACGCTGGTGACTAGGCGGAGAGATCAACATTTGAAATATCGGCATCAGGAGCAAGTCTTATTACTCTACTCCATTCAGTTCCAGCTGTAATAATTTCTCTAGGCTTAATCACATCGGCAAAGCATAGCTTGATTGGCAGTTGCCCAAAGGCTAATTGGCGAGACACTGCCGATGGATTGTAGAATTCATAAGTGATATGGGAATTCTTCCCGCTACCAAATGTGTTTACTGGGATTGCTCTGGGGGTAATAATAGCCATCATAAGATCATTATCTTGGTTCAGATCACTATCGACAAAATTAAAAAGAAGAGGGAACTTGTTATCCTCATCGATATAGGGTACCCAAGCTCTGAGATCACGAGGGAGACCATGGTAGAAATTCTAAAAAAACCTGCCAAATTAATCTTCATTGGACTCTGTTCTAGGAAGGACGATTATGGCTTCGCCGAAGTTGAGAGGAGGGCGTGTTGCCGATTCATCATCTCCAAGGATGTAATCTTCGGCGATCTCTCGTGGGAATTCTTGGGCAAAGAAATCCCATTGTAGACGCTTATGCATGTGAGCATTTAACCACATATTGATGAACCACCACGGGCCTCCTAGATTGCCGATGGGTTCACCAAGTAGAAGCTTCTGAGACGCTTGGTGGAGAAGGTGGTAAGTTGAGCTCATGAGGTATCGGCCAAGTGGGAATCTGACACCGTTGGCCAAGAGTTCCGCTGCTGGGAGGAAGGCGTTAGTTGGTCCTACCGATCGACCACAGAAGATAAACTTCTCCAGCCACATGTTCAGGAATATGGCGTGTTCCCTTTGATTGACACTACCAGTTTTTTGGTACTCTTGGATGTATCCTGTCCAGCCGCCAATGTTGCGTGTATTTACTCTATACTCAGTTTTTCTGCCAAAAATGTGGCCTTCATCGACAGTTGAGATATCCAAGCCGGTGAGCATATATACATCGGCAAGAGTAGGGGCACATGGGCCATGACCGAATATGAAGGTATTTGTGGTATCTGACCAAAAATGAGCAGCAGCTATCATCATGGATTCATTCCTTTGCATATCAGTAATGGATAGCCTGATACATTGATCTATCTTCCGTTCTGCCCAGAACACTTGCATTGATCTGTTGACTCTCAAGTACCAGTTTTTCCACCCTTTGGTAGGTTTGGGCCAAGATCGAAATGTATCTTTCCATAGATTCAAAGAGAAATTTTGAGCTTTAAAGGGAATACGATTAGCCTCTGCATTGATCAGGTCAGTTGGATCTGGATCACCCATTGGACCTAGGCAATGGAGGGGAGGTTGGTTGGTTGGAATAACCAGTGTGTTGCGTAGTTCCTGAGTTTGGAAGATCAAAAGAATGGAAGAAGTAGAAAAAAATACCAACTGTAAGAATTGGCAAGGGGCCAGAAGGGTTGAAGTAAAAGTAATAAAAAAACAAACCGTAGGGACGTTGAAGTTGACCGCCATTGTTTCGAGAAGGATGAGGGCACGAGCTGGAGATTGGAAAATGACGATGGAAGGAGCTCTGGTGGGTTGAGGATGCGCAGTTAGGGTTGCCGCCGGAGAGAGAATGCCAAAGGTTGCAATTTAAAGGTAGAAGATGAGCAGTTCGGAGAAATCTATTTATAGGCCATTTGGGGTAGGGGTATTCTTGACTTATCTCTATGCCGTACGCGGATGGATCGAGATGGTTCGGATAGATATGGTAACTGTTCACACGACAATCAAGGGATTGTACAGAAGATTTGATGGCATGGCAAGTAGTCATGACTTGAAGGATATTTTGATACAGGATCTTTCAGTTCTAAAATGGTGATGTTGCTGTGATAAGATCTTGCCGATGGATTGTTATTTTGGTATCTCAACCGTAATTGAGGCAAAAAACAGTTGGAAAATGTGCGATATTTACTGAGATACATGGATTAGATCTAGATTTGATTAAATCTGGTAACAGATCATGTTATGCTGGGAGAATGGGTTGAAAAATAGGTAATAGCAGGCATTATCTGGAGTAAATTTTGGAGCATCAATATCTTATACTCTGAAATTGGGGGGAATGTGTTGACATCGTTTTTTAGCACGTGTCAAGATGGTCAGGAAGGGCTAATCAGCAGAGGAAAGATTATTGTGTAGATTGATAGCTGATGAAAATGAGTTTGCTTATGAGTGGTAGCGGCGTATGGGTTCAAATTGAAATGTTGCTAATAAGGTTAAGGGTATTATTGCCGATGCCGATGAAAGATGGTTTGAAGACTGCTGCCGATGAAACAGGGAATGTACCGATGGAAGGATCTTGAAGGCTGCTGCCGATGGAACAGGGATTGTGCCGATGGAACAGGGATTGTGCCGATAAAAAGGAGGTCGATGAGAATACCATCGTGACTGAGACGGACTATGGAATAAGATAGGAGTTAATTTCCTTATATACGTTTATTAGAGTCTGAGTTGTATCAAAGTCATGTGTTTCTATAGATTTGGATTTAGTGTCCTAGTCGTATTTGGTTACGTTTCTGTAGATCAGGATATAAATATAGGGTGAAGGGCAATGTAAAAAAAAAAAGAGATCAATCAATACATTAAAAACAACTTTTATTCTTATTTACATCTACTTTCGACGACTTCATCAATTTGCATATTTTTTCTTTTTTATGAGTTCTCATCGATTCGGCGAGTTGCATTGCTCCAGTGCAATCTTCGGCGATCCTCGGGTTCCACGTGAGTACCTCTTGGCCGTGACTTCCGGGCGTATCGCTGTTGTCAGGACCAAAGTGCTCGTATCTTCATCCTTGTCGATTAACAGGTCAAATCGACTGGCACGCTTTGGATATCAATTTCGGGTATTAGCCCTTTGTGTTTGCAGATCTACTTTTGCATCAACAGTGTAGCATGGCCATCCTAGTATAGCATGATAGGTGGCACGGAACCCCACCACCTCGAAGGTGAGGGTTTCCTTCCTAAAATTGGATGAATCCCCAAAAGTGATGGGTAGGTCGATCTACCCAAGGGGCAAGGCCTGCTTCCCTGGTATGATGCCATGGAAAGGTGCTCCGCTCGGGCGGAGCTAGGTCTAGCTAATCCCCTTAGCGTCAAGGGTCTCGGTACATGATGTTGAGGTCGCTGCCCCCATCCATCAGTACCTTTGGTGAGCCGCGTGTTGTCGATGATGGGGTCGACAACAAACGGGTATTGGCCCGGCTGCGGGATGCGATCCGAGTGGTCATCGCGGTCCAATGTGATGGCAGACCCAAACCAGTTGAGGAAGGCCGGTGTGGCTAGCTCGACGGCGTAGACCTCTCGGTGCTCCAGCTTGCGCTGGTGTCTAGAGTCATAGGCCATAAGACCTCCACAGATCATGAACCAGTTGTTGACAATGGGAAAGTCATCGTCCTTCTCCTTGCCATCACCCTTGTCCTCCTTTGGCCTCTTGCCTAGATCGCCCTTCCCCTGGGGACCCCTGGAGAAGTAGCGTTTCATCATGCCACATTGTTGAGGGTGTGTTTGACTAGGCCCCGATGGTATGGGCACGACTTCTCGAGCATCTCATCGAAAACTCTCAGGCCCCCCTCGGGAGGGGCTCAAGGGTTCTTGCACTCAGCGGCGGCCACAAGGGTGTCCCTGTGTGACTGCTTGTTCTTCTTCTTTTTGGAGTTACGGCCAGAGCCAACCCTCGTCGATGTCCTCCTGCCGCTTCTCCTTGCCCTTTGGTCATGGAAGATGGCCCCTACTGCCTCCTCGCTAGAGGCAAAGTTGATGCAATGTCTAAGAGTTCCCTGGTGGTGTGTGGGCCCTTATGTCCTAGCTCATGGACCAACTCCTTGCAGGTGGTTCCCGCGAGGGATGCTCCAACGACATCGGCGTCAGTAACGTTGGGCAGCTCAGTGCACTATCGAGAGAAGCGCTGAGTGTACTCACAGAGGGTTTCATCTGGCTTTTAGCGGTAGCTCCTGAGGTCCCAGGGGTTGCCAGGGCACACATAGGTGCCCTGGAAGTTCCCCACAAAAACCTTTATGAGGTCGGCCCAGTTGCGGATGTGACAGGCCGGGAGGTGTTCTAGCCAAGCTCTCGCTGAGTTGGTCAAGAATAGAGAGAGATTGTGGATGATGAAGAGGTCATCGTCCATGCCACCTAACTGGCTGACGAGGCGATAGTCATCAAGCCAAAGCTCAGGGTTCGTCTACCCAGAGTACTTGGTGACATTGGCAGGTTGTCAGAACCGTGCTGGGAATGGCACGTTGCGAATGTCCTGGCTGATGACCCGAGGTCCTGGGGGTTCAGGAGATGGGCTTTGGTCCTCCCTGCTATCGTAATGGCCGCCTCAGTGAGGGTGGTAGCCATGGTTGGCACCGTCCTCCTTGTGCCTCTTGCGCACGTTGAGGACGTCATGCGTGTCATAGTTGTTGCAGACACGGTCGTGGATGGATGGGGGCTTGTTCCTCGCTTTCTGTTGTTCTGGGTGGACTGAAGCCTCCTTCTCGTGTGGTGGCGATGGCGCGTGTTGGTCGGGCTCGAGTCCGCATCGTTGAGACGTAGAGCTTTTGGCCTGATGCACCATAGCACGCTCGAGGAGGGCGCGCAATTCCTCGTGGGCTCACCGTCCCTCTAGAGTCAATGGTTCGAGCATCGACAGTAGGAGGATTGCCATGGCGGCAACGTTTTGGCTTGCCCGAGTGAAGAGTGGTGGACCATCACCGCCGTCATCGTCGCAGATGCGCCGGCGAACGTCGTGAGCCCTGTGTCGGGCCGCACTGCCGTCGTTGCGACTCCCAAGCTCCTGCTCAAGTTGAGCCACGTGTAGTTGCACCAGCTGCTGTCGCTCCTCCTTGAGCTTCCTCTCTATCTCTTAGAGCTGCTCCAGCTGGGGCTGCGGTTGTCCCACAGGTGGTGGCATGGTTGCACCCCCAGCGCGCGTCGCTGTGCGGGCCGCGGGACCGGCCGAGGTGTGTTCGCCCTCGTTTTCGTCAGAAACTCCTTCGCGGAGCTCCCTATCACACATGAAGCACTCTCGAGATGGGTCGTAACTCTCATCATTGGGATTAAGGCTCTCGATAAGGTAGTTGTTGCTGTCAAGAAACTGGCAGATAGCCCCCGGGTCATCAAGCCTAGAGAAATCAGCACCAGCCCAGCCACCGCCGTCCTCCTTAGAGTCAACGCTTGAGGACGTCATGGTGCTCGCGAGAAGCTTCGAGAGGGACTACAGGTGATGGCATGGCAAACCTATGGATGTGTCCTTCGTAGGCTATGCGAGGCGGCCATAAATCCTTGTGGTGTTGTGCAGCCCGTAAGGCCACACCGGTTGCGCCGACGTGGCGCTCATCTCCAGGGAGAGCAGTGGCCCCTCGAGAGCTATGCCAAGGCATTAACGAAGATGAAGTAGAGGCAATGAAGATCTTCCTAGGATGGGTCTGGTCCCGGGATGGCGTCGAGCTGACGCTCCAGCCTCAAGTAGTTGAAGTCGTGGGGCTAAGTGCCCCTAGAAGCCTGTGCCTCATTGGCATGCAGACAAAGGCCGGGCATCGACTTGATGACGAAGTCGACGTCGGCTGGTGAGTCAGATGACCTAGTGGGAGTTGGTGGGACGCACTCCCCCTCTGTGCCAACAGGGTCCAGTTCTCTGACACGTTCGTCGAAACCTGGAGGGGACACAGGGTCAACCGACATGGAAGGGAGGAGCAGGACCAGGTCGTGATCCACCCCCATGTAGAGAAAATCTAGGCTCCCAAACCGGATATGGGAGCCTAGAGTGAAGCAAACGCAGTGATCGGCAATCCAAAGCCTAGCGAAGCGGATTATGACGTGCAGAAGGCCCCTACCTGGTGCGCCAACTGTCGATGTCTAGAACACGCCCTAGACACTAAGATGAGTAAATTTGCATCTGTGTGTCTAGGCTCGGATGGTATGCAATGCGGACACAAGGGTTTATACTGGTGCAGGAAAAAATGTCCCTACATCCAGTGGATTTTGCTGCTGCTCGTGTTGCCTTACACCGGAGTGCTCGTAGTAGGGGTAACAAGCTTTTGAGAGAGGGAGTGGATCCCAAGTCTCTTTGGTGGTGTGTGAGCTTGAGTGCTTGGTCAGTGAGGTGTGTTTCAATCAGGGCCCTCTAGATGTGGCCCCTGCCTCCCATTTTATAGTTCCTAAGAGGAGGGCTTAGGTTATATTTGTGGTAAAAAGGTGAAAGGGGAAAAGGTGAAAGAGAAAAACAAAAGGGGGGCCTCAGGTGTGGCCGTCTTCCTCCTTATCCGGTATGAGCAGTCTACCCTATAGCGCAGAGACGCAATGGGCATCGAGCTTTTGGCCTCTCCGTCCACTGGTGCAACGCGCTGTGGCCACGCTTTGTCCTATGTGCTTTTGTACCATCGAGGATGGGTGGTGCGTGTGCCCGGATTGCGTAGAGAGGGAGTTAGGTAGTACAATTGTCGTTACCCCTGTTGCTGTAGAGGAATGGACATCGTCATGGTGGAATGATCGGGGTCATGTCGGGTCATAACGCAGCTCCCATGCTCCCGTTCACTGTGCATGGTCGTGTTTGTCCCATCATTGGGAATGGGTGCCGCGGTGGGGGCCCACGCGGCTCCCAGCTTCACCTGAGGGCCTTACGCGTCCCTCGGGTGAGGCGAAAGTATGCCAAGGGGGTCGGGCGCTCCCGTATTTACGTTACAGGGGTCGAGCGAGACGGAGATTGTTCCTGATGGGGCGCAAGGGTCATGCGAGGCAGAGATTGTTTCCTGAGCCTCGGGTGGTCAACACAGATGTGCCATTTACTTCCTTTGGTTGGGTATCCCTAATATTGACACCCGACACTAGAAACCCCCTGTAGGTACGCTTTTTTAAATAGTATACACACTTTATTTCATCTCTATAGGGATGTGGCATGCTTTACGAAAATGTGTTAGAAGCGTCTTTTTATGGACCGTCTCAGGCTCCGTAGAGACAATTTTCGTAAGCGTATATATTAGATGAATGAACGTTTCATAGACACGTTAGATGCATGTCTAAATACATTGATACGCTTTTATAGATGCATATATAACATGTGTCTATTAGTGTAGTTACGTCGTATAGTAACGTTTCATTACGTGTGAAAAAAATTTAGAGACAATATTGTAAATACATTCACAATTCGTGTCTACTACTATAGTCAAGTTTTGTAGTGATGCATTATTGTGCATTAAGGAGTGTAGAGACAAAGTAGTAGGTGACGTGGAAAGGTGACGTGGCAGGTGATGTGGCAGCTGACGTGGTAGGTGATGTGGAAAGGTGACATGGCAGGTGACACGTTTTATAGTAACGCCTAACCACATGTTAACAAAACTAGAAACAATACTGTAGCCACATTTTTATTGCGTGCCTACATATATCGATACGTTGTATAGTAACCTCATAGTGTGTATTAAGACCTGTAGAAACGATTTTGTACATATATCTATATTTTGTGTGTAGTAGTATAGACACGTTATATTGTAACGCTTTAATACGTCCCAACAAAAAATAGGCGTTCTCCTTATATATATTTATAGGGAGTCGAGATGAATGTAGAAATTGAAATCAGATTATTTTTTTTCTATTTTCTATGATTAATAATGGGAAGTAGACCATCAATTATATTCCATATAGCCTTGACAAAACATCAAGAATCTGTAACTCGATAGCCAACATGTCCATTACTCAAACAATTGTGTTCACTAAGAAGCATAAACAAAGTGGTGATATCATACAAATATTACTTAAATATTTTTTTATAACAACTAAAACATATCTTGTTCACTTTGAAATTTGTAATTTGCTTCCTATCTAGCTTTGTCCACGTGCTATGGGTACCAACTTGTTGCGGGTTGGAGATGAACTTTTAGCTTTCTTCACCTACAATGATACATGTGTTAGATGAATAACTCAATTTGAAGATGCTACAGACACATGTACTATTTCAAATGAAAAAAAAATCAAACTTACATGTGTAGTTGGCCAAGGAATAACATAGCCAATAGCATCGATTAGTGTACGAATCTGATCAAATGGTCTAGGTATCTCCTCGTCTTCCTTATTGCCCTGTTCAATATTTTAAGGCCTTCAACATAAACCCCCGAGTATTCTGTTCCAAGCTTTGTTCCTAAAATCTCTCTCCGGCTATCAGTAGTCACTAACTTCCCTTTGGTCACAACTCTGCCTTTGTTTATCTGTGAAATAAGATAGACTTCCTCTTGTCTCTACAAATTACAAAACATGAATATATGATCTTTGAAATGGTAACTAACATGATTTGAAAATAAATAAGGCAAATAAAAGCACATACTAATTCTGGTATGCTCATGCTAGAGGCTTTAACCCTTCGAGTTCTCTATAAGACATAATTTAAAACATCAAAACACAGCATCGCTTGATCAATTTGAGCCATAATATTTCAAGTGAAACAATATTACAATATCAACTTGGACTTACCATGTTGTGCAATATGGGATATCACATGATAAACTTGTAACCACATTGCCATCAGGTTGTGCCTCCTGCAGGCATTGTTTAGCTCAATTAATAGGGAAAAAGAAAAATATAAATATGACTGAAAATAGAATATTGTGCATATGAGCTAAAATTAACAACTAATACTTTGTGTAGTTGGCTAGTTTAATAAATAAAAAAATTTAAAAAGTTGCAATCGTATAAATCAGGGAGCAATCCGAGATACTAATGAGGAATGTAAAAGAGCAGGAACCGATTACTGAACCTACAGAGCTGCTAGCACTAACAAAACTAATGAAGCTAGCAAATTTGTTAGTCGAATGCTACATGATGAAAGCAACAACTTGGAAAAGAAAGCAGTAATAAAACAAAGCTAATTAATTAGGCTACTAAACCAAAGGGAGTTTTTTTATGCTTTTCACTTGAGTTTCTGTAGGCTAAAATGACACAGATTAACAACTACACGAAAGAGGAGTAACTACTACTGCTGTTTAGAAAACACTACAGGAAAGCGAAGAGCACTAAAATCAACAGATAGGAAGGCTGAAAAGAAACTGAATGTACTGTGACAGAGGTATAAGAACAACTGGCACTACTAGTAGATTTATCTCACATGAATATCCTTTATACCTCTACTATTGTGCCAGAACAATGTGTATCCAACTACAAGTATTCAATTTTCAAAATTAACAAATTCAGAGCTAGTAACAGAATACAAGATAGGGAAAGCTATGTAAGGGACCCAAAATAACTGTAGTTTGATGTCGTTGGTAACAATAGCTATGTTTCTAGATTTTTGACATGTGCATCGGTAATCGAGTATGTTCGCTTGGCTGAAAGTACTGTTCGCTGATTTGTTGTGAGAGAAAAACACTGTTGAATGGCTGGCAGATTTGGCTGATAAGCTCAAGCGAACAGCCCATAGGTCTTTGTAACATACCTTTGAAGTTGTTTGCTCATGTGGTGTAGATGTATGGACTTCAGTTCGTCCACGACTTATATGGACAGATTGCTGCTGCTGCTCTTGAACCATGTTCTACAAGCCATTAGCAAGAACTTAAATATATATTATTATAGTAGGTAATGATATTTAAAATAAAGTAGGTATACCCGCACTTCATTTGTTGGAGAGTTCACATCAGCATCTGAGTCTTCATGGATGCCATCAGTATGTTTGGAAACATAATTTTCAGAGATGTCATCATCAGTACACTCATAGTCATAACTGTCACCTTCCTGAAAAATATGAACCAACACAAGGTTAAAAAAATAAGCTCTTATTTCACAGAGAGATAGAGAGAGGAGGGCTAGGTTTAATGTAAGCTTACTTCATCTTGTAAAGCTGCTTCCATTTCACAGAGAGATACAGGTTCAATGGAGCCTTTTAAAACAGGCAGACATTGCAGGTTGCAGTAGCAAATCACAAGGATAGGCAAGCACATAGCAATCAGCAAATATTTAGAAATGATATGTACATTAACATAGGCAGATCGCCAGTGCATTAGCAGCATTAGTTATTGACTGAAATTCACTCTGTTATATGTTTGAGAAATGTACAAAGAACAATTCTATGTTCCACATTTAATTGCTGCCATACACTGTGAGAACTGAATAAACAGCAGTACTTTTCGTTCATGTAGTATACACAGCCAAGTTAAATTGATGGAAAGATTAAAATAAATTTGAAAGAGCACATACATTCTGACAATTTCAATGGAGCAGTTCAAGGATCTAAAATATAAAGAGGCAACATCTTAACTAAACTGTAGAAATACTCCTTCCTCACTAGTGATGATGAAAATTTTGGGCATGCCTAATACTGAAACAAATCAGGTTAGTGGAAGAGCAGGAACCGATTACTGAACCTACAGAGCCCGCGGTCAGCGTCAGCGGCGCTTGCCCTGCATAGCAGCAGCGCGCTAGCAGCGGCGTGGTGGGCGGCGAGCGGCGGCTGCGGTTCCCTGATGCGGATGGATGGCACGAACGATTGCGAGATGCGGAATGGGATCGGGGAATGGGCGCGACCGAGCACGACAACTAGGGCCGATGCTGAATTGGGGATCAAGGAGATACAGAGTACTATTTAGTTTTGTCTGAATTGTTTGGTTCTTGATTCATTATTAGTCTTTGAATTTCTCTGAACTGTTCCCTAGCTTTTGTCCTCCACGCATATACCACTACTAGCATATAGGGATTTTATCCTCCACGCATATATTCCTACCAGCATATAGGAATAGTACTTCCCAAAATCTTTGTGCTGGCCGGTCGCTCTTATGTCCAGCAACTATCAATCGTTTTTCTTTCTTTTTATTACTTTCTAATAATAAAGCAGATAGATCAAATCAAATAGTTATAATATATATCATGGCATCGTCTATGTGATTAAATCTAAACTCATAAGTCAAACTGGTAGTGGAGATGCGACTAGTGTGCCCACTATCTAACGGAAAAGACAGAGAGTCTCGTCTCCTATCTCCTTGAGAGGGGCCGATTCATGGAAGTCAGAGATTATGCCATGGCGCCAGCCGGAAGGGAGGAAGAACAGAGGGGTGTTAGGGGGTCCCTGCCGGCGGTAGGATGAGGGCCTCACGTGATTGTAAGATGGCAGCATACCTTGCAAAGATCGTGGATGGTGGATCGTGGATGGCGGCGTCACAGGTCGTAGCAAGGAGGCGTCGTGGCCCGGCACCCTCCTGTCCGGCAGCTGGCGTCAGGCGCCGCGGCAGGCACACTTGGCCCAGCACCCCACCGATGGCGACCGGAGGCCGGACCTGGTGAAGTTCCCTACAGCGGCGGCCTCGATTTACCGAGATGGCGAGATGGACGAGGAAAGGGAGGAGACTGGGGAGGTTAACGGGGTAGGAAGGTTAGCGATGCGATTTGTTCGCTAATCGCAGGACGCGCGGGCCAGCCTGGGCTGCAAATTTCGGGCGGCAAGTAAAAAAATCTCTACGGCGGGCAGCGCGGGCGGCAAGTTTTCTTCCTCCCCTTATTCTGTATATGTATGCCAGGGTGGGCGGGAAATTTTTATTAACTTTATATTATTTTCTAAAAATGATCAACTCATTTTAAGCTTGTATGTATTTGTAAAAATGCATAATAAGAAATCACCTAATTATTTTGTCTAAAAAAAGAAATCACATAATTATTAAAAGAGTGAAACCAATTTTGAAAGGTTTCTATAACCTACATCAACAGGGTATAGGTAAAAAAAATACATGAAACCGCTTTTATATATATTTTATGTAATTTTATTTATAGAATTTTTTTTAATATGTTTGTCTAAGCCGCAAGACACTAAAGGACAGCAAAAACTTTATCGCCAATTTATTGGAGAAAAAAGGAAAAAAAAATTGGTTCCCCTCCTCTAAAAACTGTACAAGGACGGCAAAAACTTTATCGCCAAAATGAAGCGTGTTTGATAAGCTCTATGACGACATCAAGCAGGAGTGGAGACTCGAGACCTTTTATTGATAAGCTGTATAAGTGCCACATCGGTTCCCCTCCTCTCTCCCATATGGTGACCTCGACGGTGGTTAGAGGAGTGGGGACCCAACACCTTTATAGATATAGGTTTGTTCTCTATTTTCGTAGGATTTGATTTCTAGTGTCATCGATGAGGTGGTGGCAACGATGATGCTTTGAAACAAGGTTGCTTCGTCCTCTCTCTACTTTGACAACGTTCGATCTGGTATCAGCGAAGGACCAGCGTGAGCATGTTTTGTCACATATGTTGGTTGCCTTCAGATCTTGGCAATTGAAGGATTGCAAGCCTGTGTTTCTTGGAGTGTTCATCCATTCAATATTCTTTTAGTAGGCATTAGATCTCGTTGTCAGTAGTAGGGATGAAAACGGATCGAATACGAACGGATATCACCGAGTGGCTTTTGCGGTCTTCAAAGTCATGTTTGGTGAGGATATTCACAGGTGTTCCTTTTCTTGACCATCTATTCAGTGTGATTTTCAAGCTCCGGCAAGCAGCGGATGGTCGAAGGAAGAAAATGACCAATTTGATTTTTTACGTACTCTTATTTTTTAGAGGTCATTTTATTTCTTGTTGTCCATCATTTGTATTGGTCTTTGTTTTTCTTGTATATATCAGTGCGATTTTCCTTGTAGATATCCCAAGCGTTGCTGCGGAACCCATGTACTCCCTCGGTTCTAAATTATAATTTGTTTGACCCTTTGGACCCCAAGTATGACCGCTCGTCTTATTAAAAAAAATTATGCAAACATATTCAAATTTAAGTCATTCTTGAAGAACTTTTGTTAATAAAGTAAGCCACAATAAAAGAAGTGATATTTAGCACAAATTTTTTTATAAAACGAGTGGTTAAATTTGGGGTGAAAAAAGTCAGACGAACTATAATTTGGAGCGGATTTAGTAGTTACTACGTGCCATGAAAATTGCATTATTGAAAGTATTTAGAAAGATTGAGGTCTAAAGAAAATTTATAGTATGTATCCTCATTTGAAAGGACTACGTACCCAAAAATGGCAGTACCAGTAATCCGCCCTGGAAGCATTCGGAATCGAATCGAAGTGGGTTAATTTTCCTAAAACAAAATCCATAGACCTTTCTCGTTATGTTTATTGTATTTTCTTACAAATATTGGGGTTGGAGTCACATAAGAATACCATCAGAAAATAAATACAGGGAAATGTGCCAGTCAAAGGAGAATAGACATATCGGCTACAAAAGGTTGGAGATAATGCAAAAGGTCATGATCGAACGGCCCAAGTAAATTTGGACACGGCCCAACTTACCTCCCAATCAAAGAATTTCAGTATCCAGTTATTAGTAAAAAAATATTTATTAAAATAAAAAAGATTGAATAATTGTACTTTCTAATTATTTTTTGTATTTCTTTCTGTTAAATAAAAGAAAAGAGCACCAAAGAAAATGTATATTTATTTAGTCTGGTGTAGATGTGGAACATAATAATGCCACTGAGGATCATGTGAATCCAGCAGAAGGTGATGCTTTGGGAAGGGAACAGAATATATATGCAAGCTTATTGAAGGATGCAGATGCAAATTTATTTTCTTCTGGGTGTAAATATTCTCGGCTGTCATTTATGGTCCACTTATATCACTTGAAGTGCTTACATGGTTGGTCATAAGAATCATTTACAGGACTATTGGATCTACTGTCTGGTATTCCTGGAGCTAATCTACCCAAGACATACTGTCCACAGGATTCTTACAGTACTGCAGTAGTTTAGTCTTTTTTCATTTGTTATTGGATCCTTCTTCAGTTTTTTCAGTAGTTTTCAGTACTGCAGTAATTTACTGGATCCTTGATCAAAAGTTTGTGTAGTATTATTATTCTGTATTGGTGTTTAGTCTTTTTCGCTTAATGAAAATCTACCTGCTATTCTATGTTTTAGGGAGGCAACAAAAGGAAGGCATAGGAGTGATATTTGTATGAGCAACCAAATTTGAGGTGTACAATCCTTGTCCTGAATTTGTGAAGCACCTGGTGACTGAACCAAATTTGAGGTTTACAATCCTTGTCCTGAATTTGTCATGGATATACGCTTCGTTCTTATAGTGATGACCGAATGGCTCCTTGTATTGCTTTCATTTTTTCTGTGCCAGTATGTGGACATGCAGCTGTCTCTGAGGTCATGTTCAAATTATTTCAGTATGTGCCCTGTATTGTTCACTGATGACCAAATTATTTATGCTGATGTTCAAATTATTCTATCCGTCATCTATGGTCATTGCTCTCTGATGACCAAATTATTTTGTCTGTATTGTTTCTGTATTGTTCACAGCAAGGATCTCTGATGACCATAGTGATACAAATGTCCGCAAATGCCTTGTGTGTGAAATCTATGTACTGTTCTCACATCTGAATGAATTTATGAATCTTTGACACATTCTTAAAGAGCTGAATATAATCTGTCTGTGGGACGTTAGAATATGGATGCCTGAAGTCCTTTTAAGATACAGATAACATGCAGGTTACAGCGCTACCCATACCTACTAATTATTATTCACATTGGATACGGATAATTATAATTTGAAATTTGAATGGGTTTGGGGAGGGTGTGGATTGGGGAAACGATCCATGGGTACGGATTGGACAAGGCACGGGTGTGTCCAAACTTTGCCCTACGGCATCGTGAATTGTAACCGAGGACTTTATATGCGATTCTTTCTTAAATTAAAAAATTACGCAGCTCCAATAGTGTTTCCGATTCTTTTTTAAATAAAATCAAACTGAAAAAAAGGGCGACAAATGGTGCAACCCAAAAATCGAGCCACGACCGCAAGATTCAAGTCTCACAAATAAACCATTGTGGTAGTGGTATATTTTCAATACAGCTCAAATTATGGAAAAGCTACGCATATTATAAACAAATAAAAATATTAACCCCATCCTACCCAGCTAAACTATTGGCGCAATGGTAAGGCTCGTTGGTCTCAATCCCTTAGTGCATGGTTCAAGTCTAGTGTTTGTCATTTTTTCCTACTATTTGTAATTGTTATTTTTTCCAACTATTTGTTATTTGTTATTTTTCCTACTAGTATTTTTAATTAAATAATATATGCCACATTAGATCTAGTGGAAGATACGCCATATGAACGCTTGTTATTTTGTCCTACTAGTATTTTTAATTAAAATAATATATGCCATGTCAACTCA